>JAKOOJ010000015.1:6570485-6807985 GCA_022577455.1 Arizona elegans | reverse complement strand
GGAATCACTTTTGGTGAGATAAATTTGATCAACTTATTTGATTAAAGAAAATTGTCTACCACTTTACTACCTAGAGTAAACCAGCTGAGTTTGCTTCTTCTTCCTCTGCCTTTTGAACCGGGTATACCATCTCCTTCCAGTTGACCTTGGGATTGGCCCTCTCATTCAGCTGAGGGACCTAATGATCTGAGGTATAAATGGTATGTCAGACTTGCCCCAGTCTGATCCCTTAAGGCAGGGGTTGGCAACCTTAAACACTCAAAGAGCCACAAAGGCCCTAACTGGAAGCCCTCCATTCAATTTTGGAGCCAACTGGAAGTCCGGTTTACCCCACCATAGAGTCTCCTCCTAGTGAGGCGTCCTTTTTCCTCTACCTATCCAACGGAAAGTTTGTGGAGCCGACAGGCGACAGGGAGCCGCAGCAGAGGGATGAAAGAGCCACATGCGGCTCCAGGTTGCTGGCCCCTGTCTTAAGGGAAGTAAAACTCTCGACTCCATTTGAAGTGAGAAGGCACTTTCACTAAAAGATGCTGATTGCAGGAGAGTCTAGCGGAATCTAAAATACGGAACTAAACCCTCAGGTTTTCCCGCCTTAGACTTTCCTTGCCCAATCCTGGTTCCTTCCTTGAGAGCTTCCAAATCTCACCTGCTAGCAAAATGCTCAATCCGAGAATGGGTGTCAGCATGTGGTAACATCGGAGAAGAGGCTGGCCTGGAAGAAGAAAAAAAAAGAAGCATAAAATTTTTAAAAACCAACTAGCAGATCAATGAAAACATCTGCTACATTAGTGGGAGCTTTCAGTTTATTTACGGGACCGCCTCCCACAAGCAGCCTCCCACCAGCCGGTACGCTCTCATAGAGAGGGGCCCCTCCGGGTGCCGTCAGCTAAACAATGTCGACTGGCGGCCCCCAGGGGGAGGGCCTTCTCTGTGGGGGCACCCACTATCTGGAACGAGCTCCCCCCGGAGATACGGAGGATCCTGGATCTGCGCACTTTCCACCGTGCTCTTAAGACCCTCCTATTCCAGCAAGCCGGCCTGGCCTAATTTTCTCCCCTGTTTTAAAGTTCTTTTAAATCTAAATTTTAATCTGTTTTAGATTATTGGGATTTTTAATTGTCTCAGGCTAAATTATTTAATTTGGTTTTAATTATGTTTCTTAACTTTTGTATTTATGTATCTTATTTTGTGCCTGTTCACCACCCTGAGTCCTTCGGGAGTAGGGCGGTATATAAATCTAATAAAACAAACAAAAAAACAAACAAACAGTTGGACAAGAAAAGGTCTCTGAGAACAATAGAATAGAATTGAATAGAATTCTTTATTGGCCAAGTGTGATTGGACACACAAAGAATTTGTCTTGGTACATACGCTCTCAGTGTACATAAAATAAAAAGATATGTGCCCAACTTCTTTACATACATAATTTTTATTAAAGAAAGATTTTACCCAGTTGAAGGATAAACACAAAACGATATAAAGAAAAAAAGAGTGAATAGACATAATAGGCTTCTTTCCCCCTCATATCCATCCTCCCTTTTTTTCTTTTTTTTTATCTTTTAATGACCCCGTAATTCCTTGCGGGGTGGAGTCGGGGCAATTGAATGGAGCTGAGTGTTTACTGGCCGGATGCCCTTCCTGTCGCCAATATGGAGTTTTGTTCAGCAGATATTTACCCATTGTGCCCAGAGAGAAAAATATCAGCCACTATCTAGGATCGAACTCACAGCCTCCTGATTGTGAGGCGAGAGCATCACCTCTAGGCCCCTCCCCTCATATCCATCCCTTATTAATCGGTAAACCCAGAAATCACCCGTTCATTCTTATCCATTTTCAACAAAAAGCCCATAAAAGGTTTCCAGTCTTTTATAAAAGAGGAACAGTGCCCCAAATGCCCAAACCTAGCTCTGGGTTGCTCAGAAAAGCTGTGAAGTGGAAGGCAACAGGATTTCACAGCTGTCTCTCCACTTTCAACTCACGTTTCAATGACATCTGCCTCCAGCACGGATTGGACTGGTAGGTACCCTCTCTGGGGATGCTTGCTGAAGTACTGCTTGGAACGGAATTTGTTTTTCAAGGTGGTAGCAAAATCCCTCATGTTCTCGCTGGAAGTGGTCTGCAAAGAACCAGGATTAAGAGCCAGGAACACCTTCAGCCTAGCACTTGACCGATTCCAACAGGAGCAGGACAGCTCTTTTGGAAGATTATAATCAGAACATGGAAAGCAAGAAGTTGTTGAGCTATTCTGAATCCTGACAAATAGCACCAGCCTTGCAAGGTAGCCCAGACAAGAAGTACCATATTTTTCGGAGTATAAGACACACCGGAGTATAAGACGCACCTTAGTTTTTGGGGAGGAAAATAAGAAAAAAGCTGATTGGCAGGTGGATCAGCCTCCTGGAATACCCCCGATCAGCTGTTCCCAGAGGTGAATTTTAGCAACAGGTTCCTTGGTTGTGAGCTCTGTGCCTTGCTTTTTTTTCAGCCTCTGAAACCTCCTTTAAGAGGCTTTTTTTCAGCCTCTGAAACCTCCCTTTAAGAGGCTTTTTTCAGCTTCTGAAACTTCAATTTCAGAGCCTTTTTTTTTCAGCCTCTGAAACCTCTCTTTAAGAGGCTTTTTTCAGCCTCTGAAACTTCTGTTTCATTTAGTCATGCCGGCCACATGACCACGGAGATGTCTTCGGACAGCGCTGGCTTTTTGGCTTTGAAACAGAGATGAGCACTGCCTCTTAGAGTCAGGAACAACTAGCATGTACAGTATGTGCAAGGAGAACTTTTAACTTTACCTTTAGTCTCCCTTTATTTCTTCGTTGGTAAAATAAAAATATAAACCCAACACACAAAAAATAGTTTGTCGCGAAAGCGACTGCCTGCGAAGTCCCCTGGATTGAGTGTTCATCTCCGTTTCATAGCCAAAGAGCCAGCGCTGTCCAAAGACATCTCCATGGTCATGTGGCCGGCATGATTCAATGCCAAAGGTGCACGGAACGCTGTTACCTTCCCACCAAAGGTGGCCCCTATTTTTCTACTTGCATTTTTTATGTGCTTTCGAACTGCTAGGTTGGCAGAAGCTGGGACAAGTAACGGGAGCTCACCCCATTACGCGGCACTAGGGATTCGAACCGCTGAACTGCCGACCTTTCGATCGACAAGCTCAGCCACTGAGCCACCGCATTAGTAATAAGTAGCAAATTCTACCCTAAGGCCAATGCAGGACTGCACAACCTGCTGCCCCATAAGGATGCTAAGCAGAGCCTCCCTTAAGCAGCACCCAACCACTGTGCATAGTTCGTTGCAGACCATGCTCTTCTCTTCTCTTACCATCGTATAATATTCCATGATGGGATAATGCAGCTTGTTCCCTTTGCTGGCTCGTCCCGTCAAGAAGCAAGCCTGGCAGATGTCCACATTGAACTGCTTGAGGCTGCGGTATCTGGAGTAACCGAAAAATTGTTCATTGTTACCGGCCAACCCAAATATTGATGTCAATCAAATGCCAGTACACAACCAAAACTCATTTCAATTGCACCAAACCAGGATACTGACAGACTCTGCATGATGGGATGCAATCCAACTTAAAACAAACTTTCATCTAAAAAAAAAAAAATCCAAACCTGTTAAAACTACTATAGATTTTTCCTTCGGATATATTGTTTTGTATGTTTTTAAATTCCACCCTGAAGTATTGGTTTTCTGAATCAGATTTGGCAGCTGAATGCGGCATAGCTGGATCTTGTCACCTTGCTTGGCACTGGCAAGCTTCTTTTCTTGATCTTCTGAAAACCCCGCGTATGGCCAGAAGTATGGGAAAAGATCCAAGTCAGCTGAAGTTTGTGACATGGAGAAATAAGAGGCAAGGTGGTGGGGTGGGGGTGCTTTGTTCTTGCCCTGAGGCTGATCAAAACTGAAAACAGAGTTCTTGTGTATTGACACTTTGTGACGGGAGAAAACTGAGTGCACCCCTGGAGAACCAGTAGCGATGGCAGTGTGAGGCTCCGCCCACCCGCTCGGTCGTTGTTACTTCCTGGTTTTAACCTGGAAGTAACTGGTTTTTTATCCTCTGCACATGTGAAGAAGGGTTTGCGCATACACAGAGGATCCACGCGCGGGAGGCGCATGCTCTTCCGAACCGGTTGGTAAGGTAAGTAGATTTCACCCCTGGTCTACTGCCAAGTCAGGCTCAAACCAAATTTTTAATCTGGCTCCCTGAAAAATGACATCAGAGGCACTAAATCCAGACTGGCTACTTAGGGCTATAAATTTCTTAGCTGATGAACAATTTAGATATATCATAATGATTGATTCAGCCAGGGGTATTTGAATAAAAAGAGCGCACTCTTTCACACGGCTAATGGCTTATGATGGCTACACTTTGGCGTGAGCTGAGATACTATCAGTTCATAAATCAGAGTTGGACTCCTGAGGTATAATGAATTCATTTGGCATGCAAGCTCCCAATCACTTTGTGTCAGGGGTGAAATCTTACTTACCTTCCCTACCAGTTTGCTGTGCGCGCGCACTCATTCTGCACTCGTGTGCATGTGTCATGCACGCGCACAGACCCTCTGAGCATACGCAAACCCTTCTGTGCATGCACAGAGGGTAAAAAACCGGTTAAAACAAGGAAGTGACGACAACTGGGCGGGTGGGCGGAGCCTCGCGCTGTTGTCGCTACCAGTTCTCCGAACCACCGGCCGCCATTGCTACCGGTTTGACTGAACCGGTCCGAACTGGTAGTATTTCACCCCTGCTTTGTGTGCGGCGTTTGAAGTGTGCTTAAAGCAAATGTACAGTTTATCACGTAAACAGTGGATTGGTCTTTTGTCTGGAATTTTGCTTTTATGTACAGTTGCAGCGGTGATTTTTGAAAATGTTGAAAGAATCTGTGTGTACACTGTTGAAACGATCAGTCTGTATCCACCAGCCTTCCAGCAGAAGGACCCTCTGTGTTACTTTCCATACCTGAAACCTTTGATGGGACATTGCCTGCAGATGGAGCACTTAGTCTGGTGTTTTACTTGCTCAGCAATGGCTACTCGGTGAAGGACGGCCAGCCACACCATTGACTGTGGCTCTAAGTTTGCCCATTCCAGGAACTGAGTTGCCTCAATGGATGCTTTGCCATTTCCCTAGAAGAAGGAAAGGAGACAATCAAATCCCACAACTTCTGAGGCTGTACACTTTTCCTCTCTGAATCTGTAATATTAAACTCCCCTTTTTAGGACTCTGTAATCCCTTAATTCAGGGTAGAGTCGGGCCACTGGATGGAACTGAGCGTTTACTGGCCAGATACCCTTCCTGACGCCTAGGTGGAGTTCACAGCAGATATTTTTTCCTCCGAATCTATGATATGCTACATTCAGTTCCTTGGGCTTGAGAATGAACAGGGTTAAAATTATTGGATTTGGTGAATTTAACATGACAACAAATTGGATTAAAACAACCTTTGAGAAAATATGATTAGATATGCATGCTAGTCAGGATATTTAAGGTTTTCGTTTGTTTATAGTTTTACAAAGTAATGTTTTAGTCTAGCAAGTAATTTTTTAGTTTAAAGCCCCCATAGGGTCACCATAACTGCATTTGCTACAACTTGGAAATAATAAGTCACAAAAGGAACTGGCATATTGAAATTGCATTCTATGACTATCTTCCACCCCTCTTCTTGATAAGGGCTCCTATTAAGAATATCAACAGGGGTAAAATCAAGAGTGTCCTGGGATTACACGTTTGTCAAAAAAGAGTAAAGATGACAGCTGCAGTTATCTGATCAAAGTCTTACTCCTTTTTTACATGTGTGCTGCACGTCAAAAGATAACAGGGCTCCAATCATACGCCTCCACCTGCCATTTTAATTTTTCTAAATTCCCCCTCCATACAAATGCCTCTGGGAAAAGCAGAAACAGCCTCACTTACAAAGCGGAAACAGCTGCGCACACTGGGCTCCACATTGCTCCCGCCGAAGGCCGCCACTTCCCCCAGCTGCCGTGGGACTTGGATGGCTTCGTGGAGCAAGATGCCGAGATGCCTCTGGTCGCAGAGCCCGCTGGAGTTGGCCACCTGGCTGAAGAGGTCTGAAAGCAGAAAGGAAGGAAGGAAGGAAGGGCATGCATAGATTACGGGGAGGAGAGAAAAGAGGAAGAGCGGCCTTCCTCATGCCATCTTCCCAGTCTCATAGGAAGAAAATAAGCTCGACTCAAACCTATGTCTCAACTGTTAAAAATGCAGAGGAGAAATTTTAGTTCCGCGAAGGCTCCAATTCTTTATATTCTCACTGAACTATAGTCCCCAGTGTTCTTTGGAAAAAGACTACAACGGCTGATATGTGAACATGCACATGTCAAGCACATGTCAATCTTCGAAGCGTATTCAGGCTGCTTTCACTTTTACTGCTTCACAGCTTGCCAAAAGACAGGGCATAAAGGACGGAGAGATTGGAATGTGCATTCCAGACGATAACAAGGAACTGTCTCGTGGGAATCAAGGACACTCCGGCAGTTGTTGGCCAGAGGCGTGGATGTTTTCCCATAACAACAGCTGGACACCTAATTGGACAATGTGATCTTCACTAATGGGGGGGGGGGAGGGAGGATTCTATACTTTAATTATATTGAATTGCCCGGGAATTAACCAGAGTTGGTTTTGCTTTCATGCTGTGCCGAAATGATGTACTCAATAAAGCTTTGCATTAAGAGATTGGATCGTCTCATCAGTGCTTTCTGGATTGGGTTCGTCAGTCAGAACCTCAACAGCAGATTTTTTGGCACAGCTACAATTTACAGCAGTCTTTGGCAAAGCTTTAGACTCAAGGGGGTTTTTCCGTAACAAGAAAACAGCCATACAAAACTTGCATATAGTAGCTTGATTATGAGGCCATCTGTCTTGGGCAGCCCACGCTGGCAGAGTGCTAGGTTGGGCAGAAGCTGGGACAAGTAACGGGAGCTCACCCCGTTACGCGGCACTAGGGATTCGAACCACTGAACTGCTGACCTTTCGATCAGCAAGCTCAGTGTCTTAACCACTGAGCCACCGTGTCCCTTTTGTCATTCCCTATAGCTCTTGTCTATTGTGCAGAAGCTTTCCTCCACTGCCAAAATTAAGAGCCAGAGAGCGATGGAACATGGCTGCCATCCAGACCAAGGACCGTTTCTTGGATGCAGCTGCCCATGACTCTCTCTCCATCTTTGCTAAATCTGGAAGCCTCCCCCTCGGATTCCACCAGCCGTCTTCTGCAGAGTGACTCACACTGGAATTTCTCCTTCACCTCCGTGCCGCAGAGACACGCGATGCCCGTCTTGAAGGAGAGCGCCCGCATCTTCCCGCTGCGTCCACTGAAAAGAAAAGGAGTGGGGTGAAAACGTTTTGTCCTCTGTTCCCCTGATAAAAAAGCTCCATCTTTTTTCCAGCTTGTCAGATGAATGGGAGCCCTTCTTTACAAAGCTTCTTTTAATTTCATCGCCATCTGCTTCCTCGTCGTTTCCATGCGTAGTTCTAAGCCTCCCCTCCGGAGCGAAAGAGAGGAGAGGCCTGGAGAAGCTAACGAATTCCAGTTCAGTTCAAATTCCTGTGTCCCACCCCACCCCACCCCTGTAAGTCTGAATTTTGCTGGAGATTTCCCACGTTGATAAAAAGAAAATAGCAGCGGCAACCCAAACAATGAACAGGTCCTGAAAGGGCCCAGCTTAGGAATGGATGAGAATTTTGCTGCCATAAAACGCAATATCTTAAAGATGTCCCGTTTAAGGAGAAGAACCTGGCTGGAATATTTGGGCCGTGACTTTTAATTTTCCTCTAATAAATAACATTGATTTAATATAAATCCTAGGTTTTTACCCCTTGGATTATCTCCTTCCAGTCTTGGAAGGAGGAACATGGGGGAAGATTTGTTTTACAGACAATGCAAAATGATTAATTTTATTGATGCATTTGGAAAAACTACATGGCTGCCCGCTCGCTGACAGTGATTTTGGGTGGCTTATAAGTAGTAAAACCTGGTATAAAAAATATATAAAAAATAACCCCCAAAACCTCCCTGACAACAACACACAGCCAAAAAAGCCACTTGACGGGTCCCATCTCATTCTGGGTTGCCTAGGCCCATCGGCAAAAGAATGTCAAATTGAGGGCCAGTCTAATTTATGCAGGGAAGATATTCCAAAGAGAGGGAGCCACCACGGAGAAGGCCCTTCTTCTGGGTCCCACCAGTTTCAGTTGCAGTTTCAGTTTATGAAACTGAAACCAGATGAAGGAGACGGGACATTCCTTGCCTCTAGTCAGTTGGGTGGATGTAATCAGAAAGAGATGGTTCCTCAGATCCATCTCCAAGCCATGGAGGTGGAACGATGGTGACAATAGCAATAGCACTTAGACTTATATACCGCTTCACAGTGCTTTACAGCCCTCGCTAAGCGGTTTACAGAGTCAGCATCTTGTCCTCAACAATCTGGGTTCTCATTTTACCAGCCTCGGAGGGATGGAAGGCTGAGTCAACCTTGAGCCGGGTGAGATTCGAACTACCGAACTGCAGTCAGCTGGCAGTCAGCAGAAGTAGCCTGCAATACTGCATTCTAACCATTGCACCACTGCGGCTCATGCTTGAGATAGACTTACAACAGGGGTGTCAAACTCAATTTCATTGAGGGCCACATCAGGGTTGTGTTTGACCTTGGGGGGCCGGAGCGGGTGGGGCCAGGGTAGGTGTAGTAGCCAGCTTGACATCACCTCTGTTGGGGGCACCTGTGGTGGTTTGAGCACTCTGCCAGCGAAAATGGGGTCCCGGGCTCCCTTTTCACTGGCAAAGGGTTGCAGGAGGCCATGGCAGCTGAAAATGGAGCTTGGGAGCCCGTTTCGCTGGCAGAAGCATCGCGGGCCGGTCCTTCGCTGTTTCCAGGGTGGAACCATGGGCCAGTTCTAACCCCGCTGGCCAGATCTGGCCCCTGGGCCTTGAGTTTGACAGAGTCTTTCCTCGAGTCTCCAAGAGGGAGAAAACGACCTCCCCAGGCTCCAGAGGCCCTCTGGAGGCCAGAAATGGGCCCGTTTCCGGCCTTCCTGAACTTCCGGTAGGCCCGTTTTTCGCCCTCGCCGAGCATCCTTGCGCGCCCTGCACTTACCTGCATCCAAAACGGGCTGCATGGGGGCTCCTGGGAGGGGCAGGGTGGGGTGAGCCAGCCACCAGTGAGATGTGGTGGTTCTCCACTCAATCTTAGCTAGAGGTTTGCCCGAACCCCTGCGAATCCCCAGCAGCCCACCCCTGTCCCTGACTTACAGTAATCATCTCATTTTTGCCCCAGGGATGAGTGAGGAAATGACTGCTTTTCTCTGAAGTAACAGTCCCAGAGAGAGACAGACACAGATACATTTTAGTAAGCTTTTGTTCTTTGCATGGGTATTTGTCCTCAATACCTGTCAAAAACGTTCAGCAGCCAATTCAAGCTCATGTCCACACAGAGAGGGACGTTGACCAGAATGCCTCTTTCCTCCTCCAGCCGCTCATACAGAGCGGTCAAGCAATGGATCACTTCGACCACGTCCATCACGTGGTCACTGGGCTGGAGCTCATGTTCATTAAAGACCTCCAAGGCTGTGGACAGTGTCACCATATCCACTGTGGGGTAGAAAAAAGGAGGGTCAAAACCAGGAGATGATTGTGGGAGACAAATGAAAAACAAAGCAGCCACAACACATCTCGATAGCAATAGCACTTATATACCGCTTCACAGTGCTTGACATCCCTCTCTAAGCAGTTTACAGAGTCAGCCTATTGCCCCCAAAAATCTGGATCTTCATTTTACCCACCTCGGAAGGATGGAAGGCTGAGTCAATCTTGAGCCAGTCAAGATCGAACTGCTGGCAATGGGCAGAATTAGCCTGCAGCACTGAATTCTAACCACTAGGGAGGGAGGGAGGGAGGGAGGGAGGGAGGGAGGGAGGGAGGAAGGAAGGAAGGAAGGAAGGAAGGAAGGAAGATAGCACTATATACCACTTCACAGTGCGTTACAGCCCTCTCTAAGCGGTTTACAGAGTCAGCCTATTGCCCCCAACAATCTGGGTCATCATTTTACCCACCTCGGAAGGATGGAAGGCTGAATCAACTTTGAGCCAATCAAGATCGAACTGCTGGCAATGGGCAGAATTAGCCTGCAACACTGCATTCTAACCACTGGGAAGGAAGGAAGGAAGGAAGGAAGGAAGGAAGGAAGGAAGGAAGGAAGGGGGGAGGGAGGGAGGGAGGGAGGAAAGGAAGGGCAATAGCACTATCACTTAGACTTATATATCGCTTCACAGTGCTTTACAGCGCTTGCTAAGCGGTTTTACAGAGTCAGCCTATTGCCCCCAACACTCTGGGTCCTCACATAACATCATCAAGGAGGAGCTGGATGTGCAGGCAAGTCAGTCCATGCACACATCTTCCTTCAAGGCCACATATGAAGCTCATGGTGCAGACCGATTCTGAATTCTATTGGAGGCAAATGCAACTTGAGTGGACGGAGGAAGGAGGAAGGGCAAGGGCTTACGTCTCAAAGCCTTCTGCACCCGGCGTAGCTTCATGGCCGTACGGTAAGCAGAATACTTGATGTTGTTTAAGTCGGCTGAGAAAAGAAAAAAGGAGAGAAAGAAAGGAAGCCGTTGATTTCATATCCTTTCCCTTGACAATTGGAGACCCTTGGCTCCCCAGAATAATCCCTTCTCCTTTTTAGGACCACCCAAAACACATTGGAACTGCAACTCCAGAGCTTGTTCTAGAGCAAGGGTGTCAAATTCAAATTCAAACCTTTATTGTCAGCGCACAACATCTGTACAATGAGATTGGTGGAGCTCCCTCAGTGCACCTCCCCTCCCCAACACAATACAACTCACAGTAAAGACAGAAAATCCCTAACCAATAAATCATATTAAAAAAAACACCCAGTCCTATTGCAGCAGTGTGAACATGTTACACATTGCGCCAGCCCTGAGGGCCAGGCTGAGACACCACGGGCCGATCCTTCGATGTTTCCAGGGTAGCCCCGCGGGGCCAGATCTAAGCACCCTCCTGGGCCTGATCTGGCCCCCGGGCTTTGATTTTGACACCCCTGTTCTAGAGTTTATTGACTGTCAGTTCCCACTGTCCATGAGATGGTATTACGGGTAGCTCTCAATTTTCAAAAGTTCATTTACTGACCATTCAAAGTTACAACAGCGCTGAAAAAAGTGATTTATGACACTTAACGACCATTGCAATCTGCCCCATGGTCACGTGGTCACAATTCAAATGTTTGGCAACTGACTGGTATTTATGACGGCTGCAGTGTCTCCGGGTCACGAGATCCCCTTTTGCGACCTTTTGACAAAAACCAAGTCCACGGGGAAGCCAGATTCAGTTGAACTAACTTAACAATTGTGCAGCGATTCACTTAACAACTGTGGCAAGGAAGGTCATAAAATGGGGCGAAACCCACTTAACAAGTGTTTCACTTTGCAACAGAAATGTCGGGCTCAGTTGTGGTCGTAAATCGAGGATTACCCGTACAGTTTTACTTACCCAGCGTTTGGTATAATTCAGTCATCTTTGGATGGTCCCAACAGGTTGTCTGGGCTTGGTGGCTAGAAAAAAATTTAATTTAATGTAATTTTTAAATTAAAATTAAATTTATTAAAATTAATAAATTAAGTCATAAGGCTACTTTAATTATGTTTGTCACACAGTTGCAAAGACACAAGCTCAGGCACTTCGTGGATCTAGGATGGGAAGAAAAGAATGTCCAGGAAAAACTCCTGTTTTTCACGCTTCCACGCTTCATGAATTTTGGTAAGAATAATAATACTTAAATTGGATGCTTGGATGGAAACAAATAACACGAGTCCAAAGGCTCATATAAATAATACAAAAGTACACTTGGGCTCCTGCATTGAGAACATAACGGATTAGTACAGGGGGAAAAAAATCAATGATATTGATTTCTGCAAGGTGCAAATGAAGGTTTAAAGAAAAGGATATGGCAAGAGGACGGAAGGTTGCTAAGAATAACAAAGGTCGAGACACCGGAGGAAGCTTTGTAAGACATAGCTTGATACTCACTTGATGTAATAAGGAACTTTATTGGGAGAAATGGCTCGTTCCCAGGGGACCTGGACTGAGGCTGCAAAGGAAAAACAAGAGGAGGTTTGTTAGCTCAGGGTTGAACTGCGGGGTTCTTGGTGCTCTCTGAGCTTGCTTGTTTTCTTGCAAATGTTTCCTTACCTTACTAGGTAACATCATCAAAGCTAGAAGGGAGAGGAGGAGGGGGGAGGAGGAGGAGGAGGAGGAGGAAGAGGAGGAGGAGGAGGAGGAGGAAAAGGACTGTGGGGTTCTTGGTGCTCTCTGAGCTTGCTTGTTTTCTTGCAAATGTTTCCTTACCTTACTAGGTAACATCATCAAAGCTAGAAGGGAGAGGAGGAGGGGGGAGGAGGAGGAGGAGGAGGAGGAAGAGGAGGAGGAGGAGGAGGAGGAAAAGGACTGTGGGGTCCTTGGTGCTCTTTGAGTTTGCTTGTTTTCTTGCAGATGTTTCATTACCCAACTGTAGGTAACATCATCAGAGGTAGAGGGAAATGGGGTTTGCTCTCATTTTATGCCACTGGTATATAAAATCGCACGAGTATATAAAAGGAGAGCAATTCCCCATTTAGAAAAAAAAAAAAAACCCAGTGCACCTACTCGACAGGAAGTGTTGAGATCCTGGCCCAAAGTCCCGGTGGGCATCTTGAAGGTGCTTCAGACGGTCATTGATGGAGACCTGTGCGGAAGATGGACTCGTCAAACTAAGTGGTGCAAAAAGTTCAGCCTTTCGGTCTGAGGAAGACGTTCCGTGGCTGAGCACGTCTAGAGACTTTTGAAAGCCAGCTGTTCTACCACCGAATCCTCCCCACAGAGTAGGGAACATGGGAGTTATAAGTGGTGGGATTCAAATAATTTAACAACCGGTTCTCTGCCCTAATGATTTCTTCTAACAACCAGTTCACCAAACTTCTCAGAAAGTTAACAACTGGTTCTCCCGAAGTGGTACGAACTGGCTGAATTCCCACCACTGGTTATAGTTCAGCACAACCCAAATGTGCCCAGTTGCAGGGAAAGCTAAAGTTGGGTACCAATTTACAAATAAAAACATACGCAGCAGGTAGCTTCCAACTCCGCTTGTCTATATTTTGGGAAGGTGGGAGGGGTAGGAGGACCTGGGTCGAAAGCAGACCAGACTAGGCACCAGGTTGCTCCAAGCCAGGGGTCACCAACCTTTCGGACCTCAGGGAACACTAAATTCATAATTTTAAATCCCGCTAATATGAATTAGTGACGGGATGGGGTCCTTCAGGCACTTAGCTTGGCTGCCTGTTAGCGGAGAGAAGCGCCCGGGGTCAACCCTAGCTTTGCTGTCCATTGCAGCTAGGAATCTCAAATACAGCCAAGAATGAATGTTTGTCTTGTAGCCGCCTGGGCGTTAGATCAACCCCTTGCAAACTCCATCTCTCAAGGAGCCCGGCCGAAGTTTCATGCGCCGTTCGCAGAAGCGCCTAGACTCCCAAGGAAGGAGGGAAGGGCTAGAGCTACTAAACAGGTGGCTAAGCTAAGTGCCTGAAGGACCCCATCCCCTCAGCGAGCGGGATTAATTGCTTCGGCGGGCCATATCTGGCCCAGGGGCTGTAGTTTGAGGATCCCTGATTTAGTGCAATATTAAAAAAAAATTGCAAAAACACAAAGATTTTTCTGTGGACTACCAAAATTTTCTTGCAGACTATCAGTGGTCCACGGACCACCAGTTGGTGACCGCTGCTCCAAGCCTTGTGCAAGATGTCTCACCTGTAGCTGTTTCCAACGTGTGTTGATCTGTTCTAGAGCACGGGAGTTTTCCATAGACAGGTGAACATCAGAGATCGCCAGCTGGTGTGCAAGGTCATTCACAAGTTTCACCCCGTCTTTCATGGGGGAAAGCTCCTCTTGGAACAACTGGGGAGCCACATCAGTCCAAGAAAAAGCAGGAGAGATCGAAGGGGCGGGGGGGAAGAGACAGAGACAGAAAGAAAGCAAATAATCAGTAACCCAGATCGATGAGTCGTAGATTGGTCTTGGTCTCCGTCAAGCTTCTGACCGCCAACTAGTAATTCTGTGAACCAGAGATATTTTTATTGGGCATTCTACCAGAAAAATATGATAAAAAAGACTGCATATTTGATCCTGCATATATTAACTGCAACCAGAATAGTATTTGCGCAACAATGGAGAAATGATGAGATTCCGTCTGAGGGGAATGTAATTAAAAAAAATATTAGATTGTGCAGAAATGGATAGATTAACACTTGCTATTAAGGATAAAGAAGAAACTGAATATTTTTTGATGTGGGACGTATTCTATCAATGGCTAGATAATGGAAACAGAAGTCAGAAAGGAGGAGATAATAATGGAGGAAATGGGATAGAGGAGAGTTGCTAGATGAGAATGTTAAATGTTATGTATTAATGTTATTATAGTACTATATTGTTATATTATTAATAGGATGGTGATGAACATAATTGTACCCAGAACGCACACTGTTTGATGAAACAGCCTTGGTGGTGCAGCGGATTAAAGTGCTGTTAAGTAGCACTTAGCTGCCAGCTGCCTGCAATTACTGCGAGTTCAAATCTCACCAGGCTCAAGGTTGACTCAGCCTTCCATCCTTCTGAGGTAGGTAAAATGAGGACCCGGATTGTGGGGGCAATAAGCTAACTTTGTATAAAAAAAGAACACCGCTGGGGGCGGGGGGGAAGCAAAAGCCCTACTAAAAGCAGGTATATACAAAAAGTATGAAGGCTATTGCTTAACGCATTGTAAGCCGCCCTGAGTCTCCGGAGAAGGGCGGCATATAAATCGAACCAATAAATAAATAAATAAATAAATAAATAAATAAATAAATAAATAAATAAATATAATAAATAAATAAAATGGAAAAAACCTAGTAATTCTGTGATTACAGAACATTAACATGTCTTAAGAGCAGCCAGGATTATCTTCGCACAATATTGGAAAAATGAAGAAATACCGCAAGACGAAGAGATAATTAAGAAGATGCTAGATTGTGCAGAAATGGATAGACTGACATCGAAAACCAAACAGAAAGAAGACACAGAGTATTATCAAACATGGAACTTATTTTACCAGGGGTTGGAAAAAAAGGGCGGAGAGTAAGACTGTCTCTGCCAAGCTTCTGACCTCCAGCTAGTAATTCTGTGATTACAGAACATGATTTAAGAATTGATACGTTGGGCGAATCCAGTCATTGTGATGTGTCCAACAAACCATCACTTACCAGGGGGAATGCACAAAATATGGAACGGTGATTGCATGAAGCATGCTAAGAAACCTTTTCTGTCTTCTGACTTTTTTACATTTGGCAAGAGTAAGGAATCAAATAGATGCCATAAGTCAGTGGTGGAATGCTACCGGTTCGCACCGGTTTGGGAGAACCGATAGTGATAAAAACTACCAGTTCGGGTGAACCGGTAGTAAAAAAAAAGCTACCGGTTCCTCTGAACCGGTATTTCCGACGATCAGCTGTGCTGCATGATTTAAAATTGCTAGAATTCAGGAAATCCTGCTTTCTACTGAATCTAAATTGCGCGGCATAGCTGTTCCCCCCCCTCGCTGTTCTACTTACCTTCCCAAGCCTCCTTTTTCTGCATGAAGCGTGCGTTTGGCACGCACCGCACATGTGTGTTCAGATTTCACCACTTCCATAAGCCTTGTAGAGGTTGAAAGCAACTACTTCACTCCTTAAAACTCATCTGTTCTTCTCCCCAAACTGATCCTTGCTCTACTGATAGAGCAATACATTACACAAAATGTTGTAGTGTCTTCGAGGTGATAAATGCTCTACAGCCCTGACTCAACACAACATTGGACCCTAGTCACTTTGCATACTTCTAGAGTTAGTGCCCTGTTGCACAGTGAGATGCTGAGTCTACAGTACCTTCATCTGTCTAATTCAGGGTCGGCAACCTTAAACACTCAAAGAGCCACAAAGGTCCTAACCGGAAGCCCCCCATTGAATTCTGGAGCTGACCGGAAGTCTGGTTCCCCCACCATATAGTCTCCTCCTAGCACGGCGTCCTTTTTCCTTTTACTGACCGGTGACAGGGAGCCGCAGCACAGGGATGGAAAAGCCACATGCGGCTCCAGAGCTGCGGGTTGCCAACCCCTGGTCTAATCTTCCCTCCAGATCTCTTAAACAAGTACAGAATGAGTGACCAAAGATTACCTTGGTGGCTTGGATGTGCTCCGGCAAAGAATCGATGAAGAGGTCTCCAATGGGTTCCCATGTCTCTTGCACACTTTCAGCTTGGTTGAGGGTGGTGCTGAGTTCTTCCATGGTCGCTTTGATCTCCAGCAGCTGCTCTAGGGTCCTCTCAATGTGACGGTGCTGGTCGACACAGCGGGCAGTCAGCTTTTCCCACAGTTCGCTAGCCACCGTCGCCTGTTTCCACACAAAACGGCTGATATTCTGGATCCGGTGTCTTGGGGAGACATCTAAAAAGAGAATATCGAGGAGGGAGAAGACCTGGTGTTGAATTTCCAGTAATGCAATTGTGTCATCAGCAGATCTGATGGACTTTCAAAAGTCAGAGTGGAGAGCAGAACATTAGAAAAGCCTTGCAGGATCAGACCAATCGTCATCTACGTAGTTTAGCATTCCAAATTACACAACTGTAGTCAGAAACTCCTTAGTACAGAAAGGAGGGTGATGATGACTCTGTTCCACTTGTGATAACCGACAGCTGGCATTTATTTTATGCTGCTTACAATTCAGGAGGTTGTACATATTTCGGTGACAAATAAATTAGCAGTAGATAAAAATAGAAGGCAACCAGGTTTTGGGAAGAAAAGGAAGGAGGAGGAGATGGGAGGGAAGAATGGTTGGATAGTATTGTCTTCACCGTGGTTCCATGTACACATTTCCTCTGCAGGGATAGTATTTATGACTTTACGGGCAGTCTATATCATGGATACAGAAGAAATGTTTCATGCAAATAATCTCAGGTTCAAATGTGAATAAATATAAAAATGCATTTAAGGCAGTAGTGGGTTTCAAACCCCGGTGCTACCAGTTCGCTATTGGTAGCGTGAATCGTTTTTGATGACATCTGGGCGGATGGGTGGAGCTTCCCACTGCTGTCACTACTGGAACACCCGAATTGGGGCGAACCGGGAGCAACCCACCACTGATTTAAGGGAAAGGGGAAAAAATCTGTGGACAGAGAAGAAAAAAGAACTCCAAAAAAAAAAAAAAAAAGAACATTCAATGAAGACAGAACATACTCGGCGAGTGTCGATTGAGAGATGATAGTTTGGAGAAGAGGAATGAAATGGAATGATATCCATGGGAAGATCATGGCTAGCTGGCTGGCATCCCAGTCAAGAGACAACATTATTTTATATTTTATAACATGGGAACTATTCGACAAATGGATAATTGACAGATACTGAGGTGAGAGGAGTTGATTTAAGTGAAATATGGACATGAGAAAGAAAAACTGATGAGTAAATATTTTGATGGTTATATAATCGATACTATAATGGAAGATAGTTGTTCTGACTTAGGCTTCCTGAGAAAGCATAAATCACAATTTTAGTCCAAAAAAACGTCTTTTATTAAGATGGCTGTGAATTATGGTCATTCACAGCCTGTAACGATTCACTAACAGTCTGTGAAGATTCTGATAGACGTCTGCTCGAGTTGACACAGTCTTTCAGGGTAATGTTGATAAGCACCCACCTTTATCTCCCTTGAAACTCTGCCAAATTAGTTTTGCAAGGCCAAACGGAGCACAGAGTCAAACGGACTTCTCAGAGCTTGAATTGACCATATGAACTAATTGCTTCCTGCAAAGGGTCACATCTGTTTGCTCCTCTTTTGTGTCTTATGGGAGGGGCCAATCATCTCCAAGGCTTACTCCTGAGTCGCCCCTTTTTTTCTTAATTGTTTTTACCCTCTTGCAGCTCTGCGCATGCGCACACTGGGAACAGGCTCACACTGTTCTTCTGCCTTGCTAATGTCATATTCCGGAGGCTTTGGAGGCAGCACATAACTACCAGATGGCCCTGGTCCCCTCTCTGCCTCCGACGCAGAGCCCTCGTCCGAGCTTTCCCCAGACTCCACGACTGGCCCATGTTCCTCCCCAGCCTCCTCACTGTCCGAGTCTGCTGCCAGCTCCGTAGGCTGCCGGCAGACCATAACAATAGTATACTTTTCAATAACGATTGATATTATCGCATATATGTTTATATATACGTATGATTATGATGTTTATACATTAACACTTTGGACACCTAGAAAACACACTGATCAACATAGAAATGAAATATGTGATATAAAACAAAAAAAAAATATTTAACATAAGAGACAACACTTGATGTACTGTTGCTGGAATAACTGGCTATCAATTATTTGGGTCCATTAGGCTTCCTGATTCTGAATATTTGATTTCCCCAGTTACTTCAGAAAGGTTCTTACTCATTCTGGGTAACCTTTTCCTATCAAAGGACTTTTCCCGGGCTGGGCTTTTAAGCCACAAGCTATTAATAAAGTTCTCCCTAAGATACTCTTTTGAAAAGCAGGAGGGCATCTCTGTGTCCACTAACACAGTTCTGGAGAGATTATTTTTCAAGATGAGGTTGAAAGACCAATCCACCAGCCGATACACTCCACCAGCTGAGCGGGCAACCTTTTGAAGTTCTGAAGGAGTCAAGAATAAGAGAAAATGTTTGGAAAGTGCAAGACTACAGGGATGGAAAAAACGAGCAGATTTGCCAACCTTTGCTGTCAAGATTTACATCTTCCACTTCTTCAAACGGGTGCTGAGTAAGGAAAACTTGTGCCGATTCCAAAACAGAATAAATGTATGGTCCCCGAGACTTCACTTCTTCCATGAAGGCCTACATCAGGGAGAGAAGACCAGGAGAACCTGAAGTGAGAAGCCTTGCAGTCTCTCCTTTTAATTCATCTCTGTCTGCTAGAGAAAAAACAAACCAATTCTGCCTTCGTTTGCTCTTCTTTAAGCTCCCCGAAGGAATTACAGCTCATGCATACACAAGTGCAAAAGTCCTAAAACGTTTGTTTTAAGCGGCACCCCTCTCCCCTGTGGCCCGTTTTTGCTCCCGGGGGTGTGTGTGTGTGCAGCAGGGGTGAAATGCTCCGGATCGGGCCGGATAGCCTGGTCCGGTAGTGATCGTGGCTGTTGGTTCGGCGATCCGGTAGCGATGGCAGAGCAAAACTCCGCCCACCCACCCGAGTGTCATTACTCCCTGGTTTCAACCAGGAAGTAATGTGTTTTTTACCTTCTGTGCATGCAGAGGTTTTACCCATGCGCAGAAGGTCTGTGCACGCATGTGATGTGTGCATGTACATGGCACGTGCGCTTCTGAACCGGTAAGGAAAGTAAGTAGATGTTGTGGCTCCGTTACCTGAGCCTGTGTCATCGGCAGGAGAGGACTCCGAGAGTGAAGGAGAGGAGTTGGCAAGGCCTCCCTCTCCAGGACCCTCCTCTCTGGCAATGCCTTCAGTGTCAGCCGAAGGGCAAGAGATAGGGCCGGGGCCAAGCACGTCCACACAGCCACAGGTGGACAGTGATGAGGGAAATGAGTCTTGGCTGGATCCTTGGCAGCGTCGCAGAGATAAGCGTGCGCAACAGAAGAAAACGCGTGCCAGAGATTAAGCTGAGTCACTGGACCACACCCCACAGGGTATAAAAGGGGGTGAGGTGGCCATTCAGACTCTGTGACGGACAAAACTAACTACTATCGAGTCACATTGTATCTTTGGAAACAACATTATCGGCCTTGGATTTATTTTACGAACTGGACAATTCTTGACTGTGTGTATTTTGTTTATGAGTAAAGTTCTTGGCAAGCAGCTACTGGGTTGCTGCCAAGCTTCTTATCAGAAGAATTGATTGTCTGCCAGTTTATTTAACCCCCAGCTGTCTGTTTGTGTGCATGTGTGAGACGGGGACAGAACAGTAGATTTCACCCCTGGGGTGCAGAAGGCCGAATGCTGCCTGTCACACCTCCTGGCCACGCCCACTCAGCTAATCATTAATGCAGAGAACTGGTTGTTAATTTATTTGAATCCCACCACTGGGCCCAGGGAGATACGTGTTTGGAAACTCCTTGTGGATTCTGTTGGCTTTCTCAGATGTTTTGTAAGATGCTAGGATTGGTGTGGACTCTTGGTGCCTACCGTATGCCTCTCTTTCTCCTGCTGTACCAGGAGAACGTCCCCACGGAGCGGTAGCTGGGCAGAAATTTCCTCATCTTTTTGGCTAAGCCAGTCAATGATCTCCTGCAAAGGAATCTGCAGCTTGCCACTGTGATCCGAGAAGGCCTCTAGGCGAGCCCTGAGGAGACAAAGAAGACGTCGAACCCTGGGAGGACAGAAAAGAGGAGGTGTGGAAGCAAAGTTACACTTGGGACCCTTGGGGCTGCTTACCGGAGGCTGTGTGATTTCTTCTTAATCTCATTCCAGCATAGATTCATTTCCAGGGTCATCGGGGGCCCAATAGCACCGTTTGGAGGCTTCTTGTTCAGACTGGCTGGTATGGTGCCATCACGAGCTGTTTTAACCTAAGTGGAAAGACAGAGAACCTGATGAAAGAAGGGAAGCACAAAAGGGACAGAATCAATTTGATTCAGGCATCCCGCCCCCCCCCCCCCACCATAAATACGTTGCTGTTTATTTATTTAGCAGATTTATGTAGCCAGCTCTCTCATAGAACGTGACACTGGTTGTCCTAGAACCTCAGGGACAATTAAACAGTAGGACAAATATTAAAACACTGAAGTACAAATTAAAATGGGGGAAAAAATTGAAAAACCAAGATTGCGAGAGAATACCAATCAACTCCTATAATACAACCACCTTGCGGGCTCCCCCCCCCCCACGGTGGATGATTATTTAGATCTTTGAGTTTTAGTTACTTGTTACTTTGGGCATCCCATGGGCAGAAAGGCAGAATATTATTAATAACCAAAATTGTGCTTGAAGGGGAGGGGAGTACACTTCATAGAGTGATGGAGAGTCAGCAGCTCAAGGCAAACATTTGCTTGGAATAAAGCTCGTTCACAAAAACGTAGGAAAGAATTGCACCCAGCAGGAGATGACTATGCTACCCAGACCATGGTAGTTTTCAAAATGTAGATTCCTTTCCACACAATGAATGGTATCATGCCTCAGAACAAGCTCTACTCATCATCACTGTCATCATCAGCATCAACATCAACATTGTCATCATCAACATCATCAATATCAACATTGTCAACGTCAACATCAACATTGTCAATGTCAACTTCAACATTTCAATGTCAACATCAATGTCAACACTGTCATTGTCAACATCAACATCAACATCGTCAATGTCAACATTGTCAACATCCACATCAATGTCAACATCAACATTGTCAATATCAACATCAATGTCAACATTGTCATTGTCGTTTATTTATTTATTTATTTATTTATTTATTCAATTTATATGCTGCCCCTGTGTTAGCTTCTGGCACTGCCTTTTGTCAAATTCGTAGTTGGCTTCCCCCTCAGCAGGCTCCCATGTGCCAGATTAACACGGAGCGAGTCTGGCAACGTAAACATTAAACAGCAGCATTTCCCAGTTTCAGTTTGGTGTAATTTTTCAGCACCACGTTATTTCAGGGGCATGCATGCCCTAAGATGCCCACTTTCTTTTTCTTTTTTTAAAAATAATTTTTATTGAGTTTTTAAGTTTTAAAAACAAAGTAAAGAAAAATACAACAAATAGCAAAAATACATTAACAAACATAACATTACATCATATATTATTTTACAGCTTACTGTATCTACATGGATATGTATTCTCGATTCTTATTCAATCTTTCATCTACATACTTATATTTACATTAGTATCTATTTACAAAACCATCATTACCTAGTTAACACTGTTTAGCGATTTACACTTCCTAGTTTTAACCCGGTTAAATTAACATTCCGAATTGTTATTTTGATTTCTTTTTTCTGACCAATCATATAGTTTATTCCATACTATAATATTCTGACTCTTCCCTCTCCTTAATTTCCAGTGTCATCTTATCCATTTCTGCACACTGTAGAATTTTTCAAATTACATTTCTTCTCCTGATACATTACTTTGTTTACATTCCTGTGCGAAAGTAATCCTTGCTGCCGTTAATATATGAAGGATTAGATATTGTAAAGATTTGTCTATTTTTGGGTTAATTATTCCTAATAAATAGAGTTCTGGTTTAAATTCCCTTTTTTAATTTGGTAATTTCCTCCAGCCAATTTTTAATTTTACGCCAACATTTTTTTTACTAAGATGCCCACTTTCAATTTCCGTACGGTTCAGCAATTGCAAACAGAAATCAAATCATTGCAGACCAAATCATTTTTTCCTTAAGCAGAGCAGCCAATTTCTTCTCTAACTAAAGAGGTTTACAAGCAAAGAGATACTGAAAGAGACACAACACGTTTGTCATTTTGTTCTAAGGAGCTGCTTTTCCCAAACATTTTATTTCAATTATCTTTTTTACAAAAGCTACCATCGGGCTACTGTTGTTTCCGCTGTTGGTTAGCCATTCCCAGGCTCAGAGTTGCCTTGAACCATGAGATGGGCAGACAATAAATTTGATGACAACAACAACAATAATAATGATAATAATAGCAGCCATAGCCATTGGTGCCTTTGGTAAATCCCAAAACAGCTGGAGCATCATTGAATACCATTGGCACTGACAAAATCACCATCAGTCAATTGCAAAAGGCAGCTTCACTGGGAATAGCTCACATCCTGCAACGGTACTTGTAATACCACCAGACAACATTTGCCCACAGTGTTCTTGGGAAGGACTCAATAGGTGAATAAAAATGTCAAATCCAGTCTGAATTTCTGGCTGACTGCATAAGAAACCATTATCATCCCCTGTTACCTGCTTGTATTTTTTTTTTTTAATCTGCTGGGGGGAAAAAAATCAAAGATGTCAAAGAGAAAAACGGGGCTCAAAAATGGTAGATGGCAACGTGTATTCTTCAGACAACCTGATGTTGGCTTCAAAGAAGACCCTGATTTGATTCCCAATGAGAGTTGCAATGGATCTTTTTTTTTCTTCCCTTGGCAATTAAAGAGAGATTTCACTACAAAGAAATTATTACTGCAGAGCAAATACCAGTGACACAGAAAATGGAATACTTTAGTGCTGCTTCCATCTGCAGTTCTTTTGTCCCAAGTGTTTCAGCACGGCTACATTTAAGCATCATCAACTTCTTCATGGAAGGTTTACTTTTGAGAGCAGCCTTATCTGTCCTGATATTCCACAGTCTGCAGGAACTGGGCTCTTACGAAGCACAAACCCAGTTAGAAATCTGGTAGGTAGATGAATGGGAGAATTTCTCCAATACAGTCTCCTACCACAGACTGATTTTTTAAAAAAAAAATCTTGTTCAAATTAGACCTCGTAACATTTTACATTATGCCTCTATCACAGGCCATTAAGGAATTATTTTATCAGGGAAGGAAATTTACAGGGAAAAGAGGGAGGATGAACAATTGCACTCAGCAAATTAATGGTTACTAATTGGAGATCTGAAATAGTTTTATGCAAAGAGAGAGAGCAAGAGAGCACGAGAAAGGGAGAGAGGGAGAGAGAGAGAAAGGGAGGGAGGGAGGGAGGGAGAGAGAGAGAGATGATAAATAGATATAACAGATTAAAGAAACAAGATTAGAGAGAGAATGAAGATAATGATAGGTAGATAGATAGATAGATAGATAGATAGATAGATAGATAGATAGATAGATAGATAATAGATTGATTGGTTGGTAGGTAGGTAGGTAGGTAGATATAGATAGATAGAAAAATGATAGAAAGATATAGATACTGTAGATATAGATAGAAGGATAGATAAATGATAGAGTAGAGTAGATAGGTAGATGATAGATAGAAGGTAGATAGATAGATAGATAGATAGATAGATGATAGATAGATGATAGATAGATAGATAGATAGATGGATAGATGATAGATAGATAGATAGATAGATAGATAGATAGATAGATAGATAGATAGATGAGAGAGAGAGAGAGAGACAGACAGACAGACATGGAGAGAGAGATGACAAAAGGGCTGTTCCAAAGAGTTTCTCCACGTTCCAAAAATCTTCCCATGCTAACAGAGTCTCTATTCTAATTTTGGGGAGCATCGCCACATATTGTAACAGATAAAAAGCTTCCTTCTTATTCCATTGAGATATATCCTGAATATAGCCCAAACAGCCTCGCCTTGTCAGAGTTTGCCCGGCTGTGCCCATTTCAAGCCAGGCTTGATTTGACAGGCTCCTCTCTCCTAATACGCCACAACATCAAAAGCAATACAGATTTATGAAAAGAGAAAGAGAGAGAGAGAGAGAGAGAGAGAGAGAGAAAATACTGCCAGCTCCAGCTTAAAAAGATGCCCTTTATAAATCATTCACATCAAAGCTATGGTGCATCTTGCTGGGGTCACCTGGGATTTTCCACGTGCCCAAGCAGACTAACGACCTGCTCTGTAACCATTGTAGTTACCCAAAGCCCAAGGGGGAAACTTTTATCGGAATCCAAATTCTTTAAAGAAGAAGGACGGCAGAAGCAATCTTATGGGCCAGGCTGGATAAGAACCTGACATGGATAGGAGATCCACAAAAGATATCCACCATTCGTGCAGCATCGCCAGATGAGATCCCAGCACCATGGCTCCATGGAAAATGGGACATTCGTCACTTCTTCCCTTCAAATCAAATATTCTTTTTTTTTAAAACGTTTTTATTGGGTTATAAAATGGAGTGGTGCAGTGGCCTAGAGGTGGAGTTCTCACCTCACAATCAGGAGGCTGTGAGTTCGATCCTAGGTAGAGGCAGATATTTCTCTCTCCGGGCACGCTGAGAATATATATCTGCAGAACAAAACTCCGCATTGGTGACAGGAAGGGCATCCGGCCAGTAAACGCTCTGCTAGTTCCATTCGGCTGCCCAGACTCCATCCCGCAAGGGATTATGTGGTCATTAAAAGAAGAAGAGGATGATAAAGTATTATAATATACAAAATACAAAAGTAAATAAGAGGACAGTGAGAGGGAAGGGGAAAGGGCAAAGTAAAATGAGGAAAGAAAGAAAAAGAAAATTGACTTCCAACTCTCTCTGTTACAGTAGAATAAGGCATTAACAACAAATCACAACTTTTTGTTTTGCCATAATAGTATGTGGAAACGAAAGCACTTATGTTCTTTTCTTTAATTAAAGTAGTCGATTTTGCCATTTCAGCCAACTCCATCAACTTCTGCAACCATTCATCCATATTTGAAATCAAATATTCTTCAGAATTATGTGTATGCCATTTTCCAGCTTCAGTTTCAACATATCAGTCGTTTGCCACAAGAGAAGTCCATCTGGTCGACCCACTCACCCGTCTCTCAATTCTCAATCCACTCACCCCTCTCTCAATTGGACAATCTGGAACTGCGCCGCCTGCAGTCTGATCTAAGCACAGTACACAAAATTGTCTGCTACAACGTCCTACCTGTCAACGACTTCTTCAGCTTCAACCTCAATAATACACGGGGCAAACAATCGATGCAAACTCAAAGTAAACCGCTCCAAACTCGATTGCAGAAAATATGACTTCAGCAACAGAGTGGCCAACGCCTGGAATGCTCTACCTGACTCTGTTGTTACTTTCCCAAACCCCCCAAACTTTAAGCTTAAACTGTCCACCGTGGACCTCACCCCATTCCTAAGAGGTCCGTAAAGAGGGACATGCATAAACGCACCAGCGTGCCTACCGTCCCTGTCCTACTGTCCCCATTTATTTGTATTCATTTCCTTCCTTCATGTCCATGTCCATGTTCATATTCATACCTGCTATCATGTACATGTTTGACAAACTAAGAAAGAAAGAAAGAAAGAAAGAAAGAAAGAGAGAGAGAGAGACTGGTGGCTCAGCAGACTGATAGCATTGTGATTAACACCAGCTGTCTGCAATTACTGTAAGTTCAAATCTCACCAGGCTCAAGGTTGACTCAGCCTTTCTAAGGTAGGTAAACTGAGGACCCAGTTTGTGGGGGCAATAAGCTGATTTTGTATAAATATACAAAAGTATGAAGGCTATTGCTTAACACATTGTAAGCCGCCCTGAGTCTCCGGATAAGGGCGGCATATAAATCAAATCAAATCAAATCAAATCAAATAAATAAATAAATAAATAAATAAATAAATAAATAAATAAATAAATAAATAAATCCCCCTCCACCCCATCGGCACACTAGATCTCTGCACGATGGGCTTTCTTTTGAGATCAAGGCAGGCATTCATCCTCCGGGGACCATGGCTTACCTATTCAGACGTTGGGGAAGTTGAGCTCCATGGGGAAGCCCATGCCTGGCTGCCAACTCCCTATGTCTCCAAACCACCCCAGAAAGTGGAGAAGAAATGGGGAAGGGAGAAGTGACAGAAAGGGCAGGGCAGGGAGGGCCCAAAGACGTTAAGCTCACTGCCTTCAGGCTGTTGACCCCCTTGGAATCTGCAGGAGGTGGTGGCAGAGTGACAGCCAACCGTTCTCTCCGTGAATCGGGGCTTTGTCTAGGTGGAATTCCAGCAACTTCCAAGCCATTTTGACTCTGGAGGGGCGGGGGAGGGGGACAACAAGAGAGAACGTAGAACTGCTTACGGGCAAGGAAGGCTTAAATGTTACGGGTGAGGCTCTTTCAACTCCCCCAAGCGTGGACGTGCGACAGTCACGCTTGACTTTTCATTACTCAGGCAAAAGGAAGCTCGGTCAACCGGGGTTGGAATGGCCTTTGGGATGAGGTCTTCCAGGCACGGGGAGAGGAGGGAAGGGGAGGGGAGGGAGGGAGAGGTTAGATGGGGCAGGGTCTTGGACCCTGGGCTTGGAATGAAGAACCCACATCACATTTTGCGCAGCCCTACAGAATTGGGAAAGGTCCTTCGGTAAGTTCGCGGTAGAAAGACGTCCTCTTCGACAACAAGGGTTGAGAGAGTCAGGCTCCAAGTAATGCTGAACTGTGAAAACTCTGTCAAGCTGAATGCAACTCAGAATGCCCAAGGATAAGAACAATCCCACGCCCTAATCAAATTCAGGCTTGACATGAGGGGTCTCAAAGTCTGCTGGAAGAAATGTTCAGCCACATGGTCGTGGAGCCCATGCAGCGAAAGCTTTCGATGGCACAGTAGAAGAGCCACCGTCTATTCCAGTGGTGGGATTCAAATTTCTTTACTACCAGTTCTGTGGGCGTGGCGTGGCGGGCGGGGCTTGGTGGGCGTGGCAGGGGAAGGATCCTGTAAAATCTCCATTTCCTCCTGATCAGCAGGCAGAGAATAGATGGGGGCGGGGCCAGTCAGAGGTGGTATTTACCGGTTCTCCGAACTACTCAAAATTTCCGCTACTGGTTCTCCAGAACTGCTCAGAACCTGCTGAAACCCACCTCTGGTCTATTCTCAGTCTTCCTTGTAGTTCCCCCAATATTCAAGGGAGCGATGGGATGAAATCAGGGACTGAATTATTGAAGGCAGGAGCAAAAGGATGGGATTCGTCCATCTTTAGTAGCTATGCAAACCCGGGCCCACTGCCCACTGGCTCTGGTACTGCAAAACTACTTTCCCAGCCTGCTCTTAAAGGTACGCGACCCCCCCTCCCTTTGACCAGATTGCTGTCCTAGAACAAGACTCCGATTCCCATGCTCTTAAAACCCATCACAGAGGCAAGAGGGATCCTTGGGGTGGGTGGGTGGGGGGTGTCTCCACACTTTGCTAACTTACATGGACTATCCCGTCTGGGGCTCCTGAAAATTGCACTTCTGCATTTCCATCGTCCCTTAAAATATTAACAGATTCCACAATGGTCTGAGAATGAGTGTCTCCAATAGATAATTGACAGTCAAGCTGAAACAAAGTTAATCGAGTAAAATTAGCAAACAGCCTCAAACAAACCTAATCCACATATCAAAGGATACGGTCTGCAAACACAGAGTTAATTAAACTAGGCCTCCCAGAGGAACTGCTCGTTCCCAAGAATAAACATACCTACAAACACACACACACACACACACACTCATACCCCTAGAATCAGCATGGAGACACTTCACCCTGAACAAACTCCCCCTATAAAACTCGCCTGCTGTACCCCGATTTTTCTGCAGCCTGCCCTTAAAGGCAAACTGTTTTGTTTTTAGGAATAAATAGAATCTCGTTTTTATTTATTCTTGCGCAACCTTGGCTCAAGTTGGAACCCCAAATTTTCCTTTTGACACTGGCATCTGGAATTCTTAAGGAGTCTCTGTTTTCTCTTGGGAGAGCAGGAATTTGTGGCTGGCACCCAATCCTTAGCACCGAAGAAGGAAAACATGCATTGTTTTCACCCAGAGGATTCCATTCCCATCAACAAGGATCTCCCACAGATTTTTGCTTCAAAGGGCATTTCCTTGCTCCAACTCGCCTACAAGCATGGGATTAAAAGTCCCTGCTCACTTCTGCTCCAGCTCTGCCTCTTTCTTCTTCCCTCAACCAGCCTGATGTGCTACTCAAGAATAACAGAGTTGGAAGGGACCTTGGAGGTCTTCTAGTCCAACCCCCTGCTAACGCAGGAAACCCTACACCAGTTCAGACAAATGGTTATCCAATCTCTTCTTTAAAACTTCCAGTGTTGGAGCATTCACAATTTCTGGAGGCAAGTTGTTCCACTGATTAATTGTTCAGGAAATTTCTCCTTAGTTCTAAGTTGATTAGTTTCCACCCATTGCTTCTTGTCCTGCCTTCAGGTGCTTTGGAAAATAGCTTGACTCCCTCTTCTTTGTGGTAACCCCTGAGATATTGCAACACTGCTATCATGTCACCCCTACTCCTTCTTTTCACCAAACTAAACATATCCAGTTCCTGCAACTGTTCTCTATATGTTTTAGCCTCCGGTCCCCTAATCATCTTCGTTGCTCTTCTCTGCACTCTTTCTAGATTCTCAATATCTTTTTTACATTGTGACGACCAAAACTGGATGTAGTTTTGCCTCGCTTTTGCTCCATTCTGAGGGCTAAACCTCTCTCTTCTACGTGATCTTCTACAAAACCATCATGAATGGTATTGAGAAACTTCTCCAAGTCTTGCATTTTTCAAATACCTCAGAATGTATTTGCCAGCCACCCTGGTCATGGAGTAAGGCTGGAGTAGAAAAGAGAAGACCAGTTAGAGCAGGAAAGGCGCCACTTTGACGTAGTGGTTAAGGCACCAAACTAGAAAGCAGAGACTATGAGTTCAAGTCTCGCCATAGCCATAAAAGTCGTCTGGGTGACCCTTAGGCCAATTACCAGGATGTAATGAGTTCTAATCCTGCTTTAGGCATGAAGGGTGACTTTGGACCAATCACCAGGTGACTGTGAGTTCTAGTCCCACTGTTATGTATTATAAGAAGTTTTATGACCATATAAAGAGTGAGTGAGGCTTCACTCAGGTCCGCCAAAACGGCGGGAAAATACTTGAAGCTCATTGGTTCAGCTGTCTGGCAGCCCTCTATAAAAGAGGACACTGCCAGACAAGCAGGTTGTTGGGTTGCACTGTTCTACTAAAAAAGAGCTGTTGTCATTAAAGAGCTGTGTCCGTCTCTTCCATCATCGAATCTAACACCCACCTTCGCCATGAAAGCCAGCTGGATGAGTTTGGGCCTGCCCCTCTCTTTCAGCCCAACCTACCTGACAGGAGGTGGTTGTTGTGTGGAAAAATAGGAGAAGGAAGGTGTGCTGCACGATTATTTGTAAAAATAATAAAGGCAGAGTACAAATAAACAAACTGGACTGTTTGTGGTTCTCAAAATGAGATAGATGGAAACGGAGGCAGAATCGTCCTTAAAATGTTATTGTAGGGAAATGCCACCTTGAATCAGAATCCTTTTTCCTTTTCCCTCTGATTTCATTTAGGTGGATAAAGAAATGAGGAGAGAGACTTAGGGGAGGAAAAAAAACCCCACAAGAATATAATGCTATTTAGAAGTCGTTGCTGCAATGTGCAGGGACTCGAAACAACGAAAAAAAAGGAAATGAAATTCCAGGGTGGTGCCCATATTACGAGCCTCGTTCCATGACTGCAAGTTAGGGATCATTTTCTTTATGAAATCCATGAAGGTGACGTGCTAAGCCACAGAGTAACCCCTTACACAGGTAAGGCCAAGAAGACAGCCGTTAGGTGGAGCATAAAGGTCCACCTAAATGATGTGGTATCTCAGTAGGGACATGATGGCTCAGTGGGTAAGACGCTGAGTTTGTCGATCAAAAGGTCGGCAGTTCAGCAGTTTGAATCCCTAGTGCCACATAACGGGGTGAGCTCCCGTGACTTGTCCCAGCTTCTGCCAACCTAGCAGTTCGAAAGCACGTAAAAAAAATGCAAGTAGAAAAATAGGAACCACCTTTGGTGGGAAGGTAACAGCGTTCCATGCGCCTTTGGCATTGAGCCATGCCGGCCACATGACCACAGAGGCTCTTCGGCTTTGAAACAGAGATGAGCACCGCCCCCTAGAGTCGGGAACGATTAGTGCGAGGGGAACCTTTACCTTTACCTAAAGGTCTTACCTGAGACTGAGGGTAGGAGGTGCTGTTGCGACGGGACGCCCCGGCGTTGTGCCATTCACGACATCTGGGGAGGGTGAATGAGCATCCCTGCATGACCATAGGCTGCATTAGAACGGATGCTCATGAGGACCAAGCCCGGGCTGAGCAGTGGCAACTGGAAGGAAGATGGAGGACAGAAGTGTTATTCCATCTTTCCATAGGATTTACAGCAGCATCTCAACCTTTGACCATTTTAAGATGTATATGGACTTCCAACTCCCAGAATTCCCCAGCCCCCAGTCAGAAGTCCCAAGATGCATTTATTTATTTGTTCAATTTATAGGCCACCCACCTCACAATCAAGCTTCCAATATCAAAAGTAGCAAAAGGCTAAAAAAACCATTTAGGGATTAAAAGTTAAAAACAATAAAATTCACATTGCAAAGAATGTAGAATAACAAAGTTGGAAGGGACTTTAGAGGTCTTCCAGTTGAAGCCCCTGCTTCAAGCAGGAGACCCTAGACCTTTCCAGACAAATGGCTGTCCAGTCTCTGTCCAGGGATGGATGTCGATGGAGATCCTCAGTCATCCAGATCATGGTTGTCCCGAACGTGCTTTTTTAAGAGGCAACTGGACTTTCTAGTTTTTCTTTGAAGACATTTCGCTTCTCACCCAAGAAGCTTCTTCAGCTGTCTGCAAGGAGTATAAATCCTTCCATTCCCCCACCATCCAGTCAGAGCTGAAGAAGCATCTTGGATGAGAAGCAAAATGTCTTCAAAGAAAAAGCAGAAAAGTCCAGTTGCCCCTTGAAAAAAGGCACCTTTGGGACTCCAGTGATGGAGCACCCTCAATTTCTGGAGTCAAGCCGTCCCACTGCTTAATTTTTCTCACTGACAGGAAATTTACCCTGGAAAAGGAGAATGTGGAGATTAAGGGCCAGTGCGTAGATGCGGCAGAGGTGGGATCTTCTCATCTATTAGCCACCTCCAGAATGAGACACTCCTCTGGGGCCCGAAGCCAATTGGCAGAGCCAGGTTTTACTTACAGATAGATACAGATTAAGAGAGATGGAAGGGACCTTGGAGGTCATCTAGTCCAACCCCCTACCCAAGCAGGAGACAAATGGCAGTCCAGTCTCTCCTTGAAAGCTTCCAGTGATGAAGCTCCCACAACTTCTGTGGGCAAACTTTATTGAGTTTATTTATTTTTTTATATATTATTGACTTAGTTCATGAAAACGTTTCCTCAACTTGGCAAAACCTGAACCCCTCTGAGCTAGACTTCTAAAGCATATTGTAAGGTCCCAAAATGTACTTGAGTCACCAGAATGCCAAAGAAGAGGCTTGGAAAAAAATATCAGCTTTTATTTGTACAAAAAAGAACTGGGTTGACCATACCACTATATATAAAGAGCATGCAGTGAAAAGCCACACCTTGGGGAAGGTATGGCATCCTTTTATACCTTCAGAGACATCATTTTAGTACCCAATTCTGGCCTCCCTGGCCCATGCCTTCCTTTGGCAACGCAGCAAGGAACAGGGGGGTTGAGTGCTTAGCAACACAGGTATTTGCCCGATGTAACCCTACCAAGCCATGACATACCCTGCTTCTTGAGATACCCAACAGGCACGGAGTTGTACAAAAAAACAAGATACCAGAAGTTAGATCACTGGTAGAAGCAAATAGCAGAGGCAATTCCAATTCTTAGCAAAGTAATTCTTATAGAAGCAAAATGGCAAGTCAAGCCAATTCTACTGACTCTACTATTATGTCCCACTAATTCTACCTATTCTATTATCATTATTATGTCCCTTTATTATTTTTTTGTAAGAAAGCTATCTCGTGTGCTTGCTGTTGGGAAACTTCCCCTCAGATACTACAAAGGCCAAATCGCTTGCTCGCTCTTGGGAAGGGAATTGCTTAGAACAGGCACATCCTGGGAGAAGAATCTCTCTGGGGTCCCCCCTCTCCACCCCACTTTTTCGAACCAGATGAAACCGACGGCTCATGGGAGACCGAAGACTAGAAAGCCACTGGACGAAGAAGGACAAACGAATGGAAAAGTTTTGAAATTCTGAAAGATGCTAGGAAGCGACATCAAATCAAGCAGACCAAACCTTTGAGTGCCTCTCCCTGGTGATCGGATGTACAGCAACATTGTGCATTTGTGTGTGTGTCTATGTGTGAATGTGGGTTGTAGGTACACGCTTGAGTCAGTGTTGACTCGTGGCAACTGAGACTACTTCCTGTAGTTTTCTGAGCAAGATTTTAGAAATCTTTTGTCACATTCTACTCTTATTTGCAGGTCTTTGTATTCTTTTTCTCTTTCTCAGTTCTTTCTCTTCTGCTGTCTCCATGTACTGCCACGTCCACTATCCATGCCTTTTAAATTTTTTTTATCAATAGTTGTTAACTCTGGGGTGTTATTATCATGATTATTAATCCAACTATGTGCAGTATGCTGGCTAGAATCTGCTTTGTGATCAAGACAGCATAAAAGGTGATTAAATGAGCAACTAATAGCCTCACGGAACAAAATAATGAATTTCACTGCATTTTGCAACTTTGATGGCTCTGCTTGTAAAAACCAGGGTTCCAATTGCTAGTATTACTACTATTATTCTACTCGGGCTGGGAGCATCTCTTTTCCAGGTACCACAGCATGATCTGAGAGGCATTTGTATATAATAGATCTCTTTTCACTTTCAGCACTGTACTTTTCCAATTGTCAGTGCCACAGACAAAGATAAAATACAAGGCATTTTCTAGGCACCATCAGGACTTCTGTGAGTTCCGGCTAAAAAGAAATCCCACTGAAACTTTTGGCAGTAAAAGACTTCAATAGAATTTGTTTAGGGAGATTGTTCAAAATGTTGTTTTTGAAACATGGCTTTTCGTACTACAATCACGAGATGTAGAGTAAAAAGTTTAGATCAAATCACGATAACATGGAAAAGAAAAAGAACTAAATATTTAGCTTAACATGGCGATTAAAGGAACTAAACACAACAAAAACTAAAAATATATAAAAATATTAATAGCTAGGTGAAATACATTTAATTCTTAAACATTTAATCTGGACTATACAGCTACACATTAAGTCATCTTTTTATTTTTTAATCATAAAGGCTTTAAAAAAAACTTTTAAAAGATCTTTTAAAAAACTTTTAAAACATAACACGCTTAAACCTTGGAACAGGGGCAGGTTTCAAAACCCGTCGCTACCGGTTCACTTGTGGGCGTGCGCATGCTTGCGTGTGCGCACTACACTCTGTGCATGCACAGAGGTGGGTGGGCGGCGCCTCCTGCCACTGCCGGTTGGCCCAATCTGGGGCGAACTGGAAGCAACCCACCACCCTCCCATTCCTTAAAATCAATAGACACAAAATGTCTTTCCACTTAAATAAAATTAGCGTCTTTGCTGTACCACAAACTCGATAAAGTCGAAGCAACCATAAGATAATAAATCCAACATTTTATCCAGAACATAATTAAATGTTATAGTGAGAACCTAAACATATTTTCCCAAGATTATCTTAATATATAAATGTAAAAAAAAAAATAGAACAAAGTTATAACAGAGCAAGACCAAATCATATGAGTTAAAGAACTATCAGATTCTTTGAAGTCACATTAGTGACAGAAAGTGCTATATGAGACTAGTTATTGTAATTGATTCCAACCTGCACCATAATTAAAACATAATTTTACCCCAAAGGATAGAAGAGTGATGTTTTAAAAAGGAAAAGTTTAAAGAGAGATGACAAAGCAGGTCTGATTGATTTATAAATAAGAGATTCAGTTGAATCTGTAGCTAACAACTCAGGAGACCAGAAAAATGGAAGGACTCCACTCTACCTATCATACCTTGAGTTCACTCAACTAGACCACCTGTAATAACCCGAATTTCCTCCTTTCGCTCAACCACCTTAGACCATGCAACTTACTACACGTGAATAACACACCAGGCTGAAATACGGTTGGCTAATTTAGTTTGTGGTGAGAATAATACCATGCCATCCAGAAATTCCAACACTAGTCTGTGTGGGCAGCCTTTTGTTAGCTAAAGAAATATTCTGGGCTTTTGCCCTAATACATCTACACTATTTTTATTGGATTCTTTAAAGTAAGATGTAGATTAATACAGGGGTCCCCAACCTTTCGAACCTCAGGGACCACTAAATTCATAATTTTAAATCCCGGGGACCACTAATATGATCTGCCTAATAACCAGCTCACTGCGCGTGGCAAGGTGGTCATGTGACTGGGTGGGTGTGGCCAACTCAATGTCACTCACATTGAGGGGCACCTTGCCAGCCTCTACTCACTACTCCTTGCCTACCCGCCCGGGCTTCTTAGGGCCCCATCAGGAAGCAGTTGCTGGAGCTAAACAGCTACCACGAGAAAGAGTGGGCAAAAGAGCTCAGTTCAAATTGGATCTGACCAAGAAGGAGGCTCAGCAGAAGCACCTCACTGAGGACTAGGAGCATAGGCTTTCCAAGCAGAGGGAAGACCTGTGGGAGTGCGTGGCCAGGTACCGGCCCTTGGCGGCTCAGCGGGCTGAGATGGTCAGCCAGTTCCAGGTCGTGATGTAGTCTCATTGGAACAAGGCCCTCCAGTTCTTTGCCACCAGCAGCGCTTCCCTCCAGCCTTTGCCCAAAGCCCTGCACCAGGAGGCTGAAGCAAACCCCAAGTCAGAATTTCTGCCCTCTTTTGACCCGCACAAAAAGAAGTGGGAAACTCTCTGCAGCAACACAAACGTTCATTGCACATATCCATCCAAGGGGCCATAGTTTGAGGACCCCTGATTTAGTGCAATATAAAAAATGCAAATAATTTTTCTGCAGACCACCAAAATTTTCTCACGGACCACCAGTGGTCCACGGACCATCAGTTGGTGACCTCTGGACTAGTGTACAATTCAAGTGCTGTTGAACTTTTACTGTCCTATCTCACTACCTAGAAAATGTTTCTACTTTCTAGCTAATGCTCCCGGTTGTTCTAAGATAATTTTCTTTAGCCTTTGCACTTTCTGTTATTATAATTTCTGGCCCATTTTTTTAATTAAAAAGGAAACAATCACAATATTGTGTAGCTATGCATTTGGAGGTTCAGTGCCATTTTTTTTCTAAAGCTTGGAAAGCTGATGCTAGTGAATGGCACCTGAGGATTCTATGTAATATTTTGAATACTAATTGATGGAATGGATCAATCAATGCATTTAATTCTTTGTGTGTCAAGATATCGAAGTCACCACCCCAGAAAGAAATATCCTTCTATGTCAAAAGATTTCTCCTGCTATGAAAGGCAGATCAGATTCAGCAAATAATCTAAATTGGTTTTGCAAATAAAGTCAAGAAGGATTTATACAAAAAGCAAAGTTTAAGGCAGGGCTGGGCTGGGCTGGGCTGGATAACATTGTTTTAGGCTGAGAATCTCTTGATTCTGGAATGGTGTGCTAAAGGGTCAAATAATAATAATAATAAATTTTGAGTACAGACGGATTGTCATTTGGAACACAACATGCCAGATATCACGGTTGTCAAGGGCCGAAGTGTAAAATTTATTGACATCGCTGTACCAGGAGATGCCAGAGTTGAAGAAAAAGAACTGGAAAAAAATCATGAAATATCGCGACCTGGCCATTGAAACTACACGGTTATGGATTAAACATGTAACAGTGATACCCATAGTCATCAGGGCACTTGGTACCATGTCTAAGAATTTTACAAAACCCATCAAGAAATTGCAGCTTCCTGCAATAACAACAGCGGAACTGCAAAAAACCTGCGCTACTCAGAACATCATATATTTTAAGAAGGTACTTGGTTGATACCTAGGACGTATCAACCATTAGCACCAGTCAATGGTATTTGTGATGCATTTTTGAATGTTCAGTTGACTGAGTTTCATGTTTAATGAATAAAGTAAATAATAAATAATAATAATAAAAACTGAGTTTCATGTTTAATGAATAATAATAATAATAATAATAATAATAATAATAATAATAATGTGCCAGAGTAAAAAAAAAACAACAAGGTTCATGTTTGAATAACATTCTCTGAACATCTTTGACACTGTTTCCCATCCTTTTAAATAATTCCCTTCTTCTGTCCTGTGAAATATTTTGATTTGGAGGAAACTTCTAGAGAAGCTTGGAAGCTGCACCCAGAACTTGGAGAGGTGTGTGCAACCCCAGGCTTCAGCCAGTTTCTTGGCCCAGCTTACTATTTCTATCTGCAGGGTGACGATGCCCCGTTTTGTACAAAATTAAAAGAAGACCCTAGTTAAAAATCTGGCATCAACCTCATTGAAATGATCGCGAAGCCCCTGAAATTCAACCCCAATAAATGCGTATTCACACATCCCCTGGTTTTGCCAGTCTCCCAAAGTGGCCAATTTCAAGCTCCAATTGCTTGATTCCCTCTTCATAACTCATTGCTAGGACTGCAGTATCGACTTGGGTCGAACGGTCTGGTATTTTGTTTTTATTTTATTTTATTTTAAGGACCTGGCCCGGGTGATGGGGAAGTACCTCCAGGCGGAAGTACCTTATCAGGATTGTGATTTTAAAGGTAAAAAAACCGTAAGGTGTCCTTTGCCGTTTTTTTTTTCTCTTGCCAGCCTGCCTTGAAATTTGTAATGTCTCCTCTTCCCACATTTTCTGATCCTTGACCACATCCAGAGAACAAGGGCATGGGAGCCTGTAAAGTCACCCAGCTCAAGAGCAGCTGATCACAGCATTGGTTTTAGGGTGCCTTTTCAAGGTAGAGGCTAATCTGGGTCTCTTCTCCTCCCCCCCCCCCCCCCGCAAAACGTGGGCTATCCTGCTTATCTGCCCCCCTCCCCTTTCTCTAGAGCCAGGCATCCAAGCTTTTTTAGGGTGTTGCCTCATGCTGTCTTCCCATCACATCTGAGCAAAGTTATGGCCCTTTTCCTACACCCTCTTATCTCCAGAGAGATGTCACTGGGATCAATTTTTTTTGGTGCCTCTGGGAAGAGTTAGGGAGGGGGCTGCAGGGTGTAGGGTGCTCAGGGACAGCGTTTTGGGGAAAGGGCTCCCTCCTACGCCGCCGCTGCTGCTAAAATGCTGGGTGCTCTGTTCCCTTGGGTTAAAAAAAAAAAAAAAAGCTTGTAGAACATCTCATTGGAAAATCAACCGTGAAATTGGGGAGGTTGGGGCGGGGGATGCTGAAACAAGCAGAAGGGAAAGGAGACCCTTTCTGGCAAGGACGCCCAGAGGAAGGGGGAGGAGGAGGAGGAGGAAGAAGAAGAGGATGGCGGGGGGGGGGGAGCACAGAGGCTGGATGATGATGATGATGGGGGAAGAGGTGATGGGGATGAAGATGAGGAGGAGGGATGGAGGGAGAGAGAGAAAGGATGCTCGCCTTCTCCAAGCCCAGCCGGCCTACCTGGAGGGGTTTCCCGGCGGCGAAGGAAGACTCGGCAGCAGCAGCTGCTGCTCCTCTTCAGCCAGCCCGGATCGAGGCTTCCTCCGGGGGGCCCCAGCGGCATCCAGAGCCTGGCCAGGCGATCGCATCGCCGCCCCCGAAGGACGAAGCGGAGATCCAGCAAGCAGATCGCTCGACGCTGGCCCCTGGCGGCGATGGCTGCTGCCGCGAAAGCCAACGTGCTGCACCCGGAGCCGGTCGGCGAGGAAGCGGCGGGAGGAGGAGGAGGAGGAGGAGGAGGAGGGACCGATCCGGCAGGGGAGGGGGCGGGGATCGCCCCCTGCCGCTGCGTGATCCTCTTCTCAGGCTCGGGACCGATTGGAATCGGGGGTTGCCGAGCGGGCAAAATCGAGGCGTGCCGTTCCACGCGCGCCTCTTGCGGGCGAGTCCATGCGCCGCCCGCCTTCCCTGGCTTGGAGGAAGGCTGCATGGATGGGGAAGGGAGGGGAAGGGAAGAGAGGGGGACGGAGAAACCCCCCCCCACGTGTATGGGGAGGGTCCTGCTTGGAGCAAGGGAAGGGGATCAAAGGGATCAGTTTAGCTGGGGGAGGGGGAAAGGAAAGGAGAGATAGGAGCTGGCAACTTTTGGGGTACCAGGATGGCTATGGCAGCAAGGAGGAAGATCTTCCGCTCCAGGAAGATCTTCGAAGGTGGATTCCCTCCCACCCCCCGACCATCCCACTGGTGGGCTGTGGGCCAGGCGACTGGCCATCTCAGTGGTAGCCCCTACCGCTTTGGAACTGCCTCTCCTCCCCCCCACAGGTTATTGATGGCTCTTTTTGCATCTTCTAACCAAGCCAAATCAGTTGGGTGAAATTCATTTTTTTTCGGCTTGGGGTGTGATTTATGGATCGGTTTTACTGCTCCCCGAAAGTGGCAGATTGTAAATGTGGCAGGTAAATTAAATGGACGTTTATAGCAGAAGAATTAACTGGGGAATTAGATAAATCGGCTTCTAAGTTAGGAGACCAGCATTTAGGGACATAAAAGGAATAAGCACACCAAAAGATGCACTTGCTTCCAGCTCCTGCTTTTTATTCTGTGATAAGAGCAAAGATTGTCTTATTGAACACATAACTTGAAGATGATGTTGGATAACCATTTGTGTGAAGTGGTGTAGGGTTTCCTGCCTAAGCAGGGGGTTGGACTAGAAGACCTCCAAGGTTCCCTTCCAACTCTGTTGATTCTATTTCTATTTCTAACTTGGCTGGAAAATTATATGGACACTGAGAAGCACTTTTTTTAAAAAAAAATAACTTTTTTTTTAAAAAAAACCACCGCAGATCCATATTGCAGGCTTTAAAAACTAGAACATAAACAAAGAACCCCAAATTTAAAACTTAAGTCCTTGGCTGGTGGAAATTTATGGGAATAGCCCCAATCAGTCAATAGTGCCCCATTAATAGCCTAGCCCTAGAGAAAAACCAGCAGCTAGAAAGGGTTGTGCTATCAATTCTGTTAGGAGAATGTACTTGTTATTTAAGTAAAGGTTAATTCAACCTATAACCCATTTAAGATTGAAGAATATTTAAAGATGGTTGCAAAATTAGATGCATGGAGTTCAAACAGCAGTTAAAACATGTAACTTGATGTCCTTGAAGTTTCTCCCAATTGATTATGTGCCAAAAGTCAGTCTCAACTCTTCACAACCCAAAAGATTGTCTGTTGATGTCCCTGACAGAACATCTTCAGAACTTCTAAGGAGCACCCATTGTTGTTGTAATGGGAGTCCATTCACCTTGTCCTCTCCTGCTTTTTCAGTCCATCTTACCCAACATTAGGGCATTTTCCAGAGAGATGCTTCTGAAGTTGGATAATTTGAGCTTGGTCCTTTGTTCCTTGAGGGAGAAACTCTGCCTTGATTTTCTCCCAAACTTGTCAAAAAAATCAAAAAGAAATTAAGCAGATTAAAAAAAAATCTGGAGAAGTATGGAATATTAAAAAAAAATAGGGGAGATGTCTTCAGCCCCAATATTCTTTAATTTTTGTTCATCTCTGGTCAAGGCAAATATGACCATTCATATGTAATTCAGAGTTTCAAACGTAAATCAGAATTTGCTCTTTCTTGGCTGTCAACTCTTCAAACTGTCTCATTGGGACGGAGGTAGAAGATCATTGAAAATTTCCAATTATATCCTGTTTGAAATCGTTTTATTATAGCTCTTGAACAAGACAGGGAGTGAAATTGGACATGTCCATGCACTTTGCTCCGAATCGGCCTGAATGGTAGTTGAATCGCTCCCATCCTCTTTATTCAAAGTTTTCCCATGGTCTTTTGGGCATCCCACTGCCCGACGTGATCATTCAACTATTCTCTCCCACCTGTAAGTAATGAAGAAGAGGAACCACAGGAATCATAGAGAAGCACAATTACATTTAAACCAATACGGTGAGCACCAATAAAGATAGGCAGAGAGCTGGAATTGCACTCTTGCTCTCAGATCTCCGCGAAGGTTTCTTTCATTCAGAAATGATGACTTGAGGGAAGCTGTGCGTTGACAGCCACTGAGGCTTGACAACTAAAACACATTCATTTGTACTCTACTGTTTGAAGCTTTTCTTAAAACTTAGAAATGCCAACTCAAGCCTTCGCTGCCGCCCAGAATTATGACTTCTCCAAGCACGGAGAAAAATCCAATTTCTTGGAGAGAAGGCTGGCTTCTAGCCCATGAGTTGGCAACCATGAGCCTGCCAGCTGTTACTGGATAGTAGCAGCTGATCCTTTCCTATTGGCCAAGATAGGACTTCTCGTAATTGGAGCTCCAACATTTGGACGGCTGCACATTAACTTGACATGTTATATATGCAGGATAACTTGTGCATGGAGGAACTTCAAAGGAAGAGGCACATCCCAGAGCTAAGCCGCCTACCTTATCTGCTATTTGTGAGAACTATCCACCTTTCGCTTTGAACACCAAGCTGTGTGAAAGTCAGGCTCTTACAAGAATTGCTGTCGGAGCAGGGAGCTCAATTTGCCTCAAGATAAAAGCGAACCACAAGATATAAAAAGAAACAATATTGTATGTCGAGGCAGATCTACAAGTCAGACTTGTTATCAAAGTCCGATTTGGGGCTGGTTGGAGAAAAAGTTGAGAGGAAGAAACTGTAACCAATTTGTTTAAAGCCGCATTCTTCTCACGCGAGATATGAGAAATTAAACTTTAGGAAACCACCCACTGTCAAGCTTTGCTTTAAACGGCTCAGTTCTCCAAATGGATCCAGCTGCACCTTTCTTAAATCAAGAGATTCCTGATTTATTCACAGCATTAGGGATTGCAGAGCACAAATACAAGTGGGCGAGAATGAACACAGCTGGAATAGTCAGCAAGCCATTTTACCATTCAGAGAGGAAGGGAGGGAGGGAAGCAATGGTTGGTCTATCAGGAGAAAAGAAAAGAAAAAAGGATATTAAAGATTCAGTAAGGTGACACTGTATTAACAGATAATGGGAATGTTCAGAAAACCTTCCATAATTTTTATGCAAATTTGTACAAGATACAAATTTTTCCCTCTGGAAAAAAACTGATGAATATTTGAAAAAAAAAAAACAGAATTTACCAAAGCTTTCACAATCTAGAAACAAATTTTATGAATATGAAACAAAATATAACAACTTTTGAAATCTCAAAAGCCATGAAAAAAAAAAAGAGAAAGCATCATAAAATACCAAAACAAAACCTGATGGAATACAAAGTTCGCACTATAAATGTTTTGAAGATTAACCTTTGCAACTGCTGAAAAGAGCAATGAATTCTATTTTGCAGGGATCTGCTATGCTAGAATCTTGGAAAGAGACTATAAATACTGCTTTATTGCCAAATTTAATTTGACTAAAGTATTTACACCAATATTGGCTGATAGATTAAAGATTTTACAGGATTTTACTCATGATGGTCAATGTGAGTTCTTAATAATAATTTCATTGTCATTGTACGTGTATACACAGTATACCCATACAACAAAATTCACTTAACACCCAAAGACCAGGTCCCACACACATAACAATCCCCAAACAAACTCCCACCCACCACAATTCCCCACCCCTAAACCACCTAAACATCCACACAACAGATTAAGTAATGCTGTCCAACAGCTCACTGATGGTGGCCCTTTAGTTCATTGTTGAGTGCAATTATAGCTCTGGGATAAAAACTATTCAGAAGACCGTGTGGTCTGAGTTCTAATTGTTCCGTATCTTCTGCCAGAAGGCAACAGTCCAAAAAGATTGTAAGCAGGATGGGAAGTCATCTGCAAGTTTCTCAAACAGTGAGATTCGAAGATGTCGTCCAGGGCTGATAGTTGGAGTCCGATGATATTCTGGGCAATTGTAATGATTCTCTGTAGAGTTTTTTTGTCTGCTAGAGCTGTTCCCATACCAAAAGACAATTGTCTTTTCTTACAAAAAGACAATTAAGTGATAATGTGAGAATTATATTGAATATAATAAGAGTATCTGGAACAACATAACGAGACGCAAGTGGCACTGATTTTTCTGGATACAGAAAAAACTTTTAACAGTGTGAATTGGTCTTTTATGTTTACAGTTTTGGAAGAACATGGACTTTTGGGAGAATTTTATTCAAAGGATTAAATCAGTATACATACTTTAGAAGGTGCATGTTATTAATAGTGATTTAATGAAACCATGTGAAATACAGAAGAGGTCAAAGCAAGGATGTCACTTTGCTTTTTATGTTAGTTCCAGACATTAGACAGGATGAGAAAACAATTGGTTTGAAAAGTTAAAGAACTTATAGTTCGAGGACTTTTGCTGATGATGTAGTTTTGATTTTACACAGCCTCAGAATAGTATTGAACACTTAATGAGGAAATTGAAGACTTTGTTGCATTAGCTGGTTTAAAAGTAAATAAGCCAAAAACAAAGCTCTTGATTAAAAATAGGAGTACATCAGACCGAGAAACTTTGATTTGTATCTTTTTCAGAAAGTCTTAATACAAATTATGTCATTCCACAAACTGTAATAGAATTTCATCCACCACATGCAATATTCAGAAAACCAAAATCCATAAAATTGAGGTTTCACTGTAACAAACCAAAGCCGAACACTGTTTAATTTATATTACAGAGCATTTTATGCATAAATACATTCTATACAATTATTTACAATTTATCTACAAGTTACAAGAAAAACCTGCATTAGACTATTGTTCAACCCATTGCGAGGGCTTTGTGGTTTATCAGTGAAAGATGATAATTTAGCTGTCGAAAAATGGTCAAAGGCTGGAAAATCCTGCTGTAATTTGCTTGAATGTTTCCAAATAATGAATTGAATCGGGTTGCTTAATTCCAAAACAAAGCAAAAAGTTAGCAACAGGAATTAGACATGCTCTATTTCTTTCGTGAGAGTAAGTTTGTACTCTCAAGGCCAAAGAGCCCTTTACCCAAAGAGGAAACGTTTAATGTCACAAAGAACAGCTGGGCAAAAATCTGTATGTGTGCCATTATTATTATCCAGAACTATCTGTACGGATATCAGTACTGAGGCACTAAAAGGATCTCTCTCTTCAGAAACAGGAGTCCATTAGAATCCAAGGTTTGCTTCAACAGAAGAAGGCAGGAAGAAATCCATTCACAAGAGTCAATCTTCAATACCCATTTACTGGTAGTTGCCTGGCTTTGTTTGAGAAGGTCGAAATACACGCCTGATGCTACTTTCAATGAAGAATTTCAACCCTCGTAATTCTTGGGAGTACAAATATTCCAAGTACCAATCCCATCTCCTCCCCTGCAGATAAAGCATTAGAGTAGTTTACGTCTCCAGGTACACAAATTCTTCTTTGCCATACAATTTTTTTCTGACCCTATAATCCCTTGCATCGGGGTGGAGTCAGGGCGACTGAACGGAGCTCGAGGGTTTACTGGCTGGATGCCCTTCCTGACACCGACGTGGAGTTCACAGCAGAGAATAACTTGTTGCACCCAGAAAGAGAAAAATCTGCCTCTACCTAAGATCAAACTCACAGCCTCCCGATTGTGAGGTGAGACCTCCACCTCTGGGCCCCCGTGCCACCTCTCCTTTGCCATACAATATCCACTCATTTTCTGTGCAACTTCTGAATTCCCAGATCAATTTACAAAAGCATGAGCCTAGAAGTACTAATATTTTGTAACTCACCCCTAGCCGTGTGGAATCATTTATTATTGTACAGTCTTATTCTCAGAACCAATACCCAACTGGTTACAATATAGCAAACTTCCCAAGAAATTTACTTGTTTTCAAAATGCTATGACTTTTTACCTGAATTAGCTTGATATCTGGAATTTTGTGTTCTGATTGTATCTAAAAAGAAAGGGACAATTAAAAAAAATAATTGTTTTGTGAACCTTGAACAGATATTTTAAAAAGTTATTAACACGGCCTAGAAACTACATCAAAAATGTGCCCTTTCTGAGAATAAGATGATACTGCTGAAGGACAAAAGGTACCATAAGGATGATTTTGGGGTTCTAAAAAATAAAATCAGGTATATCGGCATCTCTAAACCACGTCATGAAATTAGGATACATTAATCCAAACCTAGGATTTTATAACGGTGCTATATCAGTTGGCTTATATTAGACCAGGGGTGTGAATCTTGATTTCATTGAGAGCCACATCAGGGTTATGTTTGACCTTGGAGGGCCAGGTGGACGTGACCAGCTCGACGTCACTCGTGTTGGGGTTGCCTGTGGCGGCCTGAGAGCTCTACCAGCGAAAATGAATTCCCGAGTTCCGTTTCACCTACAATGGCCACCTGTAACCCTCCGCCAGCGAAAACAGAGCTTGGAAGTGCTACCCGTGGCCCTCGCGAACTCTGTTTTTGGCTGCGGTGGCCTCCTACAACCCTCTGCCAGTGAAAATGGAGCTCGGTAGGGCTGCGTTTTCACTGGAAGAGGCACTGTGGGCTGATCCTTTGCTGTTTCCAGGGTAGCCCCATGGGCCAGATCTAAGCACCCCCTGGACCGGATCTGGCCCCTGGACCTTGAGTTTGACACCTCTGTATTAGACTGATTTTAGAAAATACCTGCGTCTCCTTAAATTCAACATGAGAAAATTCAGTGAATCAAAAATAAAAAAACAAAATAAAAAAATCTAGGCCCACTTACAGAACAGATAGCTCTTATTGCCACTAAGCGATTGCCGTTCCACTATAAACTGAATTGTAATTGACTTAATTGCTGGGGACATTTAACTCTCTTGCAATGAGCTTCTCGCTATTTCTGTCTTCAATGGTGCTCACCTTATTCTTCCACCTCTTTTGCAGGATAATCTCTATTTCATATTATAGTGATTTATTAAATCGCTATTGGTCATTATCGGCTAAGGCAGTTTCTATCTCTTGTCAGAAAACTGAACATGCCTACCAGTCATTGAAGCCAGCAATTGCCAAAGATTCCCCCCGAAGGGCTGCTATGTCTTTAGCAATTGAAGGGGAATGCTCATTCATGACAAATCTGCTTTCACCAAAGCACTTAGAAAGAAGGATCAAATTGTTAGTTTTCTATAGTGCTCCTAAGAGATGAGATCTCACTGCAGAGCCCTGATGTCTTATAGATACCATGGGGAGCTAGAAACACATACTTCGACAGGCAGGAATGAAAATAATGGTGTTCAGCAAAACAAAACCAAAATTGTGCTGGGGTCTGTACTCCCTGAACTGGGTTGAACTCTTTGAAAGGCGTTGCTGCTGGTTTGTCTCCTGGAGATGTGAGGCTCCCCCAGTGGAGGCAAAGCAACACTGTGACATTTTTCCTACCATCTTTTCTTCCTAAATTAACGGCTGGTCCTATATATATTAAGATCAGCTAGATTAATGAGAGATCAGCATGTACAAATTAGCATAATTAATCTGTTAGGTAGGAAAACAAGGTCATGATTTTGATGGCTTGCCTAAAAGTGATGCCCGTTTCTATGACTATTCATTAACCCCTAATTCTGTTTCTTACTAGTTAGGCAAAAGAAAAAGAGGGAACCAGAGCACCTCCACAGAGAAATATTCACAGCTTCTAAATTTCTTTAAGCATTGCCATAAAAGTTAAGCTTAAGAACTAGAAGTCTTTTTTTTTAAAAGAAATAAAGGAATGCAGAGTATCATATTGGGTTTAGTCTCTAATTGTGAATAGAATATTGGACTGTAATCAAAGCAGGAAGAAAAGCCCTTTTAAAGTCCAAGTCCCAAAGACAGAAAGTAAAATTAAAAGGGTACTGGACAAAAGGAATCAAGAGACACGTTGTGCCTTAACTGGCCAATATGTTGCCAGCGAGTTTCTACAGCTACCCTGAATCTAACTCTTTGTAGGAGATGGGTAGTTTAGAAATGTAATATAACTATATAGATATACAGCTGTAGGAGTGTGTGTGTGTGTATAGACATATATAGGCAATGTCTATATCTATCTATCTATCTATCTATCTATCTATCTATCTATCTATCTATCTATCTATCTATATGTGTGTGTGTGTGTGTGTGTGTGTTTCTTCTAGCCAGGTTTTCCCTATGTAGCCAAGGTTTTTTTTTTTTTTTTTTTTTTTTTTGTAGCTCCAGCTCAGTAGAATCACATCTACTCAGTTCTGGGCTTTTTTCCTTTCTAACACCTGTGATTCTACTGAGCTGGAGCTACAAAAAAAAACCTTGGCTACGTAGGGAAAACCTGGCTAGAAGAAAAACACACATAAACCCTATGAAGAAGTAAGAAATATATATATATATGTACACACATACACACAGAGAGACATATATAGGCAAGACAAACACACACACGTCTGCTTCTGTCCGTTTGTCCATCCATCTAATCTTTTAACGACCCCATAATCCCTTGTGGGGTGGAGTCTGGGCAACTGAATGGAGCTGGCAGAGTGTTTAATGGCCGGATGCCCTTCCTGTCGCCAGTGTGGAGTTTTTTCTCATTGTGCCCAGAGAGAGAAATATCTGCCTCTACCTAAGATTGAATTTACAGCCACCTGATTGTGAGGCGAGAACTCCACCTCTAGGCCACCGCACCACTCCGTGTATGTATGAATGTGTGTCTGTCTGTCTGTCTGTCTGTATCTATCTATCTATCCACATACATATATATATACACACACACATATACACAGAGTCTCAAACTCCTTAAGTACATGAAAGCTTGAGATTTTATAGCATAGTTGCAGCTCAACCACACTATGCCATATGACACAATGAAGACTAGTGAAGGACACAACAAAGGTTTAGGCATATTCAGTAAACAAAATTTGACAAAATAAGGAGGATGGTCCTCAAAGATAAAACCTCCATTTACCTGCTGCACAAAGAGTATAGCATAACCTGTCAAGGCCGGATGGTACACTATGTTCAAGGCCTTTCTGTATTCCTGCACCAAGGTCTTCTCCAGCACTCCGGGCTCCATATAAATCCCCTGAGGGTGGGAATCTGTGTGGAAGACGTTTGAGGTCCAAAGGCATCCAACCATACTTGTTATATATTGGTTGTATTCTTGGCAAATCTGGCTGCTAAACTTAATTTGCAGCGATGCCTGAAAGGATCAAGGAAGACAAGATTTGCAATAGCCTTTTCATCCTTGCTAAAAGCAACTGTTTGCATTACTTACAGAATACCAGATGGTATGAAAAGGCAAAAGACAGAAACTGCTTTCTCAGGCAAAGTCAGAAAAAAAGAAGAAAATCTTTGAACAGGTACAATAATTTTGAAAAACAAATTTGAAAGGTAAGATAGAGAAAAGCTAATTACTATATTGTGGCAGTGACATAGCAGGCACTGTGCCTTGTTTTATTGTACCTTTTTGGCTTGTAGATATTTTTTTGCAGCTATCAAATTGGTTCGATACCTAAAATAGAAACAAAGAAGAGGCTTTTGACTATTTTTTTAAAACTCCAAACAGGACTACTAAAATTCCAACCCATAAACGATAGCTTAAAAAGATAACTGATTTCTTGGCTGCTTGCGTTGCCAGTTCATCAACATTTTAGGCATCAAGAAGTCTTTCCTGTCCAGCTTTATGGAAAGTTGTTCAGTTAGTAATAGGGTTGTTAAGGGACTTTGCTTGTTAGAAGGTCACAAAAGGTGATCCGATAACTCCAGGACACTGCTACCGGTCATAAATATGAACCAGTTGCCAAACATCTGAATTTTGATCATGTGACCTGGGGATACTGCAATGGTCTTAAGCAGGGGTCCCCAAACTTGTCAGCTTTAAGACTTGTGGACTTCAACTTCCAGAATTCTCCAGCCAGTGCTTGCTGGTCTTAAGTGTGAAAAATGATCCTAAGTCCCTTTGTTCAGTGCCGTCGCAACTTTGGGCAGTCACTAATAAGTCGAGGATTCTATAAAACAACCATGAAACCCAACAGGCTATGCATCTAATGCAGAAGGCAGGACGTTCTCATATGGAGGAACAACGGTACATCATTCAGTCACTATAGAAACTGGAAATCCTCCAGTAGTTAAGCCCCATCTATTTCTCCACATAATGAATATAATTTTCAGCAGAACTCCCAGAATGCTTCTTTCCAGGTGAACTATCTGCAGCTTTTGAGGGGAGGAAACTAACTAAAGAATCCTAACATAGTAGTCAGCAACTGGTGACTTCTCAGACGCCAAGTACTAGAAACAAAACTGCTGAAAAACAACCTTGTTGAGCCACGAGCCTTGTAAAAACAAATCCACATTCACAGTTGACCTCAATAACTCAGTTCTTTGCTGACCACTAACGAACAGGGTGTCGTGTCCCCAATTAACGTCACGATGTTCTACACAATTAAAACTGGAGTTCAAATGATTTAAGCTTCACCAAGATGATTCTTGTAATTTTATGACAGTTATCTGTCCATCAAATCATGTCGGATTTGATGGGGGGGCCGATGTTTGTGAAGCGCTATTTAATATTAAAAAGTTGACTCTTAATTTCACAGGGTGGCTGCAGAGATCGCTTACGCGCGCATATGAAATCACTGAGACGACTGTCCCTTTCAGTCAGTCTTCCTGGGGAAAAAGCATGAAAGCGAGTAACCAAGGCAACAGTAGGTTTAAGAGAAATAAGCCATCAACTGGGAATTCATTTTTATAACCATCCTGTTTATCAAATTTGAGAGACCGGGATTCTTGGCCAAAGAAAGCAGATCTTGGCACAATGTTTTAGGGAAGGAAAAGATGAGGCAATGAGAAGATATTTTTTCACATCTGGGTATAAAATAACAAGTGTATAGGCAGAGAATCATTCTCAAGTTAAGTCAACAGTTTCTTTTAAACTCCAATATTTAAAATGCAAGTTGTGCACATTGGCATTTGGCCTCAAAGCTCTGAAGTGCTTTTTCATATAATGCTGAAGCAGAATCTGCTTTTCTCTCTCACAGGCAGAAGTCTTACATGTATAGATAGCCCTCAACTTAAGGTCACAATTGGGACTAAAGTCTCTGTTGCTGGGTGAAGTGGCCATTAAGTGTGATGCCCACGACATTACTTTAGTCATCAACTGTAATCCCAGCTCTCCCACTTGTTGTTAAGCAATGTGGGAATTGTTAAATTACTGTACAGATGTTCCTCAGGGGTAGAGGGAAGCATGTGGAAATCTGCCATGGGCCAGGAGGCCCCACAGCCCACTGTTGAGTGGAAACATCCCATGGGCCAGGAGGCCCAGACTACCTCACTGCCCTGTCAGCCTAGAAGATCCAGTCTTTCTCATTGCCCCACCATATCCGGACCTCTTGGCCTGTGGGATTGTAATGGCGAATGGTCAAATGAACAGTTGTTCTGACCTGGCTCCCAAACACGACCAACCCTCTGTAGTTAAATAAATGTTCCCTTTATTAGGAGTGCCAGCAGCCCACGGCAAAAAGTCTCTCCCTCTCTCTCGCACAGCAGGCTAACAAGTCTGTCTGGCAGGGAGATGGATAATTGTCTGTCACACCTATTCATCTCCTCCTCCTGCCTTTTATCCCCAGAGCTAAGGTGGGGCTACACTAGCAGCGGTGGCTCTTCTGCCCTGAGGATTGGCCCATAGATTTCCGCTGCTCTCCTCTCCTCTGCCTTGTGCGCATCCGCCCGTCGGCACTGGGCCCAGTTGTTCCTTCTCTTCCTCATCAGCCACTTCCAGACCTGGGGGCTGTTGATTCTCCATCTGAGGGCTGATGGATGGCCCAGGCTCCGCCTCTGTCTCTATCTCTGCCAACTCCATTCCCTCTTCCTACTTGGAGCTCTCAGGTTGCCTTGATGCTGGCCCTGACTCCCACGCCTCCTCAACTGATTCGGTTGCTGGAGGGGCTGGTGACCGACATGCCACAACAACAGATAGTTGTAAGTCGAGGACTGCCTGTATACCAGGGCCAGATGTCTAGAGTAGTCTCACAAGCCAACCATAAAGATCATGCATATTCTTCCTCTACTGAAGAAAAATCAGAATAATTCATAGCCTATGTGTTCATGAATTTTGCTTAAATTAGCTAAATTGTACGCATTAATATATGGCATTCTCTCTTCGCACAACTAAATGGATTTCATCAGAACAGAACTCACTGTCTTCCACAACCTCAGCCCAACTGAAGTCCTCAACTTTAAACAGTTTGCTTAGTGACCGTTCGAAGTTACAATGGCACTGAAAAAAGTGACACGACCATTTTTCACACATGACCGTGGCAGCGTCCCCATGGTCACATGATCAAAATTTGAACACTTGGCAACCGACTCATATTTATGACGGCTGCAGAGTCTCAGAGTCACGTGATCCCCTTTTGCTACTTTCCCACAAGCAGTCAATGGGGAATCAGATTCACTTAACAACCGTGTTACTAAATTAACCACTGCAGTGATTCACTTAACAAATGTGGCAAGAATAGCTGCAAAATGGGGCCAAACTCACTTAACAATCTTTTCACTTAGCAACATAAATTCTGGGCTCAATTGTGGTTGTAAATTGAGGACTACCTGCATTGCTTTACCCAGAACTATAGAGATTATGGCCTCCCAGATGGTTTGAAAGATAAAAATAGCATAGGGAAGAAAAACAAAGGAAAGGCCCTGTCAGTACCTGAACATAATGTGGCACAGCTGGTCCACTGTGACAGAATCCATGCTGAGAAGTGCTGGATAGAAAACTCCTGCAGGAGGGATCACAAGCAAAGGGACCTTGTACTTCTGAAACATGTCACATACCTAGAATAAGGAAGGGATTTCAGTAGAGTATTTACATATAAAAATGAGAGTGTGTCATGTCCTTATCATCCACCTATTCACACTGGGCTCGTCATGATGCAGAACTTAATACAGATTTACTATAGATTTAAAAAACAACAACATAAGGGTTATGAGATTGTCTGCGATTTTTGGACTTTCTCCTGTACAGAAACTTTTCGAAGTTTTTTTCTCCCCCTCCCCCCTATCTATTTATTGGAGAAAGTCGTTCCAATTGGTGCTACTCAATAGTGCGATTTTTTTTTTAAAAAATCCTCACTAGACCAGATATATTAAGTTTGAGATACTTTATTTGCTTGAAATTTAGTAAAGTCTTCAAATCATTATTGTTTGTAATAGTTTGGTTGTTATCTCTTAGTTGCTTTTACTGCTATCCTAAACAGATTATTATTTTTTTTTGTTGAGGCTCCCTTGACTGCAATTTTCTAAAACTGGAGCAGCATTGACCTGAGGAAAATAATGGGTTCTGTATGAACAAAAGGGATTGAATCCTTTAACTTCCTTCCTTCCTTCCTTCCATCCATCCATCTAATCTACCTACCTACCTACCTCCTGCCTTTATTATTTTTACAAATAACTCAAGGCAGCAAACACACCCAACACATATATTAGAATCTCTTCCCTAATACTATTGAAGTGTGTTATCTAAATGCTTGGAACAAAGTTACAGCAAGACTAGCTTACATACTATTTCATAGAAATCCAGAATGAAGTGCATTAAAAAAGCAGAGTTGTTCTCCAAGTGCAGGGCAATGGTTGAAAGCCGGCCAACAAAGTGGATGAGTTCTGTTATAGAATTAACCAGGCTTGAAATAGAAGTGTTCCTGCAGCAGAATGAGACACAAGCATGAGCATTCACATTGGAAATGACTTCCATGTATAAGAGTGTTCCTTCCCCGCCCCCCTCTTCCCCGGCTTCCAGATGGAAATCACAGTGCAAAACAGGTGGGACCTGTTTTTAAAAGATGATACTTACAGGACATCTGCAGTTAACTCAGATGCCATGTCTGTTTGCAAGAAGTGCCAATTCAGCCAGTTCAGTAGCAGTTCCTTCAGGCTTTCAAGAACACTACACTATAGAAGAACAAGGACACAAAAAACACATATTGAATAGCTGCAATTCTGTCTTAAGGAACCATGCTATGATGTACTAATTTTGTAGATAGACGGTAGGTAGGTAGGTAGGTAGATAGATTCAGTCTTAAGTAACTTTGCTATGATATACTAATTTTATAGACAATAGAAAGACAGACAGCAATCAAAAGACAGTAACAGAAATTTTTGCAAGGTCAAGTAAAAGATAAAAGCAGGTAGATTTTTTAAAAAATGGAATTTTTCAGATAAATGATACTAGATTTATATTTTTGCTGTTGTTATTGGCAATGTGTTCCCATATCTCTTGCCCCCCACCCCAAACTTTGATTCTTCCTCATTGCACAAATGTAAGTAAGAGAAAACTGCATGCTTCTTTTGGCATAAGTAGCCCTGTGTTAGTCGGTGAACCCCAATATTGCTTCCTGCAGCTTGGATTAAAAATTGTTAATTTGGGTTAAAAATTGTTAACTTGGATTAAAAATTGTTAACTATAATTTGGAAAAATTATAGTCAGCAGAGGGCGTATTTCCTTACTATGGCACAAATCAAGTTTGTTGTGTCAAAATCTCTATTCAGGGGGGCCTTCATTTACCTTAAAATAAAGTGATGAGGTGAAAAATAGCTGTGTCAATGGCTTGCAGAGATAAGGCTTCATTTCTGAAAGTGAAGAAACAAAGAGCGATTTTGAAGCCAGCCATACTCGACCACAGAACAAGCAAGATTGGTTGGGTCTGCATCACGTACCTGAGAAGGTGGTGAGGGGAATCCAACTGATCATCTGCAGGACTTGTGACCTACAGCAGCAGCCATCCCAGAAGGGCAGGCTTCGGTACAAAAATTCTTCACAAGATGAGAAGCCCTCCTGAAAAGCACAAACTATCAGAGAAACCCAGATTTTCTTCCAAATAAATTCTCCTACTTTCTCCTGGATAGCAGGTTCTTAATCGTCCACTTTGGGACAAGACATCAACGGCATCACTTAATTGGCCAGGGAAGGAGATACCTAACATGGAGATTATTCAACACCATGGGGTGAGGTATCTTCATGATGATACCTTACCCCATGGTGATGAATAATCTCACCCAGTGGCTTCCTGGGGATGTTAAATAGGAGTGGAGAGAGAGTATCAAATCCTGCAGGACCCCACATAATAGGGATATAGGGTGGGACCTCTCACTCTCAACCAACACTGATTGGTACTGTGGAGGCTCAGTTGATGCCACACTGAAAACCTACCTGGGCATATTTCCAACAGGAGAACCCTCTGCTCTGAACCCAGCCTCTCATTTCTGATTAAATCACAGATAAAGGAGGCTTTACTACAGACAGAAGGGCTGCCAGATCAGGGGAAAGGAGAGGGGGCTGGAATGCAGAACTGGTATAAAACACCTGGCCTGCCTTTGCTACAAGTAGCCCACCCCCAGTCTCCCACCATATCTTCCTATATCCATCATAACCTTCCCAACTGCCCTCAATTGTACTGAGGTCTCTGCATGCCCCATCCTATGCCCTCTGGAACGGAATGCTTCCATTCCAATACACACCCTGGTGGTGCCAAAGACAAAAATATTCTTTTGATAATGACAGTAGGGAAAGGCTTAAACTAACCTGCAAGAAGCATTCGGCTTCCAAAACTGTGTCCAAGAATTCTTTGAATTCCAGTTCATATTTCTGGTTTTCAATCTTAGTCCAAGGGCATTCTGCGTTATAAATAAGAAACATAGGCAAAAATTTGTTTGAATAGAATCCTTTCTTCCTCTCTGCCTCTCCGAGAAATAATAAGCCATTATTTGTACAAGCAACAGCACGTGTTTTAGCATACAGGTAGTCCTTGACTTACAACCACAATTGGGCCCAAAGTTTCCATTGCTAAGCGAAACACTTGTTGAGTGAGTTTTGTCCCATTTTACTATCTTTCTTGCCAGTTAAATGAATCACTACAGTTGTTAAGTTAGTAACTTGGTTGTTAATTGAATCTGTCTTCCTCATCGACTTTGCTTGTCAGGTGGCCAAAGCTAATTGCATGACTCTGGGACACTGAAACGGTCATAAATATGAGTCAGTTGCCAAGCGTCTGAATACTGATCACATAACCACAGGGATGCTGCCATGGTCATAAGGGTGAAGAAAGGTCATAGGTCACTTTTCTCATTGCTGTTATAACTTCGAACAGTCACTAAATCAATGGTTGTAAGTTGAGGGCCACTTGTAATTTAACTTCACTTAGACGGCACCAGTCACAAGAATGAGTTCCCCTACCTTCTCTGAAGGTTTGGCCAAGCCAATAGTACATCCTCTGGTAAACGACATCGTCTGTGACACAATTAATGTAGTGGAGCAGCAGGTGATTTCCTAACACTGAGCCTATTTGGGAAGGAAGCTATGAAAGCAATCAGAAGACATTGTCAACTAACATGCACCTAGACATTGTCGAGCTATTGCTACATTGTTTCTTGATCGTTTTTAAACGAACACTCAGAAGCTGCTTTAATTGCTACAGTAACTTAATGGTATTTACTTTTCCAGTTCTGTTTAGAAAATATTTTCCCCGCTCTGGCTTGAATTAAAAAGAAAACTTGCCTAAGACAAGACAATACACATCGAAATGATCAGGAATGTAACAATAATCCTTAATGGAGGTTCATGTTTTTACAATATATTGTAACCAGCACGTACTTTCAGGTCTTTTAAAAACTGCAATCCATTTTAGAATTATTTGATTTGCATTAGATTAGACAGGCATTTATTATTGCAGCATAATAACAAGCTTCAGGTGGCTAAGCCAAACATTTGCACTCCCATCCCTTGTAGCTTCTGTTCACTTTGATGTCAGACACTTACTTCTAAACAATGGATGTTCTCTAAAAGCTGGGAGAAAGTCTGCAGATGCTGCACTGGGAAGAATTCAGGATGACTGTTGAAATCAATACAATTGGCCTTTGAACTCTGAGCTGAGCAATCAGAATTGCTGTTACTCGCAGGTATCGCCAATTTGGGATTCCATTTCTACAAAAAGCAAAAATCCAACCCTAGCAATTCATAGGTATAATTCTATTGTGATGCAATAGTGTTTATCCTCAACTCAATTACTCTTGTCTAAATATGATTTCTTTAATGGATCATCTCCATCCTTACAGAAAGAGAGGGAGGGAGAGGGAGAGGGAGAGCTAGATTCAATATGGAAATTCAAGGCAGGACCAAGACAGAGGAGAGAAAATTTCAGAGCCTTTGCATAAATTGAATTAGTAAAATCAGAAGAAATCAGGAAAAAATAAACAATACGAAACCTCCCCCCCACCAAATATTTGTGTAGATATTAAAAGATGAGAAAGAGAAAAAAAAGATGAAGCATCAAGAAATCAGTTACTATTGTAATGGAACATGGTTTGAAAAATAATAAAGGAATTGATTGTGAATTATAAATAGGAACAATCTAAGGAATAGCCTAGAAGGTAATGACTATCAATACAACCAAAAATGTCAATGAAAAATTGACACACAATCACAGACTAGGAACCGCATATAAACAATCTAAAGTAACTTACTTTCTTTGGGGGCTGAAATGATAAAACTGGTTGCGATGTAGGTGAAATGCCATAAATCCGTTGCTTTATGTTACCAATTGCAGTTTTCCACAGGTTTTCTGTATTCTTAAATCGCATCTGAGAAGAGGCGAAATTGAAAGTTGCTCGTTAACCAAAATGAAAACAGTGTGTATTAAACAGCGTGTGTCTGTGTATATGTCTGTGCATGTGTATTCACATGTGGAATTAAAAATATATGCAAGCTTTTCTTTCCAAAATATTTAGATGAGTAAAACTTCACTGGGCAGAAAACCATTCAATTCAATGTGAATTAAATTCCAATTCAATTATTTCTAATTTCATTGAAGTAATGTATATGATGGTACTCAATTTACTAACTCTTTGGTATTAGGTTATGAGATTATTTCAGAAAGGATTGTACAGGAAGAGTTTTCATCTTCTGCTTCAAAGTTTGCTCACTCTTCTTCTCTGGTCTACAGGCTCTAGCTACACACAAATGCACACCACTTCCATTCAGTCATCCTTTCTCTCACCTTTGTGCTTTGGAACAAATTTGAAGACATCATGCTTGGAGCAAAGCTTTTATACATTAAGAGAAGAGCCTGCAATGGAGCTTCTGATCCCTGAGTAAAGATAAGACAAAAGCAAAGTCCAAAGTTAATTGCTGGGCACCCTCTTATGGATTAAACTGTATATTGTCGCTTGTAAAGCAAAGATTGCATTACTTCTCAAGCAAAGTCTTAATCAGCAGTTAGAACATTAGAACCTTCTATATTGTTATATTACATTTCTTAAAATGTAATTTACTAGTCAAGTAATAATAGACAATGGATGCCAATGACTTTAACATATCAATTGTTTTAACTAGATTTTTAAATATGTATATGTATTTGGTATTGGTGTGTGTGTGTATGTATCTATGTATGTATGTGTGTATATATATATATATATATATATATATATATATATATATATATATATATATATATATATATAAATAAAACATCATCTTAAGAACTGAAAACTGAGATAAAAATAGAAATAAATAAATACTGGATATTGATTAGCTTTCACCCTGTATAAAAGCTATCCCGTCACAGATGTGAATTTAAATTTTATAAATTGTACTTCATGTGACATTAGTTTCAAATGACTCACCATCTTGGCTCTTAAATCTAAGAGTCGTCGCACACGGAAAGGTTTCACTAGGAAGAAAGATAATGTCTAATTATTTGGAGTTTTAAGATTTTATATTCTGCCTTGATGAGACTATATATAAAAAGAGACTTTTATTCTAAGACACAGGTATCAAACTTGCAGTGTCACATTGCCGTCATGTGACATTTCAAAACTTTTTTCCCTTTGTGGAGCTGGGGTGGGTGTGGCCTGCATTTGACACATCAGGCCAGTGGACACCCGTTCTAAGTGATGAAAATACTAGACTGAGGCTAGAATAGCATAAACAAGCAAAATTGACTACATTCCCTTATTCTCTGTGTTATAATCTTATAATCTGGGTCATTAAAGATTTGAACGTTGTTTCTTCTAAAAAAAACCCAACCCTTTTGCGGCTAATTCAAGTCAACAGAATAGGCTAGCAATGAAAATTTTAAAAGTAGCTTTATTATCTCAAAGTCTTTAAGGAAGGAAAAAAGGAAAAAATACATTCTTTTGAAAGCACATTACATATTCTGATTCCAACTTTCATCTCACCATTTTCTCTTCTGGTCAGCAAATATAGCACATGGCAGATGAAGGGGCACTACAGAAAAAAAATATATCAAAGAAATGCATAATTGGGCACAGTAGTCTATGCTTTACACTTTTCCAAAACAATATAAGGAGTTAGCATTTCTTTTAAACTTAGGATACATTAGTGGCATTATATTGAACATTTGACTTTCAGTACCTTAAAAACATCAGCTTAAGGGTTGCCGCAAGCACTAAATCACATGACTGAGCTAGCACTCTAAAAGCAGACAGGGCTGGCCCAATCTGTGAATGATTTTGGGAGTTTCAGGAACTGAAATGGGAGCCTTAAACCTCTGCAATGCTTTAAACGCCCATTCACTCCTTGCTGAGCCTCCCAATGGGAAAAGGACGCATGTCTTTAGCCTTCTCACTCTGTGAGACACAAACAGCATGGCTGCATGTGGTATGTGGCCCCAGGTGGTATTTTTGAGCCTCTGTGGGTTTTTTTTTAAAAAAAACTTTCTAATCTACAATTACAGTAGCAAAAATATACATAATTATGTTCCTTTTTTGAACAACTAAGGACCATATCTTTGATTACAACCCAAGTAAGGAGTTAGGTATTACATAGTTCTTTGGCTCCCAAGGCAAAAATTTTTGTTGGCCTATCAACATAGTTTAGTTTAGTTTTAGTTTTATTTGATTTGTATACCGCCCTACTCCCGAAAGACTCAGGGCGGTGAACAGCCACAGGATAAAAAACATAAATACAAAATTTAAAACTGAATAAAATCGAATTAAACAATTTGGCCAAAGACAGATTTAAAACACCCCAATAAATTAAGAACGAATTAAAATTTACATTTTAAAAAGGGAAAGAAAGGGAAACCAATTAGGCCAGGCCAGCCTGATGGAATAAAAAGGTCTTGAGAGCGTGGCGGAAAGTGCATAGATCCAGGATCCTCCGTATCTCCGGGGGGAGCTCATTCCAGATAGTAGGTGCCCCCACAGAGAAGGCTCTCCCACTGGGGGCCGCCAGTCGACATTGTTTGGCCGACGGCACCCAGAGGAGCCCCTCTCTATGAGAGCGTACCGGCCGATGGGAAGCTACTGGTGGCAGCAGGCGGTCCCGTAAGTAACCAGGTCCTAAGCCATGGAGCGCTCTAAAGGTGGTAACCAAGACCTTGAAGTGCACACGGAAGACCACCGGGAGCCAGTGTAGCTTGTGCAGGAGAAGTGTTACATGGGAACGCCATGTCGCTCCCATAACCACCCGCGCAGCCGCACTCTGCGCCAGTTGGAGCCTCTGTGTGCACCTCAAGGGGAGCCCCATGTAGAGAGCATTGCAGTAGTCCAGGCAGGAAGTGACAAGGGCATGAGTGACATAGACACTGTCTAAAGCTGAAATACTGCACATCCCTATTACACAGTATCCAGGAATTTTTTTTTTAAAAAAAAGCACATCAATTTTTATCTTACCAATTTTTCATCCTGTAAGAAGTTGAAGAAGAACCCATAGAGTGCATTAATCTTTTCTTTACGATCAATCAAATCATACATTGCAATTAACCATTTTAAGAAAAGAACCTAATGGGAAGAAAACAGGAGTTGATTAGTTGATATGAATGTGGATCATAGTATATACGTAATTAGTGTTCAAAGCAGAAAGATGTAAAAGAACTGCAGACGTCAGCAGGACACGCCATACTAGTGGAAATATTATTAAGATCTGAAATATCAGGACATGCTTGCCAAGGTACCTGAGTATTGCGAGAACATTTGCCAACACAAAGCCATGAAACAGCTGAAACAATTGAATCCTCTGTTATTGTTGAAATGGGGATCAGGTTCTTCAACAGTCGAATGTTTATCACTTCAGCTGGAAGAAATTAATTTTTCATAAGGCTTAAGTACTGAAACGCGCAAGTAAAATGTAGAAACACAAGAGGAGAGAAACATAATATAATTGTCTTTTTTTTTTTTTTTTTTTTACCAAACTTGCCGCTGAGTGCTATATTCAGCAAGGCATCAATTTCTTCTGGAGTCAAACCTCTTTCTTGAGCAATCTTTTCCACACTTAATAAGTGTTTCTGCAAAGCTTCATTCTTCAGGGAAGTACGATCTTTAACTAGAAGAAAAAAAAAATCAAAACTTGAGACGAAAGTAGGCGCAATCCTTGTGAGCAGCAAGCATCTCATAGGAGAATCTGCACACTTGCTTATTTCACCATCAAGTTTTACCCTCCAAACATATTTATTCATTTCATTCAATTTTGAAGCCACCCAAGTGTTTATTGACTCTGGGCACTTTACAATAGAAAAATAACACATATAGAAAAGGTCACAATTGACCGGACGTTTAACTCAATAAGAGTTTTTAAAAAACCCCACTAAAATATTTCCTACAAAAAGAACCTCCATTGGAAAATTAACTTTTATCACTTGTAAAAATGTGTTGTTTACCTGGAAAAGTGTTAATATGCTATGACCAATATGATCAATAAAGAACGTAATGATTTCTCGCAATGATTTCAACTATTGACCTTTTTTGCAAGGTCTTTATTGAGTGAATTAAAACTATTCATCTATTCTAATTAAGAGTATAAATACATGTTATTGTAAGGATTTTTTAATGCATTTGCATTCTCATATGTGCTGTCAAATCAAGTATTTGGAAACAGCCACGTAGGCATAAACATATTGCTAATCTAATCCAAGATTAGATATTTTATCATTTTTACTGTATTTATTTATTTATTTATTTTTCATATTTGTATACCGCCCTACTCCCGAAGGTCTCAGGGCAGTGAACAGCCATAAATAAAATACAAAGACATACAAAAGTTAAAAACTATTAAAAAACAGATTAAATAATTTAGACTCAAAGATTAAAACATCCAATTTATCTAAAAGAGATTTAAAACCCAATTTAAAAGGGAGAGTTAGGCCAGACCAGCCTGTTGGAATAAAAACGTTTTTAGGGCGCGGCGGAAGATGCGTAAGTCTTGGATCCTCCGTATCTCCGGGGGAAGCTCGTTCCAGATGGCAGGTGCCCCCACAGAGAAGGCTCTCCCCCCTGGGGGCCGCCAGTCGACATTGTTTGGCCGACGGCACCCCGAGGAGCCCCTCTCTATGGGAGCAAACTGGTCGGTGAGAGGCTACTGGTGGCAGAAGGCGGTCTCGTAAGTACCCTGGTCCTGAGCTTCATTTGAATGAAGCATCCTATTTAACATTAATTAAAACAGATGACTATTACGCTAAGACGTGCACAGTAAAATTGTGTTCTGTTGAAAACAATGCCCTGCTGAAAGGCAGTAATGACACTCACATACGTTATCAGACTTACAGTAGCCTTTTTTGTTCCAGGGTGATACCTGGCAGATCTTATTTAGACGCTTGGGTTTTCTTTGTTTTAAGGCATTAAATACTTAGCCTTGCTTTTATCCTTACTTTTTGTCAAAAAGACCAGTGCTTCTTCAAGAGGATCCTGGGTGCAGTCTGTCTCTTCATTGGAAGGTATTTTATGGTCTTTATGTTCCTGGGTACTTTTGATGCCATTTGCTACCCATGTGGATATATCAGTTTGTTTATTTGAAGCAACTGGTAAATTCTGCTTTTTTTTTTTGGCAGCTACTCCTCTCTTCATCCTTTTCAATTCCAAGCATAGAAATGCCAACAGGGCCTATTATTTTCATTTGCCAGAAATAACGCTGTATCCAACCATGTTAAACTGTGGCATCCACATTGAAAGAACTACCTGAAAAAGACAGAAAGCCATCTTAAACAGATTATAAACTCACAACAATGCTATGATGAAATCAAACTATAGGAATGCATTCCTGAGCAAACTAAACAAACAAACAAAAATGGAGTTAGAAATGTTTTATTTTTCTTTGTAGGGGCAGTCAGAAATTATGTAATACTATGGTTATAAAATAAAGTGTTCATATTTATAAACAATTCTGCTTTAGTATCAGCCTTGGTGCAGCTTCCTATAATATTCCTTATTCACAGGAGGAGCATTATGGTAACTCCAAGTCCCAATATATCATCTATTTGTACAATTTATAAACAACTCCATTTTTCAGAGGCTTTAAGGAGTTAACAGTATTATTATAAAAAGATTTAAAAACAATGATCACTTAATGCATCTAAACCACCAAACTGGAGATGATTGCTATAATGACAGCATACTATGTAAGATTCATTTTTCTCGCCATGTACATGAATCTAACCTTTTGTGACTTTCTGACCAGCGAAGTCAACAGGGAAGGCAGATTCCCTTAACTGTGCAGGGGTTCATTGAACAGGTGTGGCAAGGAAGGTTTGTAAAATGGGGCAAAAAAACCTCACTTCACAACGTTACCTGGACGCAGAGTCTCCTCTGAACGCTGGGAACAGGCTTCCCACCAGGCCTCGAACCCTCCTCGACCAGCCGTCCGTCCGCGCGCGGCTTCTGCCGCCTCAGGGCCCACCTAGGCCGCTCCGCTGTCACAGCAACCGCCGCGACCAATTTCTCTCCTTTTAACCGCCGTCCGTTTCAAATTTTTTTCCTCTCTCCTCCCACGCGCAGGCGCGCCTCGTCGTCCGGACGCCAGAAGGGGCGGGGCCGTGCGCCCAGAACCGTTTCCCATTGGTTTAAAGGCGGCTCCAAACCGTCGCCGTGAGCATGCGCAGACGCGCTTTGTCGCGCGCTCTCAATTTTTAGACCGCCGGGAGGAGGAAAGGATGACGTCACCCGAGTCTTCGGAGCTTTGCTTCAAAGAGCCGGGCGGAACCTGGAAGGGAAGTGCGCATGCGCGACTTGGGGGGGGTCTAATTTACTATGGATAATTGGAAATTGTGGTCGCTTTGCGTTGTATGGAGACGAGCTTGCGTCAGCAGTTATTGCTGCTTTGAATTCTTCTGCAAGCTTCGGTAGTGATGGCGTCTGAATATCTTATTTTTTTTAAAAAAATTCTCAAGTATAGAGATACATCTCGACTTGCACCCATTTCTTTAATGAGGGGTTAAACGTAGGGATCCCCAAATTTAAGACTTGTGCATTTCAGTGACTGGTTAATATCGAAAGAAAGGGAAATAATAAAGAAATAAGTCATGTACCTTATGATTCTTGATGAATATATTTTTATTTTTTCTTTATGTACACTGAGAGCATATGCACCAAAGATAAATTCTTTGAGTATCCAATCACATTTGGCTAACAAAGAATTCAATTCTGTTCTGTTCTGTTCTGTTCTGTTCTGTTCTGTTCTATTCTGTTTTGTTCTGTTCTATTCTACTCTACTCTACTCTACTCTATTCTATCCTTTCCTATTCCTATTCCTATTCTATATTCTATTCTATTCTTCTATGCTATTCTTCTACAGAATGTGATAGACTGACACCAGAATTGAAAAATAAAGGAGAATATAGTTGAAGTCCACAAGTCTTAAAGCTGCCAAGTTTGAAGACCTCTGGGTTAAAGTTACAAAGACACTGGGAAAAAAAAATATTTTTGACAGTTTTTCATACCTACAACCATTGCAGCGTCCTCAAGAAGATCATGCCCATCAAAATTCAGAGGCTCGGCAACTGGCATATATTTATGACAGTTGCGGTGTCCTGGGGTCATGTAATCAATCACCTTTTGCGATTCTGACCAGCGAAGTCAACGGGGAAGCCAGATTCCGTTAAGGGATTCACTTAAAAGATTTGGCAAGGAAGGTTGTAAAGCGGGGCAAAAAACTCACTTCACAACTGTCTTGCTTAGTAACGGAAATGTTGGGCTCGGTTATAGTTGTAAGTTGAGGACTATCTGTCTTCTTAGAGCTTCAGTGAGTGGCCTGGTGTTATTCATCTAATCTAAATGCTTTTTTTTTTAAACACCACTTCCCCCCCTCCAAAATAAGACATCCCCTGATAATAAGCCCAATCAGGCTTTTGAGCACATGGCAATAAGGCCAAGCGCTTATTTCAAGGTTGAAAAAAAATAAATGAATACAGCAGTAGAGAGAGATGAAAGAGGAGAAGAGAGGTGGAAAGGGAGGAAGAAGGAGAGAGAGGGACGGAAGAGTAGGGAGGAAGGAAGGGAAGGGAAATTAGAGTAGGAGAGAAGGTAAGACAGGGCAGAAGAGACGAGGAGAAGGGAAGGGGAAGTAGAGAAGAGGAGGATGGGGAAAGAAAGTAGGAAGGGATAGGGAGGGGGGAGAGGATAGGTTTGAGGAGAAAGATTGCTGTACAATAAAAAAGATGAAATGGAAGAAAGGCAACGCTGAACAAATAAATACAAATATATTAAGATAAAGAATGAACTGTTTACGAATAAAAGAGAATAAATATGAATAATATAGTAAAGTTAGAATTTAGGGAAAAATGAAGATGGTGTTTATGTATGCAAGTATAGAAATATTGAGATATGTCTTAAAAAAGGGGGGAAGAAAATTTTGGCAAAAATTGTAATTGAGCAAAATGTAATTGAATTTAATTAATTGTATAAGATAAGAAATGGCCAACACTCTATTCAAAAAAAAAAAAAAGAGAGAGATGTGGGTGAATGTGGGAGAGGAGAAAAAATCAATAAAACTTGTTTATAATAATAATAATAATAAAATAAAATAAAATAAAATAAGACAGGGTCTTATTTTCGGGGAAACACGGGTACAATAGCATTTGTAAAGCAAGGTAAGGTATTCTCACCAATTTTCTGCAGTATCGCCTTTCAAAAGCCGAGGGTTTTTTCCTTTGTTTAGCCTTTCTGATGGTCTACAGATTTCACAGCCATATTAACAAGTATGAAAATCATGATATGCCAATATTCACCTTTCTTGCTAGTGTGATGTCTCTTTCTTATTTTGTCTAGACCTGTCATTTGTCTCCCAAGTAGATATATTTTTATTTCATGATTAAGAGTCACTGTTAGGATCGTTACAGTAAGAAAATAAAAGTTTGAAACCTTTTCAACTTCTTTACCGACCGTTTGTACCGGACTGGGATTATCTGTGGATGTCTTGCGATGGTAATGCAGGACACTGGCTTTTTCATTCCTCCTTTTCTCCTTCCAAAAAGCTTAGAACTTGGAAGCTCTGAGGCAAAAGGGGAATAAAAAGTGAAAAATCAAGCTGGAAGGGACACTCTTTGTAAGCAGCTTTTCCCAACCAGATGCTCCACAGATATGTATTAATCTCTGGCATATGGATCGAGATTAGAGACACTGCAATCCAACAGATCCATCACCACAGCCACTTGATACTCTCCAAATAATGAGGGATCACAGCTCCTCCTATCTAGCCAACACAACCAGATTATTGGGAGAGAAAGAGATTTTTAGTTCAAAATAGCTGGACAGCCTGAGGTAAAACTGATTTTTTTAAGCATGCTTATCTCTCCCACCAGAAACAGAAAACCTAATTTCTCACCCATTCTGCTTGCTGATATTTCTGAATCGCAGAATTACAGTTCTCAACTTACAACAGTTCATTTAGCGATGCGAAGTTACAACGGCACTTAAAAAAGCGACTTATGATGGTTTCCCACCGTTACGACCATTGCAGCATCTTTATGATCATGTGATCAAAATTCAGAGGCTTGGCAAATGATTCGTATTTATGACGGTTGCAGTACCCTGGGGTCGTGTGATCAAATTTTGTGACCTACTGACAAGCAAAGGCAATGGGGAAGTCAGATTCATTTAACAATTACATTGCTAATTTAAGAATTGCAGTGATTCACTTAACAACTGCGGCAAGAAAAGTCGTAAACTGGAGCAAAACTCACTTAAAAAATGTCTCGCTTCGCAACAAAAATTTGGGGCTCGATTGTCATAAATTGAGGATTATCTGTATTGGGATTTCATCATTTATAAGCACGAGCTGTGCTTTCTTACACAGATCCACAGAGAATTTTCTAGAGACCAATTTGCTTTAATTTAATTCTCTAATCCCAAATTCAAATTTGATTTAAACTACCAATCTTTGGTTACACTCAAAAAGCAAGTTTTTGGGCCAGTAAAGAGTAAAGTGTAGAAACAAAAAACCCCATTAGATCCAGTGAGGTTTACTTATGAGAAAATGTATACAGGATTGCAATACATGAGATCTTTCTACAAAAGTACACTAAAATGTCTTCCCCGCCCCCCGCCCCAATATCAGGGGGGAAATCCAGCAGGTTCTGACAGGTTCTGGAGAACCAGTAGCAGAAATTTTCAGTAGTTCAGAGAACTGGCAAATACCACCTCTGGCTGGCCACAGAGTGGGGTGGGAATGGGGATTTTGCAATATCCTTCCCCTGGAGTGGGGTGGGAATGGGGATTTTGCAGTATCCTTCCCCAGCTATGCCCACCAAGCCACACCACATTCACCAAGTCACGCCCACAGAACCGGTAGTAAAAAAAAAAAATGGATTTCACTACTGCCCAATATGAAGAAAATATTCTATACACTGAATGTTTTAAAATTGTATTACTTTGTTTTTCAAATGGCCAAATATTTGTTAAAAACTGGCTAGTACTTCGTGAATGAAATTCTGTTCTATATTTTATACCCAGTATGTTAGGTTCAATTTGAGTTAATACTGAAATTAGGCAATTCAATTGCTTTTAGACCCAAACTATAGCACAATGGCATATTTGCATAGAAGGGCAAACTTTTCAGTACATTGGACAGCAATCTTGTCCTGCATTTCTCAAAAACTTTGAGAATGGCATACAGCACATAAAAGCCATTGCAACTTTTTTGCCAAATACTGTTCTCTACATTTCTGTGGTATTGTCAGACCTTTGTTATCCCAAATGAACTGAACTCATCACAGAAAAGTAATTATATTCGTCATGACTGAGAACCTCAGAGCTTCCAACTGGAATTTAAAATGGCCCCCGAGACAATACTTGAATTTATTTAACGCTTGGCTTCTGCAGATAGAGTTAGAATCTCTTGACATATTGGCCAATATTCTATGGGATAAGATGGCCTGGAAAAATAAAATTCAGACTTACTTTTCCCTCTTAAACTTGCTATGAACATACATCAGTATTTTCTCCATGCAATTGTGGGAAGAGGTGGCGGCCATATTTCACAGATCATCCACAGAGGTTATTTGTTCAGCCTTAATGTTGAAAAAAAGGGACATGATGGCTCAGTGGCTAAGACGCTGAGCTTGTCGATTGAAAAGTCGGCAGTTCAACGGTTCAGATCCCTAGTGCCGCGTAACGGGGTGAGCTCCCGTTACTTGTCCCAGCTTCTGCCAACCTAGCAGTTCAAAAGCACATAAAAAATGCAAGTAGAAAAATAGGGACCCCCTTTGGTGGGAAGGTAACAGCGTTCTGTGCACCTTTGGCATTGAATCATGCCAGCCACATGACCACGGAGATGTCTTTGGACAGCGCTGGCTCTATGGCTATGAAACGGAGATGAACACCACCCCCTAGAGTCGGGAACGACTAGCACATACAGTATGTGCAAGGGGAACCTTTACCTTTACCTAATGTCGAAAAATACCTGCTGCTTGTAGAGAATCTTATATTTTTGATGCATGACAACTTGACTGAGGATCATGCATGCAGTCTTTTTAACAGTGATTTCTTGGAAGGAATATTTGTCAACCTCGTTCATTGGGATAACAGGCAATCTAGCTCCGTATCTCTATGGTCACAGGCCTCCAGTGACATCATGTGCCCTGTGATGTCATGAGCACATATTACAAATGATGTACCATACATGATGGATACGTCATATTCTCCCAAACACCTTTGACTATGGTGTTTTTCATCTTGAAACATTGCCTTTAGGGCTTATTCTCAGATCTTCTCTGATCTCATTTCAACACATTCCAATATGTTCAGACAGAATTGAGAGCAGCTACCTGTCTGGGGTTCTTGACTCTGCTTCCTGTCATTCAAAACTCAATACAAGGCACGATAAAAGCCATTGCAGTCATTACCTGTGGTGGTGCAAATATATATATATATATATATATATATATATATATATATATATATATATATATATATATATATATATATATATGCAAAGAATTGCAACGTCCCCATCATTTAAAAAAGCAAATTTCCTCCAAATTTCCAAAAGTTTATTTTTTATAAATTGGGCAAGGGCTGGGGAGGAGAAGAGCAGGAGGAGAATGCAAACCAGACAACATGAAGAAAGCAACACATATATTTATATATAGCTTTTAAAAATGCATTTCTCTTGATAGTCGAGACACGCCTTTTGTGTTTACCCCCAGCTGAGCAATAAAAACCTCTCGTTCACCGAGAGCTCACAATGCCTTGGTTTAAACAGAGAGACCTATGCAGAAGAAGAAGAAAAAATTGATCACGCTGTTAGCATCACCTGAAATCAGTGTGGCTCAACCCTGGACTGGCTGGGGGAATTCTGGGAATCAAAGTCTATACATCTCCTGGTTGAAATCTGGCCTTAATCCAGGGGTGAAATGCTCCCGGTTCAGACCGGATCGCACAATCCGGTAGCGATGGAGGCGGGTGGTTCAGAGAACCGGTAGCAAAAATCCCTGCACCGCCCCCCCCCCCATGCCCAGCTGAGCCGCACGATCATCAGAGGCTTTTTTTCTTTTAAATGGCTCTGACGATCCAAGCTCTGACGATCCCAGCTGAATTGCATGATCGGCAATCAGGCAACTCAGCTTGGATCATCAGAGATATTTAAAAGAAAAATAAGTTTTTTTTTCTTTTCAATGCCTCTGACGATCCAAGCTCTGACAATCCAAGCTGAGTTGCCTGATCGGCAGAGGGTTTTTTAAAAAGCCTCTGCCGATCAGGCAACTCAGCTGGGATCGTCAGAGCCTTTTGAAAGCATTTTTTTACAACTTCTTCACCGAAGAGGTTGTAGAAAAATCGGTTTTACAAGTTAAAAAATAAAATGCTGACGCCCACCCAGTCACATTACCCCCACCCCCTCCAGCAAGCCACGCCCACAGAACCGGTAGTAACAAATTTTAGATTTCACCGCTGCCTTAATCTGTGACTCCTGTGAGTAAGAGTGGATGGCCAAAGACACAAATTTACACGGGGACAGATAATGAATAGTCCAGTGATGGCGAATGCCATCCAGATTCGGCATGAGCGCCCTCGATGGGGCTGCACTCCGGAAAAGCCAAACTTCCAGGTTTTAGCATGCATGCGTGCCCGACGATCAGCTGGCCAGCACGCATGCTGGTTTTTGGCAGTGCCGCGTGTGCAAAGGGATCATGATCCGTAAAAGCTGAACTTCTGGGTTCTGGCGCACATGCGCACCCAACAATCAGCTGGCCGGCGTGCATACACACATTGGTTTTCAGCACTGCCACGCGCATGAAGGACAGCTGATCGTCACATTTATTTATTTATTTATTTATTTATTTATTTAATTTGTATACCGCCCTTCTCCCAGAAGGGACTCAGGGCGGTGAACAGCCAAAATTAAAAAAAACATACAAATGCAAAAGTTAAGATAATAAAAAGAATTAAATCAATGGCATGCATGCCAGAAAGCCGGAAGACAAAACAGGCAAGTCCGTGTGTGCCGGATGAAATGGCTTCATGTGCCACTTTGGGCACACGCGTGCCATCGGTTCGCCCTCACGGGAATAGTCTCTGATCTTTTGCCAACAACCAACAGAGAGAGAGACTTGGGAGAGCAGAGGCCTGATGGATGGATGATTGTCTCTGCAAGGTCCTTTAACTATCTGCTGAGAAAGGGGTGGAGACATGCATTGCTCGGTGTAGGGGAACCAGGAAAGTGAATGAGCAAAGACTGCATTGGGAATTCCCACCTACACAACCCCGCCACTCCAGGGTTTCTGCCCCTGAAGGACTGCATTTTGGCACAGAGGCAATTCAGGCAGAAGCAATTCAGCCGTCCACTTCTTTCACACACACACACACACACACACAGACAGAGAGACACAGATGCACGTGGACACTTACACACTCGATACAAAGGGACACATTTCTTTTTTTTTCTTTTTTTAAATCTGATATATGACGATGACACACTGGCGTGTGGGAGGGGGAGGGCTATATAGCAGAGAGGGCAGCTCTAGAGGTTCAGAGTGCATAAAGCCAGGTTGAGATTTAACCGGCCGCTTGAAGGATTTTTTTTTTTCCCCCATGCTCCAAAACGGAACCCTTTCCAAAATCAATCAACCAATCAATCAATCAATCAAGGACAAAAAGAAACAGGTTGGCTCTGTTGTAGCTGTTCTGCACAGAGAGCTGTAAATTGGGTCCGTAGGTCCCGGGCAAAGGCACCCACTAGGAGACTTTGATCTTGCCCTTCTCTGGGGCCGCGTCTGCCAGCAACTGCTGCTCTTCCCCGTTCACCGTCAGGGTCTTCTTCTCCGGAGGCTGGTCTTCAGGCTGGCGTGCAATCAGCAGACGGCAGGTGAGCAGGATCCCAAAGACCAAGGCGTGGGCGTAGCGCTTGAGAGGGTCACCCACTAGTTGGTGAAAGAAGAGGACGGCCAACACAAGCAACAGCAGCACAAAGTTGGCTACGTCTTTAGGGCGGCCCGGAACCAGGGTCATGACAATCCCGCAGGCCACCTCGAGGGCGCCGATGCTCTTGCGGAGAATGATGGAGCTGATGCCCAACCTCTTCAGCATGGGCAGCGCCCTCACGTAGGTCTTGTAGGCCCGCTTCTGTAAGCAAAAGAAGACGAGCTTCAGCATTTGTGACTGGTTTGGGACCTGAGTTATAGTTTATTATGTTGCCCTTGGGAAGCAGAGGGGGGTACAGTTTGGATCGGCTTTGGAGCCAGTCAAACAGGAAACACCAATCTTACAACATAAAAAGGAGGAGGAAACAGACAGTAATGAACAAAGTGATCTTCCGTCTGTATTTTGTATGATAAGGTTGGAGAAGAGGACCATAGCTCAGTGGTAGAATGCCTAGTGTAGATGAAGAAGGTCTTAGATGCTAGCTTTCTCCAGATGGAGAACTTCCTATTGAACTCTTGCATTGGTGTAAAGTCAGTAAACAATCTGGATGGATGGATGGATGGACTTTTGCATAGGTATAAGTAGACGATCTTGGAATGGATGGATGGATGAATGGATGGATGGATAGAATAATGGATGGATTGATGGATGGATGGATGGATGGATGGATGGATGGATGGACCCTTGCATTGGTATAGTCAGTAGACAATCTTGGAATTGATGGATGGATGGAAGGATGGATGGATTCTTGCATTGGTATGACAATCTTGTAATGGATGGATGGATGGATAGAAGGATGGATGGATGAATGAATGGATGGTTTGATGGACACTTGCATTGGTATAGTCAGTAGACAATCTTGGAATGGATGGATGGATGGATAGAAAGATGGATGAATGGATGGTTTGATGGACGCTTGCATTGGTATAGTCAGTAAACAATCTTGGAATGGATGGATGGATGGATAGATGGATGGATGGATGGATGGACACTTGCATTGGTATAGTCAGACAATCTTGGAATGGATGGATGAATGAAAGGATGGATGGATGCTTGCATTAGTATAGTATGGATGGATGGATGGATGAGTTAACAATAATTTCTTCAGCTCCCAGGGATGGTTCATGAGCAATCTTTGTCAAATATATGACAAAGCCACTTTGACTATTTATGTGGATGGTATGCAGGTGAACACACCTGCATACAGAGCAGGTATGTTCAACCCACAGCCCATGGCAACATGTGGCCCTAGACGGCTAGTAATTGGCTCCATGAGATAACAAAAATACAACAACAACAAAAAGAGTAAGTTTGTTACCTATATTTTATATGTGGCCCAAATGATTTATCTTCATTCAATGCAGCCCAGACAACCCAAATGGCTGGACAACTGTGCTACTCTCAATTAATTTATTTGAAAGAAAGATCTCTTTTGAATCTAGCTGAGTTTCTGACTTCATTGGCAGGTGGCTTTCCTGAGATCTGCATGGAGATGATACATCTTTGCCTTTACTCAGGATTTTTTTTTTCTTTCCTGACTTCCCGCTCCAGCTTTTCACTCCAGCTTTCCCTGGGAGCTTCCCATCCAGCATTGGCTTCCAAGATCAGACCAGAGGGTGCCCCCAAATGAAACAACTTCAGCAATAAACATCCTATATTCTGAGAGACCAGCTTCCAAACATAAAATAATATAAGGTTGTGAACAGACACTTCTTACTACAGTCCCTGACCAAGCAGTGTACAGTTTAAAGAATGGAAATTGTATAAAACCAAAACATAATTCATCAACTTCTGGGAAAACAAATTGGATTGGATGGGCAAACCGATAAAATGTATTTGTGAGTGTGTGTGTGTGTGTGTGTGTGTAAAGTAGCTGCAGAGAGAAACTCATGTAACCATTAAAAAAAATGATGCACAGTTATAAATACGGAAAAGCAACCCAGACTTCCTAAAGCTGTAAAACTCTTTTTTTCAGATAAGGAGTTGGAAAATAAAGAAAACAGAGCCATTGTTTCATCCGAAAACCTGCAGTATTATACAGCATCCTTTTCATAGCAAAGGCACTGAAAAACACTGGGTCATAATGTTCTTGTTTGTACACCATGACTCTAACTTTGTTGCTTGTATCTTTGCAATTTATATTGATATTATTATTTCCTAGTATGATTCCATTGCTTATTGTACCATATGACTGTCACTGGGTGTTGTGCCTTGTGATTCCTGACGAATGTATCTTGTCTTTTTATGTACACTGAGAGCATATGCACCAAAGACAAATTCCTTGCGTGTCCAATCACACTTGGCCAATAAAGAATTCTGTTCTATTCTATTCTATTCTATTCTATTCTATTTTATTCTTCTATTCGTATTCGTATTCGTATTCCTATTCCTATTCCTATTCCTATTCCTATTCCTATTCCTATTCCTATTCCTATTCCTATTCCTATTCCTATTCCTATTCCTATTCTTACTCTACTCTACTCTACTCTACTCTACTCTACTCTACTCTACTCTACTCTACTCTAACATGTTAAGCTATGATATGCTTAGCTCTGGTTTAGTGAGTACTGTAGCACACAGCTGGTTGGCTCGCGCAGTAAATCAAAACATAATCTGTGCCTTTCAAATCACAGTGGCAGACAATACACTAAATCACAAATAAGCACTGGCACCTTAGTTGAAATGAGATCTGTCCAGTATCCTGCCCAAGAGGCATTCATTCATCATGAGAAGTCACAGCTTGTTCCATTGTTCTGTTGGTCCCAATGACTAGATTTATACCTTGGGTGTTAAGCCCATCGTTTGTGAGTTTAGCCACAACTGAATCCTTACAACCCACTATGCCATCAAGCATGTTTTGCAGATTATGGAGGGATTATGTCACATAACTCAAAACCAAAACCATGCTACATGGTGTGAACCGGATGAGTACAACAATTAGTGAAAGGGATATTGGTGCAAATAGAATTAATTAAAAAGGAAAAGCAGTTCAGTTGACCAGTGGTATCAAGCTCTTGGAAATACAAATAAAGACAACACTGATCAGGATAAGAAAAACAACAACAACAACAACCAAAACCAAGGAGGACCTGAAGTTTACAAGCAGCTTGACATTATATGATATCCCTAGGATTTCATTTTACTTTTTGCTTTTCAAAGCAATTCAAATGCCTTGGCACAGAGTCATTCATGTGATATTTAGCACTGTAAGGAAGAGAAGAGAAGGGAAGGGAAGGGAAGGGAAGGGAAGGGAGGGGAGGGGAGGGGAGGGGAGGGGAGGGGAGGGGAGGAGATGAGGGAAGGGGAGGGGAGGAGAGGAGGGAAGGGAAGGGAGGAGGGGACGGGAGGGGAGGAGAGGAGAGGAGGGAAGGGAAGGGAAGGGAGGAGAGGAAAGGAGAGGAGGGAAGGGGAGGGGAGGAGAGGAGAGGGAGGGGAGGAGGAAAGAAGAGGAGGAAAGGAGAGGAGGGAAGGGAAGAGAGGAGAGGAGGGAAGGGAAAGGAAGGGAAGGGGAGGGGAGGGGAGGGTGGGGACGAGGAAAGGAGAGGAGGGAAGGGAAGGAAGGAGAGGAGAGAGGAGGGAAGGGGAGGGGAGGGAAGGGAAGAGCAGAGGAGAGGAGAGGAGAGGAGAGGAGAGGAGAGGAGAGGAGAGGAGAGGAGAGGAGAGAAGAGAAGAGAAGAGAAGAGAAGAGAAGAGAAGAGAAGAGAAGAGAAGAGAAGAGAAGAGAAGAGAAGAGAAGAGAAGAGAAGAGAAGAGAAGAGAAATCACTATGATAGAAAGTTCCACTATTATTTGTTCCCAGAAATTACAAGTCTGGCCATTTTGGTAATGTCCTATGAGTGAACATTACTGCATTCTGAGTGACCTCCTGGAAGAGACGAAAAATAAAATAAAAGAAACTCCTTCATGGATTGACTGTCTGCATTGTCACGCAACTGGATCTCACCACCAGATTCCTTGAGAAAAAAAAATGCATAGAAAAAGCTGGAAATAGATTTGCTTTCTGATGGAAAAAAGAATGCCTGTCTCCTTTCAGCATAGTCTGGGCTGATGGAAGACCCTGATTTGTCATTTTCTAGAAGCTTCTCTGAGGGAGAACATTACGGTTGCGTTGAGCTGCAGGCAACCTGAGCCATGTGGGTGCCTGTAACAGGTTATCAAGGAAAATGAAAGCCAAATAATGGGACTATTTGTGAGTCTGTCAAAACAACCCGTGGAGCAGAGGTTCTTCTAGATTTATTTGGGCCAGCTTCTCTTCTCCCTAATAAACAATCACTTAGGAGAGGAAGAAGTTCTCTTCTGCATCTGGCAAAGACCCATCCATCACTAGCCCTCTGCTGTCTCATCTCCTTCCAACACCAAAACTGTTTAAATCATGTCCACCTTGCTTCCTCCTGAACATAATAAAGATGTCCTTTCTGCTGTAGAACGTCTTTCTAGATGCTTCTGCCACTGCTTTCTCTCCTTCCCTTCTTTTTACAGCCCACCGGTTTTGTCTCTCTCTTCATCGGATAGCGGGGGAGCCTGCCTTAGGAAGAAGGGAACACCAAAGGAACCTTGCAAATGGAAGATGAGAAGAGAGATTCCTGAGCAAAGGAAGACGAGAAGGTTGGGTGGTAATTTCCGTCCACCTTTTTGCACCTCTCCAACTGTCCTTCGTGTCCAAGCTCCTACCATAACAGGGCAGCCAGCTGGCAAGATGTCTCCCCACCACCACCACAACTGGTATTTACTCACCATCTCATGGTAGGCATCCTTGCTGAGCCTGGGGGTCAGTTTGATAGTCCCCATGAAGACGAAGAAGAGCCCCAGGGCCACCGAGAGGGCCACAATGGTGACGGTTCGAGGGGAGGCCATTCCCATCAGGATGCTGCAGCTTCCCTGTTTGCTCTGATCCCTTGGCTATGTCAAGGGATGGTCAGTCACCATGGAAGGAGACGGGTGGGGGATGTGGGGAGCGGAAGGCTGCAGAAATCCAGGAGGATGACACAAAGCAGAGAGGGGAATGCCTCTCCAGCTCAGCTGCCTCTGGGTCCTAACGTCCCGCTTTTTCACAGCGTTGGCAAGGTGACATCTGCCAAACAAGGGGCAGGAAAGGTGGTAGAAGAGAAGGTGGGAGTTGTTCATGGCACCCACCCTCTGACATTTTGGGCGAAAGGCTTGCACACTTGTCCATGACAGCTCTCTGGGCCATGCAAGAAAGCTGCAGAAGAGTCGGAGGCCCATTGATGTACATGCTAAGAGTATGACATGGCAGCTGCCCCCTTTCTTTTACCTTGATAATGATGAGGTGGTTAAGGCTGGGAACAACAATTGATCAAAAAAAAAATACAATTATTTATTAAGATACAAATTGGAAGAGGAGGTAGTTAAAGAAAATATGATAATTTGGGAGAAAAATTTCGGATACAATATTGAATTAGATAGATGGGAGAAATTACAGAACAAAAATTATAAACAGACAATGTCTGTATCCTATAAAGAAAATTTGTATAAAATGTTTTACAGGTGGCACTCGCCACCAGCCAGATTGGCAAAGATGTTTCCCAATACCTCACCAATGTGTTGGAAATGCAAACAGCAAAAGGGAACATATTACCACATGTGGTGGTCCTGCCCCAAAGCGAAACAATATTGGAGTAGGATCAGATCACAGTTAGAAAAAATAACCAAACAAAAGATAGAGATGAGGCCAGAAACATTTTTTATTAGGAATACTCCCAGGGTCATACAAAAAAGAAATATAATATTTAATCATCCATATTACCACAGCAGCAAGAATAATCTATGCTCAGAATTGGAAAAATGACAATATATCATTGGAAGAAAATCTGATTAGAAAAGTTTTGGAATGTGCGGAGATGGATAAATTAACAAAGGTGATACAAAAAAAAGAGGAAACAGAATATTACTTAGTGTGGGAGAAATGATATGAATGGTTGGAGGAGAGAGATAAAAGGAAAGGAAAAATTAAATAATGGTAGAAATAGGAGTTGAAGTATAATTGTTAATATGAGGAAACAAAAATTGTAGAAATGAAAGTGGGTACATGGGTATTGTTATGTATATATGTAAATAAACAAAGATTAGAAGTATATGTATAAATGATATAGTAGAAATAAGAGAGGGAAAAATGTACAACTATGAAATTTTTGTCAGATGTGAAACTGTTGAAAAAGAAAAAGTGTTAAAGCTTTCCTTTTGTTTGTTTTTAAAAAAAGGTTTAATAAATTCTTTTTAAAAAAAAACAATTGCAAACTACTACTACTTCTACTATTACTACTACTACTTTGGTCAGATATTTTGGAAAAAGCCACAATTCTTTTTTATAATCTTAATCCAGAATCAACCAACCAACCAACAATTTATTGCATTTATTTATTTTTGCTCTAATTTTGTTGGTTCTGTTTTTTAAAAACTTGCTGGTCTTTGACTGAATAAATATTGATTGATTGACCTTAATCTAGAAAGAAATGTAAAAGGATTTAATATGATCTTTTCCTTCTCTCTAATTTAATCATCAAGCCAATCCTCAGATCCACCAAGTGGAAAGAGAAGATCTTTGCCCATCAAACAATTCTTCTTCTTCTTCTTCTTCTTCTTCTTCTTCTTCTTCTTCTTCTTCTTCTTCTTCTTCTTCTTCTTCTTCTTCTTCTTCTTCTTCTTCTTCTTCTTCTTCTTCTTCTTCTTCTTCTTCTTCTTCTTCTTCTTCTTCTTCTTCTTCTTCCAGTAAATCACAGGAGATATGAATGGAAATATTAAACGATTAGTAGCTTGGAATCTGAGCAATTTTATTGTCCCGGGTACAAACTCCACCATTTTTAAAAAAAATTTTTTATTATAAACTAAAAACAAAAGACAGAAAGAAGACAATAACAAAACAAAATCATATACATACGTTTGAGGTTGATTCAACCCCCATATACATACAGTTCCTAAGTAATGTTACATATCACCATACTATGGCTTCAATTAAATTTATCATGTTTCATCTTGCACTTATTAGTCTTCTTGTATCTAATATTACCTTATATATATTTAGCTTACTATTTTCAAATCTGTGCTATGTGCTTTCCTAACATCTACCTCATATCATTTTTACTTCTATCCATTTATACCATTTATCCCAGCTTTGATTAAATATTGATTCATGTCTACCTTTAAGAATATATGTTAGTCTTATCACATTCTGCACACCACAAAATTTTGTTAATAATCATCTGGTCCGATGGTACTTCTTTCTCTTTCCACAATTGCGCATATGCAATTCTAGCTGCAGTGGTAATATGAATAAAAAGGTACCAATCTATTTTCTCCCCCGGGTTTATTCCTAATAGGTAAACCTCTGGTCTCAGTTGAAAGCTAACTCCTGTAATCTCCATGAGCCAGTCCTTTATCTTACTCCAGTAGCTTTGAGCTTGTACACATGTCCACCATTGGTGGTAAAATGTACCCCTGACTGACCCACATTTCCAACATTCTGCTGGAGTTCCAGGAAACATCTTTGCGATTCTTGCTGGTGGTATATGCCATCTATATAACATTTTAAATATATTTTCTTTGAAAGACACTGCGATCGTCATTTTTGCATTTCTATTCCATCTTTGTTGCCATTTTTCCAGATCTAATGAGTATCCGAAATTCCTCCCGCAGGCTATCATCGAGTCTTTTAACTATTTCATCGGCTACTGATTGAGACAGGAGGAGATTGTATTCCTTAGTGATGCATTTCTTATCACCTTTCCGGAGGGCCTTATCCAACTCTTGTGGTGAAGTAAAAATCCCCCCATTAGCTTTATCTTTTTGGTACCTTGCTTGAATTTGTACGTATGCCCACCAGTCCAAATTGATTCCCCGCAATTGTAGGTCCGCTTTGGATCTAAGATTACCCCCACCATCCAACAATTCCTTGTAAATCAGAGGTTTATTCAAATTATATAGAGGTGGGTGTGAAAACGCCACCATTTTCAGACCACTTTTTCTTCCTAGTAAGCTGGCCAACTCTTTTTTTTTTTTTAATTTGATTTATATGCCGCCCTTCTCCGGAGACTCAGGACGGCTTACAGTGCGTTAAGCAATAGCCTTCATACTTTTGTATATTTTATACAAAGTCAGCTTATTGCCCCCACAAACTGGCTCCTCAATTTACCTACCTTAGAAAGGATGGAAGGCTGAGTCAACCTTGAGCCTGGTGAGATTCGAACTTACTTTAATTGCAGACAGCTGGTGTTAAAGTACAGTGCTTTAGTCTGCAGAGCTATCCAGGCTCCTTAGAAGGAGCCTGGAACTCTTTAGAAGTCCAACCACGAAAGCAGCCTGAAGACTGGCTAATGACATGCATGACCATCAATGGGATTTTTGGTTTTTTTCCCAGAGCTCGAAAACAGTTGTTAAATTTCTAAAGCTATTTTAAGCCTATCCGAAGGCTCCTTTTTGTGCATCTGTGTCTCAAAATAGAAGGAAACCATGTCATCAATGTTCTGTGGCAATAATCATAAGGGGCTGCAAGAGAGAATCTGGGGGGTATTTATGAATCTGGGTCGCAAAATGATTATCCTGTAGTGAAGAGAGCTTTACAGGTAGTCCTCGAGTTACGACCACAATTGAGCCCCAAATTTCTGTTGTTAAGCGAGGCATTTGTTAAGTGAGCTTTGCCCCATTTTACAACCTTCTTTGCCACAGTTGTTAAGCAAATCACTGCAGTTGATAACTTAGTAACCTGGTTGTTAAGTGAATCTGGCTTCCCCCATTGCTGATCAGAAGGTTGTAAAAGCGGATCACATGACCTTGGAACGCAGCAACGGTCATAAGTGTGAAGCAGTTGCCAAGCATCTGAATTTTGATCACATGATCATGGGGGAATGCTTCGAAGGTCATTAACAGTGAAAAATGGTCATAAATCACTTTTTCAGAACTGTTGTAACTTTGGTTGCTAAATGAACTATTGTAAGATTCAGGAGTAAGATAAAGAATATTAGGCTTACTAAACACTTGCAGCTTTTGAAGAAAGCAAACTTCTGGAAGTCTGTTAAAATGACGCTTGCAACACTGCATAAATCATTTACAGAGTTTACTCAACTGGTTTCGATTTACTAACAAAAGCATTTCAACTGGCAATTGAATTCTTATTATTTAAACATTATTAATATAAGCACTGAACTGAACAGTAGGTGGCAGACATATTCTTAGCAAAAAAAAAAAAAATCTGAATCCTTTTCAAAAGATCTGAGAAAAACCTGAGGATTGTAACCTTTATCAAATACACACATTTTCATAAGAAGTCTGTTTTCCTCAACGTAAGGATTGACAGTAAGCTAAGCAAATACTGAAATTTTACTCAGTGGATATTCTCAGGGGTGGGCTGTTGGGGGTTCGCAGGGGTTCAGGAGAACCTCTAGCTAAGGTTCTGTGCAGTTCAGAGAGCCCCCAAATCCCACTCCTGGCTGACCTCCCCCCCCCCAGGAATCCCCACGTGGCCCATTTTGGATGCAGGGACTCGGGAGGCAGCGAATAGATTCGGGGCGGGGCCAGGCAGAGGTGGTATTTGCCGGTTCTCCGAACTACTCAAAATCTCCGCTACGAGTTCTCCAGAACCTGTCAGAACGTGCTGGATTTCACCCCTGCTGTGGCCCCACAATGCACTATTAATGGTGCACCACTTGAGGATGGTCGATCAGATTTTGGAAATCTTTTAACTACTTCCCAGCACTCCTGTGAGGTGTTGGAATAAGGCAACAAGAATATCCAACTTTACTTAAGGCCACGCATCGCGTTGATGGGCTACACAAGGATTCTATCTCGGATGGTTCTGCTGAGAGATGCTTGAACTTTGCAGATTCTTTCTGGTCATCTGGGAAGACCCAAATGCCAAAAGGAGAAATAGCTTTGTGTAAGGTGAAATTATTCAGGGACGCAGTAGCTCAGTGGCTAAGACACTGAGTTTGTCGATTGAAAGGTCGGCAGTTCAGTGGTTTGAATCCCTAGTGCCGCATAATGGAGTGAGCTCCCGTTACTTGTCCCAGCTTCTGCCAACCTAGCAGTTCGAAAGCTCATAAAAAATGCAAGTAGAAAAATAGGGACCAATTTGGTGGGAAGGTAACAGTGCTCCATGGGTCATGCTGGCCACATGACCACGGAGATGTCTTCAGACAGCGCTGGCTCTTCGGCTTTGAAATGGAGATGAGCACCGCCCCCTAGAGTCGGGAACGACTAGCACATATGTGCATATATGCACATACAGGTGAAACTCGAAAAATTAGAATATCGTGCAAAAGTTCATTTATTTCAGTAATGCAACTTAAAAGGTGAAACTAATATATGAGATAGACTCATTACATGCAAAGCGAGATAGTTCAAGAAATTATTTGTCATAATTTTGATGATTATGGTTTACAGCTCATGAAAACCCCAAATTCACAATCTCAGAAAATTAGAATATTGTGAAAAGGTTCAATATTCTAGGCTCAAAGTGTCCCACTCTAATCAGCTAATTAAGCCATAACACCTGCAAAGGGTTCCTGAGCCTTTAAATGGTCTCTCAGTCTGGTTCAGTAGGAATCACAATCATGGGAAAGACTGCTGATCTGACAGTTGTGCAGAAAACCATCATTGACACCCTCCATAAGGAGGGAAAGCCTCAAAAGGTAATTGCAAAAGAAGTTGGATGTTCCCAAAGTGCTGTATCAAAGCACATTAATAGAAAGTTATGTGGAAAGGAAAAGTGTGGAAGAAAAAGGTGCACAAGCAGCAGGGATGACTGCAGCCTAGAGAGGATTGTCAGGAAGAGGCCATTCAAAAGTGTTGGGGACTTTCATAAGGAGTGGACTGAGGCTGGAGTCAGTGCATCAAGAGTCACCATACACAGATGGATCCTGGACATGGGCTTCAAATGTCATATTCCTCTTGTCAAGCTGCTCCTGAACAACAAACAACATCAGAAGTGTCTTACCTGGGCTAAAGACAAAAAGAACTGGTCTGTTGCTCAGTGGTCCAAAGTCCTCTTTTCTGATGAGAGCAACTCTTGCATCTCATTTGGAAACCAAGGACCCAGAGTCTGGAGGAAGAATGGAGAGGCACACACTGCAAGATGCTTGCAGTCCAGTGTGAAGTTTCCACAGTCTGTGTTGATTTGGGGAGCCATGTCATCTGCTGGTGTTGGTCCATTGTGCTTCATTAAGTCCAGGGTCAACGCAGCCGTCTACCAGGAGATTTTGGAGCACTTCATGCTTCCTTCCGCAGACAAACTTTATGGGGATGCTGACTTCATTTTCCAACAGGACTTGGCACCTGCCCACACTGCCAAAAATATCAAAACCTGGTTCAATGACCATGGGATTACTGTGCTTGATTGGCCAGCAAACTCGCCTGACCTGAACCCCATAGAGAATCTATGGGGCATTGCCAAGAGAAAGATGAGAGATATGAGACCGAATAATGCAGAAGTGCTGAAGGCCGCTATTGAAGCATCCTGGTCTTCCATAACACCTCAGCAGTGCCACAGGCTGATAGCATCCATGCCACGCCGCATTGAGGCAGTAATTGATGCAAAAGGGGTCCAAACCAAGTACTGAGTACATATGCATGCTTATACTTTTCAGAGGTCCGATATTGTTCTATGTACAATCCTTGTTTTATTGATTTCATGTAATATTCTAATTTTCTGAGATTGTGAATTTGGGGTTTTCATGAGCTGTAAGCCATAATCATCAAAATTATGACAAATCAAGGCTTGGACTATCTCGCTTTGCATGTAATGAGTCTATCTCATATATTAGTTTCACCTTTTATGTTGCATTACTGAAATAAATGAACTTTTGCACGATATTCTAATTTTTTGAGTTTCACCTGTATATGGTTTACAGAGTCAGCATATTGCCGCCAACAATCTGGGTCCTCATTTTACCCACCTCAGAAGGATGGAAGGCTGAGTCAACCTTGAGCCGGTCAGGATCAAACACGTGACAATGGGCAGAGTTAGCCTGCAATAGCACTTAGACTTATATACCACTTCACAGTGCTTTTACAGCCCTCTCTAAGTGGTTTACAGAGTCAGCATATTGCCCCCAACAATTTGGGTCCTCATTTTATCCACCTCGGAAGTATGGAAGGCTGAATCAACCTTGAGCCTGGTGAGATTCAATCTGCCAAATTGCAGGCAGCCGGCAGGCAGCAGATGTAGCCTACAGTACTGCGTTCTAAAGCCTTCTCTATAAAGCCTTAGTGAGACCACACCTAGAACACTGCATCCAGTTTTGGTCACCACACTATAAAAAGGATGTTGAGACTCTAGAAAGAGTGCAGAGAAGAGCAACCAAGATGATTAATGGACTGGAGGCTAAAACATACGATGAACGGTTGCAGGAACTGGGCATGGCTAGTCTAGTAAAGAGAAGGACCAGGGGAGAGATGATAGCAGTCTCTCAGTATTTAAAGGGCTGCCCCAGAGAGGAGGGGGTCAAGCTATTTTCCAAGGCACCCGAAGGCCAGACAAGGAATAATGGATGGAAACTGATCAAGGAGAGATTCAACCTGGAAATAAGGAGGAATTTTCTGACCATGGAACCATCAACTAATGGAACAGTAGCTGCCTTCAGAAATTGTGGGACCTTCATCACTGGATGAAGAGAAGAGACTGGACTGCCATTTGTCAGAAATGGTGTAGGGTCTCCTGCTTTGGCATGTGGGTTGGACTAGAAGACCCACAAGGTCCCTTCCAGCTCTGTTAACCTGTTAAAAAAATCTGTAAATGGTTGGAAAGTCTTTGTGCTTATTATAGCAAGCCTGCAGTTGAAGTTGATCCTCCTGTGTCTTTCCGTGTTACACGCCACATCATCATTCTAGCGAAAAGTAACGTGTGACAGACCCATTTTCACATTAAAGATGGCCTCGAGTGGGATTTGGGGTTTCTATAATGATTCTTCTGGGATTCAGGCCTGGCTGAGAGTTAATTTGACTTGAAAAATAGGACAGATGAGGATAGCAGAGGAACAAACTGGAACAGATTGCTCCGTAAACATCCAAGGTTTCGTTTTGATCGTCTTGGCAACCATTCTTCGTTCCGGGCAGATAAACTAGAATGCCACGGTCAGATCAAGATGGGGAAGCTATACAGAGACCTTCTCAAAATTAAGAATGTTCCAGTTAGCGAGGTTGATTGAAATAATGGCAATCATTTTAAAGCTTTTTTTAAAAATTTAAACCAAACAAAGCCTAATTTTTTAGCTGAAAATACCAACCCTTATCTTGTAGAGGATAATTCTCCTGCATCCAGTGGTGAAATCCATTTTTTTTTACTACCGGTTCTGTGGGCATGGCTTGGTGGGTGTGGTGTGGCTTGGTGGGCGTGGCTTGGTGGGCATGGCATGGGAAGGATACTGCAAAATCCCCATTCCCACCCCACTTTGGGGCCAGCCAGAGGTGGTATTTGCCGGTTCTCTGAACTACTCAAAATTTCCGCTACCGGTTCCCCGAACTGCTCAAAATTTCCACTACCGGTTCTCCAGAACCTGTCAGAACCTGCTGGATTTCACTCCTGCCTACATCCCATCACAGAGCATATAACTTTTTCTTAGGATTTTGCCTGCTCTTTAGCCAAACCAACATATTATTCCAAGCATTTGAGAGCTGTGCCTTTACAGTTGTGCATGACATTTTTATAGTCCAGTCCAATAATGGTTTTCTGCGCCCCACGCAATCGGCATTGCTGTTAGTTAAAACGCACTGAAACCAGTAAAAACCACGTGAAAATGCAACACTACTATATAAAAATAACATAACAACCGACAGGGAGAGAATCACACAACAGATGGGGTATACATTTAGAGTGACAATTGTAAGGGGAAAGCGTAACACCTCAAAAATGGAACAATCAGATGAAGGGGTGATCACAGATATTTTTATTGGTAGGTTTAAAGAGACGGGAAGAGGATTCCTCTCTCAAGAGAAAAGTAAAATAGGAAGTCTTCAAAATGAGATGGTTTCTTACAGAGCCCTCAAATGACATTATTTATTGTTAATGGTATATCATGATGCAGTATATGCATAGTTTCTACCTCACAGAGTTTCTATTGCAACTTCAAATTAAGAGGAAATGAGAGAACGAGGAAGGAAGAGCTAAGTTAAATGGTGTTTGAATATAGTTTATCAAAACTTAACTTAACTTTCAAACGCACTGTAAAAACAGCCATCTCTGATGTTTATTTTTCATCTTCCTATCCCTGAAGGAAAACAGAGAGTTTCTACTTAAATAAATCTTGCAAAACGAGGCTAATCTTTACTGGTGTGTGGTTCAGAAGCTTTATCTTACAGCTTTATCTTATAGTGTGCGGTTTTGCAATTTGCAGCTGTTTATTATAGATCTGTTCATTCAAGCATATTGGAAGGGATACCTACTTTGTGCTTCCTGCCACAATACACAATATTTAGTGTTGGGGGTGGGGAGGAAGATAGGAAAGGAAAGCGCATAGCAGTTGTATAGATATGCTCTTTAGGGCCATACAATGCTTATCGCATTGTAAGCCGCCCTGAGTCTCTGGAGAAGGGCAGCATATAAATCAAACCAATAAATAAATAAATAAATAAATTAATTAATAAAATAAATAAAATAAAGGGGGACTAGTCCCTCTTTGAGGAAGGTGGGCGGTTTACAAATGTAAAAAATAAATAGTAAAATATAAATAATAAAATAAAGTAAAGTAGTCTTTTAGTCTTTAGTCTTTATTTGATTTATATACCGCCCTACTCCTGAAGGACTCAGGGTGGTGAACAGCCAAACAGTAAAATACAAAATTTAAAAAACAGAATAAAACCGAATTAAACAAATTTGGCCCAGACAGATTTAAAACACCCCAATCATTTAAAAACAGATTAAAATTTATGTATTAAAAGAGAAAAAGGGGAAAAAGATTAGGCCAGGCCCCCTTGGTGGAATAAAAAGGCCTTGAGAGCGCGGCGGAAGGTGCACAGATCCGGGATCCTCCATATCTCTGGGAGGAGCTCATTCCAGATAGTAGGTGCCCCTACAGAGAAGGTTCTCCCCCTGGGGGCCGCCAGTCGACAATGTTTGGCCGACGGCACCCGGAGGCGCCCCTCTCTATGAGTAAAGTAAAATAAAATAATAAAATAAAAATAAAATAAAAATAAATAAAATAAAATAAACTATAAAATAGAAATAAATAAAATAAAATAGTCCATGCTAGACTTTGATTAGGTTATTTGTCGACAGTGTTTCAATATTTGAGGGGCTGCCACAGAGAGGAAGGGGTCAAGCTATTTTCCAAAGCACCCAAAGGCCAGACAAGGAATAATGGGTGAAAACTGATCAAGGAGAGATTCAACCTTGAAATAAGGAGAAATTTTCTGACAGTGAGAACAATCAACCAGTGGAACAGAGGTTTCCTCCTAAAGTGGATAATGTGAATAAAATAATAATGTGAATGGTATAAGATCAGCTATATGAACACTGGAGGACTCTCTTTATTCACATTATTATAAAGAAAGAAATGTGCTTGTCCAAAGACTACACTGTCAGCGAAATTCCATTCTTGGCAAACATATATCGTTTGAGGGGCCCATCTGTCAAAGATGCAAGGACCATGTATAATATATGTCTTCCAAGGAAGATATCTGTCAAGGATGCAGAGACATCCATCTGAAACAAAAAGTTACTTATTAATCCAAGGACAGCCATGGATCTATGCATCAGTGATTACAGAAGAGGAGGATGTTTAGCTACAATTATCTCATGTACTATAAATTAATGTAGGAATTTATTAATTAAAAAGTGTCAATTATCATGTAACGGATGTATGTTAACCATATATGGAAAATTGCTGTGCCAGCAAAGTCCTTTGTCTTGGATATGTATAAAAGCAGACATATCAGGGCTCTTTCCTTGTTCAGAATGCAGATACAAATTTGGTTCTGAAACTGCAAATAAAACTGTCTCTGGATGACCCAGGAATGTTGTTTGGTCCCATCATTCCATAACACTCCGGAAGTTGTGGGAGCTTCACCTCTGGAAGCTTTTAAGAAGAGACTGGACTGTCCTCTGTCAGGAATGGTGTAGAGTCTCCTGCTTGGGTAGAGGGCTGGACTAGACGACCTCCAAGGTCCCTTCCAACTCAGTTAGTCGAAATCTATATTGTCAAAAAATCCAGGTGGAAATAAATTAAATGGAGTTCTAGTCAGACATCTTGGCAGCTCCATGAATTCTATTTCAGAATTATTCAGGAAAAAAATTGGGGAAACCATCAGCATTTTGTTCAGAAACATAAAAAAAACTCCAAGCTGGAATCTGTTTTTTTGCAAAGGCAAACTCTTATCCTTAAATATGCATTGCCCAAGATTTATCTTGTTTCTTGTTTTAAAAGTTAACGGGTTAAGGAGTGGCAAGCAAGGGGGCTGCCTTTAATTCCCAAACCGGAGAGCTACGAGCCACTGGTAAAGGATTGTGAGAATTGCAAAGGATCTTGCTTTCATGCCAGAGACTGGGCTGCCTTTCCTTCCATCAGGCATCAAGGCCCTACATGGACTTTATTCCACTTGGCTGAGCTCAAGTCTATCCATAAAGTTAAGATGCTTTTAAGATGATTAGTAAAACCTCTTTGCTTGCAACCCTTATTTAGGCTTACAGGCTGGGTTTGCATCAGGCTCTGACTTTTTTTCCAGGGGAGCGTGCTAGCTTGTTTAGCACAGTTTGGGGGTTTCCATAAGTATCCGGTTGTAATCCCCTCCAGGAGCAATAAACTTTGGGGAAAATCCCACAAATGCTGGCACACTCGCTTCCAATTTAAAATGCAATCTAAATCCAGCAACATTAGACCCAAATCCCCAGCTGTAAAATTCAGTCCAGTTGTCTGTATTGCTGGGCTGCCATCTAGTGGACATCTGGATTTTTGTAAGCCAAGCTGATCGCTCCACTGACGCCCCCTGTTGTTTAGTTTATTGTTTATTTTTTGACATTTTTGAACAGTCTATTTCCTTCAGAGAGGGACTCTGGCTGGTGTACCAGACAATGTTAAACTAGAAAAACAGTATATAAAAATTTAAAAAATTAGAAGGATGCAAGTGGTAATACAGCTTCCTCTCTCCCCTCCTCCTTGATAGTTTACAATGCTTCAACTTTCTATATTAAAGGAGACAGAGAGAGAGAGAGAAAGAGAGAGAGAGAGAGAGAGAGAGAGAGAGAGAGAGAGAGAGAGAGAGAGGGAGGGAGGGAGGGAGAAAGAAGGAGAGGGAGAAAGAGAAAGAGAGAGAAAGAGAAAGAGAGAGAGAGAGATTCTTAATCAGGATTTTTTTTAAAAAAAAAGTTTCATACTGGAATAAAATGGAATTCGCAGCTGCTCAACAAAATTAACTTTTTTTTTTAAAATTTGATTTATATACCGCCCTTCTCCGGAGACTCAGGGTGGCTTACAATGCGTTAAGCAATAGCCTTCATACTTTTGTATATTTATACAAAGTCAGCTTATTGCCCCCACAAACTGGGTCCTCATTTAACCTACCTTAGAAAGGATGGAAGGCTGAGTCAACCTTGAGCCTTGGAGAGATTCGAACCAGCAGTAATTGCAGGCAGCTGTGTTAATAACAGGGTGCTTTAAATCACTGTACTACCAAAGAGATAACTTGGAGATCAGTGAAGTGTTATTGTCAGAGGTGGGCTTCAAAAATTTTAGCAAGGGGTTCTCTGCCCAGTTGCTGGGTAGGTGTGGCCATGGTGGGCGTGGCCTAGTCCTCCTGCACCATGGCGGGTGAGGCGTTTTTGCCCTCCCTAGGCTCTGGAGGCTTTCCTCGATCGTCCGTGAGGACGAAAACGGCCTCCCCAGGCTCCGGAGGCCCTCTGGAGGCCAGAAACGGGCCCGTTTCCAGCCTTCCCAAATTTCCAGTTAGTCCGTTTTTCTCCTTCCCTGAGCCTCCGTGCATGCCCTGCGCTTACCTGCATCCAAAACGGGCAGCGTAGGGACGCCTGGGAGGGGCGGGGCCAGCCAGGAGTGGGATTTGGGGGTTCTCTGAACTGCACAGAATCTTAGCTAGAGGTTCTCCCGAACCCCTGCGAACCCCCAGCAGCTGACACCTGGTTATTATAATAGGCTCAACACACACACAGATATTAAAAAGAATAACAAGGCATGGACTATCTTGAGAAGGATGGTTGCTGGGCTATGACATGGTCCTACTTGTCCAGATTCTGTTTCTGCGTCTTGTCTCTTTCATCACAGGCTCTCTAAAGCCTCTGGGGTCCTGAGATCCATTGTCAAACGTATTGTGAATTCCTTCAGCGACAGATTCGATCCGAGGCCTTTGGAGACCTTCTCTTCGGTCTTTCCTCCTTGCTTTTTGGTGATGCAGGACAAGTTCCAGGTTTCCATAGAAACTGTTGCCTGGAGAGGCTCTTTGTAGTAGAATTTATTCCGCTGCTTGACAATAGAAGCTGCCTGTTCCCAAGCCCAGATGAGAAATTCTACAGATTCTCTTTGAGAAAGGGGAAAATAAAAAGCCATTTGTGGAAGGCAGGGAGGATTCTGAAGAATCACCTTGCAATCTGCATGCCACAATCCCTACTCAAAACTTCACCTCTCCCTCCAACGTTAGTTTGCGGTTTTCCTCCTCACTTCCGACTGGAAAGAAGACAAGTGGAGGGTGCGAAACGTTCCCATCACCAGCTCCTGTCCCAGGTTCTCAGCAAGTTCAAAAACGAGAGAGAAGACTTCTATCAGATCACCTGAAAGGTACATCCCTTCCCAAGAGAGAAAGGTTCTGTGGGCGTGGCTTGGTGGTGGCGGGGTAATGGGACTGGGTGGGTGTGGCCAACTTTTTTTTTTAACTTTTAAAAGCATTTTTTTCTACAACCTCTTCGGCCGAAGAGGTTGTAGAAAAAATGCTTTTAAAAGCCTCTGACGATCCCAGCTGAGCCGTGCGATCATCAGAGGCTTTTTTTTAAACTTTTAAAAGCATTTTTCAGCCAAAGAGGTTGTAGAAAAAATGCTTTTAAAAGCCTCTGACGATCCCAGCTGAGCCGTGCGATCATCAGAGGCTTTTTTTAAAACTTTTAAAAGCATTTTTCCGGCCGAAGAGGTTGTAGAAAAAATGCTTTTAAAAGGCAATGGCAAACCACTCTTTGCCAAGAAAACTGCAGGGATTCGTCCAGGCATCAAAAACTGACTCAAAGGAACCTTCTAACAATGCACATGTTAAATAGAAGGAAATACTATATCTGTAGCTCAGGGTTCAACCATGAAGTCCTGGGTGCTGTCTATGTTGGTTGTTTTCTTGCAGATATTTCATTTATCTCACATTTCATTACCTAATACTATTAACAAGCACTCAGGGTGTTACCTAGATTAGTGATGGCTAAGCTTTTTGCCATCGCATGCCAAAAGCAGGGGAGCGCAGTGGGGTCACACGCACGTGTGACCACATCCATAATTCTATGCGCCCTGCCCCCGCCGTGCTCCCCCCCACTTTTGGCACACGATGGCACGGTAGGCCTGGTAGGCCTATTTTTTTGCCCTCCCCAGGCTCCAGAGCCTTTCTAGAAGCCTGGGGAGGGCAAAAACAGCTTTCCCCACCCCCCAGAGGCCCTCTGGAGGCCAGAAACAGTGTGTTTCCTGACTTCTGGTGGGTCCAGAAGTGTTGTGGCCCGCCAGCGGCCTGCGCAGATCGTGGCTGATCCTGACAACGAGGAGGCTGGTGTGGTGTCACGCCAGCAGCCTGCGCAGCCGGCGCTCGCGTCGGACAGCGAGGAGGCTGAAGAGGATGTGGTGCCAGAGGCAGAGACTCAGCCAGGGCCTTCAGAACTTCCAGAGGCTCCTTCAAGTGGAGAGAGCGAAGTGGAGGAGCCTCTCCTCAATGCTTGAGCACACAGGGCTGCCAAAAGGCAGGAGTGGCTACTCAGGAGGAGGAGGAAGTCTCCTCGAGAGTAAGGTTGGAGGACAATTGGCCACTCCCTTAGCCTATTTAAGTCGCATGCAGTTAGTAATTTCTTGCTGGAAACAACGTGTAATTATTACAGAGCATTTTGGAGAGTGAGTGTCTTAGCGTGTCTTGTTTTCTGGGCTGGTTGCCAACCTTTGCCGGACTTTGTTTATTCTTGGTACGTTATAACTTTGATAAGGACCGTTGGTGTGTGTCACAATCCTTGGGAATCCGGAGCTGGGGCAGAACAAGAAGGCGCGAAAATCAGCTGGCTGGTGCACACATACGTGCCAGAGCTGAGCTTGCCTGCCCACCGATATGGCTCCGCGTGCCAACTGTGGCACCCATGCCATAGGTCCGTCATCACAGACCATGAAACATCTGCAGGTAAACAATCAAGCTCAGAGAGCACCACATGTCAGAACTTCAAATTAAAAAAAAAAAAACCCACTGAAAGCTTCAGCGATAAGAAATTGATGTTCCACAGATGAAGGTTTCCCATCACGCTGAATGTGTGACTAGTTCTGCATTTGTTCGGGACTGAAATGTTATCTCTTTGAAAGTGCTGTTTGTCTCAGCTACTTGTCTTTCACTCTTCAAACCGGCCAGATCTGGCCATTTAAGATAACGGTCTGCTTCAGTTGAGGAAATGAACTGCATTTAACCTCAAAAGACATTGCAGGCGAAGAGCTCCGTTCATCAGGAGAGTTTAAAAGAAAAAATAAATCTAGGAAGCATCTGAGAATATATTTTTTCCCCCAGAAGAATTCATGTTATTCAAGGCCTAAGCTTCTCCTTCTTGTGCTTCATCCTAGTTTAAATCCTGCATCCCTTTTGCATCGGATGAACAGTGGTGAAATCTAAATGTTTTTACTACCGGTTTTGTGGACGTGGGTTGGTGGGTGTGGCAGGGGAAAGATACTGCAAAATCTCCATTCCCTCCCCACTCCTGGGGGAAGGATATTGCAAAATCTCCATTCCCACCCCACTCTAGGGCCAGCCAGAGGTGATATTTGCTGGTTCTCCAAACTACTCAAAATTTCCGCTACCGGTTCTCCAGAACCTGTCAGAACCTGCTGGATTTCACCCCTGGGATGAGGTGAGGTGCAACTCATGGTGGCTTATGCCTTTTTTTTTTTTTTTTAAATCGAAATGTGTATGATTGAAGAGGAATTGCTGGTTTTCCTTTCCTTGCAAACTCAGCACTGCCTGTTGCTGAAGAAGGAAAAGCAGCTAATTGGGAAAACCGGTATTGAAAGGAGAAATCTACAGGCAGGATCTTCTGGTTGAGTTAATCGTTAGCTTGGCCTTTTCGATAATCCTGATATCTTGGTTTCTGTCAGCACAGGTGTGAGTGCAATTGAGGGAGAGGTGATGCAATGCCCCAGTCACTTTATTAGCTAGGATCTGCTCTGCGAAGCTATTACGGTGCTTTGAAATCATCTTTTTTCTCTCCCAAGGAATAGGTTTCATTTTTGACTCACCCCCCACCCCCCGTCCGCCCAGTCACGGGGTTGCTATTTTGAAAACACAGCAGCCTGGCTCCCTGAACTGTTTGATCAACAGTAACCAGCCGAATTTTCTTGGCCCGACACCCAAAATGCCCATTTTGCAGCTCCAAAGGGGTTACTGCTTAGAAAAAAAAACAGTTCAAAAGAGATAGTAACCATGGAAGGAAAAATGAAAGAGACCAAATGCAGGGAAATATGAAGTGTGAGCTGCATCGCAAAAGTTGGAGAGGGCACATTTCAGGTGAAGTTTAAGCTTTGCGGAAGCTGTTAATTGAAACGTGCAGCGTTAGATAAATTTGCATTCTTGATACGAATTCGATGAATTTCCCTCCTTTAATTTACCTTTAAAATTACAAATTTGGGACTGAAGTCAAGGAGCCCAGCCAAAGTCTCTAAAATCATTATTTCTCATCCTTGAGAACTTTAAGACATCTGGATTTCAACGTTCAGAATTCTCCAGCCAGCTTTATAGCACTCAAGAGCTCAAACAACAATCAAAAGAAGCTTGAGAGATGCAGTCTTTAATTATGATTTCCCCTCCCCCCTGCGTTTGGTCTCCTTTTCATTTTTCCTCCATGATTATAATCTCATTTGAATTGTTTTAATAAGCAGCAACTCCATTTGTCACCCAGCCAGCTTTCATGCCTAAGGTAGGACTGGAATTCACTGTCTGCTGGTGATTGTGCCAAAGTCACCCAGCCAGTTTTCAAGCCTAAGGCAGGACTAGAACTCACAGTCTCCTGGTGATTGGCCCAAAGTCAGCCAGGTAGCTTTCATGCCTAAGGTAGGACTGGAACTCACCATCTCCTGGTGATTGTGCCGAAGTCACCCAGCCGGCTTTCATGCCCAAGGCAGAACTAGAACTCACAGTCTCCTGGTGATTGGCCCAAAATCAGCCAGGTAGCTTTCATGCCTAAGGCAGAACTAGAACTCACAGTCTCCTGGTGATTGGCCCAAAGTCAGCCAAGTAGCTTTCATGCCTAACATAGGACTGGAACTCACTGTCTCCTGGTGATTGTGCCGAAGTCACCCATCCGGCTTTCATGCCTAAGGCAGAACTAGAACTCACAGTCTCCTGGTGATTGGCCCAAAGTCAGCCAGGTAGCTTTCATGCCTAAATTAGGACTGGAACTTACCGTCACCTGCTGATTAGGTCAAAGTCACCCAGCCAGCTTTCATGCCTAAAGCAGGATTAGAACTCATCGTTTCCGAGTGATTGACTCAAAGTCGCCCAGCCAGCTTTTAGAGCTAAGGCAGGACAAGAATCACAGTCTCCTGGTTTGTAGCCCAAATGCCTCAACCACTAAACCGAAGTGGCTCTACTTATTTATTTATTCACTTATTTACTTAGTCCAACGGTTGCAGGCAGGCTTGAAACCGATTTGCAAAGCTCCCCCAGTGCTCAGCAGGCTCCAGGGCACCCAGCTGTCTTCAGTTCATGGCTATATTTGGAATGGAGAATTGTGACGTGTCTCTCTGCATGTTTCACGGGCAACTGTTTTTCCCCACCCCAGAGCACAGCTTTCTTCATGGTCCTAGCCAAACTCCAACCAGGCACCAAAAGAAGGAGTAACAGCCACGTGTTATGTTCAGGGCACATCTTTCTGTGTTCAAATGTGCAATGCCCCAAATGCTGGATGTCAATCCAGGAGACTGGTTTGGGATCAAGAAACTTGCTAGTTGCCCAATCTTGCTCTGTACCAGGGGTGTCAAAACTCAATTTCATTGAGGGCCCCATTAGGGTTGTGTTTGACCTTGGGGGGCGGTGTAGGCATGGCCGGGGTGGGCCTGGCTAGCTTGATGTCACTCGTGTCGGGGGGGGGCACCTATCGTGGCTAAGAGCTAAGGCAGGACTTCCGTCACACCCTCCCTCACTCTCATTATAATCTCCTTCCTTCCTTCCTTCCTTCCTTCCTTCCTTCCTTCCTTCCTTCCTTCTCTTCTTTTTCCTTCCCTTTTCATTTTCCTTCCCTTTTCCTTCCCCTCTTTCCTTATTTTTCCTTCCTTGCTCTCTTCCCATCTTCCCTTCTTTTTCTTCATCCTTCCTCTTTCCTCTTTCTCCTTTTCTGTCCCTTCTTCCATGCGCAAATGCCAAAGGGGAAACATTTCTCCTTTTGTTTCGTTTTTAGTTTCTTTTGCTAGCCCTCGGCCAGCGAAAACGGAGCTTCTCTGTGTGTGCGTGCAAGCGAGCACGCAGAGTCCTTCTGAGCTCCATTTTTGCTGGCAGAGGCACCCCGGACCGATCCTTTGGGTGGCCTCTGGAAACACCTCAAGGGCCGGATGTGGCCTTGAGTTCGACACCCCTGCTCTATACCATCCATTCTACCCAGGCATGAAATTCAGCAGGTTCTGGAGAACCAGTAGCGGAAATTTTGAGTAGTTCGGAGAACTGGCAAATACCACCTCTGGCTGACCCCAGAGTAGGATGGGAATGGAGATTTTGCAGTATCCTTCCCCTGCCACGCCCACCAAGCCACGCTCACAGAACCGGTACTAAAAAAAATTGAATTTCACCACTGATTCTACCCCATCTTCATCCGTCTCTTTTTCCTAGGCACGTTATCTATTCTCCGGCTTTTCCAAAAGGAAGATCTCAAATTCTCATGTGGGATTGTCTCCCTACTTGGCCTGATTCTAAATCACCTGGATTGTCGGCTTCCTTGTTTCGTTTGTACCGAGTCCATTCTCATTTCTCGACTTTGCAGGCCCAGCCCGACCTATCGTACACGCGTACATGCGTGTGCATGGACACACGCACGCACGCATACAAAAACACATCTCGTCTTATTTCAGAATTCCAGGCTAATCTTATTCTTTGCCTGTGTTTTTCAGACAGGGGCTAGCTTTGAATATTTTAAAATGATTTGTTTTGACTCCTTCTCTTTGCGATGGTGCAATACGGTGCTATAAATCAACTAAACACAGGGATGGGTTTTTTCCCCCTGTGCCCCTACTCTGTTGAACGCTTAATTTTCACAGCGGACACAATACAGTGACTTAAGTTTTTTGTCTATTGTGCATGTATATTAACTCATAGGGTGCGGCTGCAGTGCTATTTATCCCTTTTATTATTTTTTACTTCACCCCTTTATTGGCTGTTGTTGTTGTTATTATTATTATTTACACAGCCAGACTGGGTTTGGCATTTTTCGTCTACCTATCGAGTCCTTACCAAGGACCTGGGAGAGGCAGATCTGAATGTTTGACAGTGTTACGGATATCGTTGCAGGATGGAAGCTGTTCCCAGCGAAGTTGCCTTCTGCAATTGACTGATGGCAAATTTGTCAATGGCGATGGTGTTCAGGTGGTGCTCCGGTTGTTTTGGGATCGCACCCAAGGCGCGTATTACTATTGGTACTATCCTTGCTTGCCTTTACCATAGTCGTTCTATTTCTATTTGTAGGTTTTTGTATTTTGTTATCTTCTCCAGTTCTTTCCTCTTCTATCTGCTGTCTCCAGGTACTGCCACATCCACTACCCAAACTTTTTTTGTCTTTCTTATCGACAACTGTTAAATCCAGGGTGTTATGTGGCAGGTGCCTGTCTGCCTGAATTCTGAAGTCCCATTATTGTTGTTGTTAGTATTTTCAGTATAATTTTCTGTTGTTTTGCAAGGACACAGTGCTTCTGAGACAAATTCCTTGTGCGTCTAACCCAGGGATCTGCAACCTTAAACACTCAAAGAGCCATTTGGACCCATTTCCCACAGAAAAAAAAAACACCGGGAGCCACAAAAACCCTTCCCGTGCCTGACTATTTCTTGAGCGGCCACAAAACTCACACTTGTAGTTGAATTAAAAGTTCTGTTTTCTTCGGAATCTTTTCTTTTCTTGGATTTATCCATGATTGGCCTACCGGGGGCTGAAAAGCTCAGTAAATTGCATGCCGGCAGGGTGTCACACATTGGCAGTTGTGATGCATATTTTGAGTGACAGTGAGTCGCAGCAGAGGGGTGAAAGAGCCACATGCAGCTCCAGAGCCGCAGGTTGCTGACCCCTGCTCTAACCACACTTGGCCAAATAAATAAGGTATAAGATATAAGCAGAGGAATTTCACCTTAGCACAACATTATAGGTGAGTGCAACTTTAGGGATGAGATATTTAATATGGCTTTATTTGCACCTGACTGTACGCTGCATTAAAAAGTCCTTCACACTCCTCACAATCTGGACCAGTCAAATCGCGACAGCCTGCCCCCAAGCTTCTTTATCGGATTTTCTGGAACAGGTTGATTCACTCTGGAAAACCGGCTGGGACGAGATGGAAAAGATTTTGATTAGGCGGTTTAATCATCACAACTTGTCATAAGGAAGTGGATTTGCTGCCCTATGACGAGGCGGAGGCTGCTTCTGTCGAACTGTCTTTGGCTGGTGGAGAATAAACAAACAAATTGGCAAGAGTTTCAGTTTTGCATCCTTATGGACGGCGGAAAATATTATGGCCACCCTAATCCTCTGGTTTTTGAATTCGTCCCCCCTCCCCCGCCTCGTGCTTTTGCTGCCTCTCTTCGATTTGTGCGATTTGTCCCACGATTAGCGAGAAGTGTATCTGAGATTCAAAGATAGGAAATATCGGGAAGGTGCCAATGGCTTGCGTGGAACTCCTTATCCCAAATACTTCTGGGAATTTGGACTCCAGAGGATACCTAAAGGTTAACTGGGCCCTCCTGAGATAAACGTGATGTTTGTCGACAAATCTGTTGCCAATCTCTTCTGTTATGTACATATGCTCTTGTTTAATTGTCTGTGTGTTTTCATGCTAGCAGGCTCCGAGTTGCTGTTGCATCAACGCATGCAAGGAAAACATAAAGCAAAGCCTTTAAAACAGGGGTGAAATCCAGCAGGTTCTGACAGGTTCTGGAGAACTGGCAGTGGAAATTTTGAGTATTTCGGAGAACCGGCAAATACCACCTCTGGCTGGCCCCAGAGCGGGGTGGAGAATGGACATTTTGCAGAATCCTTCCCCTGGAGTGGGGAGGGAATGGGGATTTTGCAGTATCCTTTTTTTTTTTTTTTTTGCTTTAATTTATATGCCACCCTTCTCCGGAGACTCAGGGCGGCTTACAATGCGTTAAGCAATAGCCTTCATACTTTTGTATATTTATACAAAGTCAGTTTATTGCCCCCACAATCTGGGTCCTCATTTTATCTACCTTTGAAAGGATGGAAGGCTGAGTCAACCTTGAGCCTGGTGGGATTTGAACTTGCAGTAATTGCAAGCAGCAGATGTTAATAACAGTGCTTTAGTCCACTGTACTATCAGGCTCTACTATCCTTCCCCTGGAGTGGGGAGGGAATGGAGATTTTGCAGTATCCTTCCCCTGGACTGGCGAGGGAATGGAGATTTCACAGTATCCTGCCATGCCCACCAAGCCATGCCCACAGAACTGCTAGTAAAAAAATTTGGATTTCACCGCTGCTTTAAAACCTCTGGATTTGAATGCAAGCCCCCAAGCATCACCCCGCCTCCCTAAATCTACGGATTTAGCCTGGAGGATGGCCTCTGTCCAATGATACTAATATTGACCCAGATTTTTGGGGGTGGTGGTGGTGGGGGCAACATGCTGACTCTGTCAACCATCGAGAGAGGGCTGGAAAGCATTTATATAAATCTAAGCGCTATTGCTAATTAATAAACAGGGGAATTTTTAATCTGGGGCAGAGGGGGAAAAAGGTCTTTCCAGGCTCATTCTGAAATCCCTTGTTTAGGTTCTTTCTTTCTTTCTTTCTTTCTTTCTTTCTTTCTTTCTTTCTTTCTTTCTTTCTTTCTTTCTTTCTTTCTTTCTTTCTTTCTTTCGCAGACTCACGTCCAGCGCCCATCAGGGTCGCGAATTAATCCGAAATCCAACCGGTGAAACCTCAGCTCGCTTGGCAAACCCTGACGCCTGATCCGGGAGCAGCGGGACCGAGGGACTCCCCGCCACTGGAAGCAGGGAGGCGGTGGAGCTCCAAAAAGCAGGGCGTGCGCTAGGACCCGGGGCCAGCCTCCCAGAGCCGGAGCAGACACACCTGTTTTCCCGGCTCCGGATCAACAGAACGGGGCGGGCGGACGGACGGAGGAGTGCGCGGCCGTCCGGGCTCCGCTCGCAAGCAGCAGCGGCTGCGGATTCCCCCCCACCCCGCGAGGGTCTGCAAGGAGGAGCCCGCGGGCTCCGGGTCTCGGTTCTGAAGACGCGAGAAGCGGGTGGGGGCGGATTTCCCACGTGTGGGCTTGCGAGAAGGCGGCTTCCGTGGATTTCCCCACCCAGAACCGGCCCCGGTGGGGCTGGGCTCGTCTGGCTTTTGCAGCCTGGTTGAGCAGTTCTAGCCGGGCGCGCCCAGCGCTTGGGATTTAACCGCGGACTCAGTCTTCCTCTTCGTCCTTCTGTGAAATGGGCGCATTTGGAAAGCTCCTGCTTGCCGGCGCCTCCGGTTTGTTAGGGCGCTTCGTTGGGCAGGTCGGCGGTTTCCCAATCAGCTGTCTGGATTCCCCTTTGAAAAGTGGCTGAAGGGGGGGAGGGGGAAGGAGAGCTACAGTTGCATTGGCAAGACAGAAGAGACATTGGGTCTAGAAGAGGAAGGTGGGGGATCCCAGTTCCAGCCAGAGGCTCCTTTGCAGGATTGTTGTTGTTGTTTTGGGTGGGGGGATTTGGGGGCTGGAGCATCTGCCGGAGGAATGGGCCGTGGGAGGATGGCGTTGGCGGACTCTTCGGTGGAAGAATGCTCCGACCACGTCTTTGGTGGAAGGACCCTGAACCGTCCCCGCAAGCTTTTGCGCAGGGTGGCCTCCCAGGCGGTGACTAGGACCAACCCGCCGCTGGGCATCATCTTCACCACCCTCCTGTATTGCGGGGAGCTGGCCTCGGCCTGCGTGATGACCGTCTCCTACAGCCGCTCCAACGATCAGTTCTGGATGGTCCTGACTCTGCTCTTGATGCTCATCTCCTCCGTCATGGTCCAGCTGACCCTCATCTTCGTCAACCGGGACTTGACCAGCGACAAGCCCTTCATCCTTTTCATGCACCTGGTGCTCCTGGGACCCCTCATCAGGTGAGTTAGGGACAGCTCTTCCTTTCCCTCCCCTCCCTTCCTCATCCCAAAACTTGGCTCCTCAACTTGGCTCCAGCAGCAGAACCTCAAGAGGGATTCAAGGAGGTCTGCCTTACCCCAGCTGTGCAAGAACTACCATGCCCAGAATCCACAAATGGGGTTCAAGGACGTCTGTCTTCCCCCAGCTGTGCAGGGACTACCACGCCCAGAATTCACAAACCGGGTTCAATTAGGCCTGTCTTCTCCCAGCTGTGCAGGGACTACCATGCCCAGAATCCACAAGTGGGGTTCAAGGTGGTTTGTTGTCCTCCAGCTGTGCAAGGACTACCATGCCCGGAATCCACAAGTAGGGTTCAATTAGGCCTGCCTTCCCCAGCTGTGCAGGGACTACCATGCCCAGAATCCACAAGTGGGGTTTAAGGAAGTCTGTCTTACCCCAGCTGGGCAGGGACTGCTATACCCAGAATCCACATTCGGCTTCAAGTTGTCTCCAGATATCTTGGAAAGCTTGCATCTTGAGAGAAATTAGGGAAATGATGGTTGGTTGTTAGGTTGTCTTTTGCTAAGGAGGGTTTGTGGCTGTCAAAAGGAACTTTTATGGGTTGGCCCAGATGTTTAGGCATTGCAGCTGCCAGACATGATTGCAAGGTGGGGACTCTTGCATTATTGCACTCAATCGTCGTTCATTTAAACATGGTTTGTGGGATAAACCATCATGGGTCAGAGTCTCACAGGGCTCCGAATATTGAAATCAGGATTCGGTCTCTCATAAGTGGCTAGCTGGATGCTTAAACCAAGGACCCCATCTCCATACCAACCAGGACGGGCCAAAATTGAATCGTCTACAATGTTCTGTTTTGTGCTTCTTAAGATGAGCAATGGGTGGGGTGAAAATGGCAGCTCAGTTTGGAAAATGTTGATTTGAATGTGAGGAGGACTAAAGTCATCCTGCAGTCTGAGTTCCTAAATCTCAACCTTCTCAAAACCAAGATATGTGGCTTTCAACGCCCAGAATTCTCCAGGCAGTCATGGGAGTTGAGTGGAACTTCAGACAGTTAGGATCCTTGGTGCTCTCTGAGCCAGATTGTTTTCTTGCAGTGTTTTATTCCTAATGAATTAATATTCTCATAGGGAGTGAGGTTTCCTCTCATTTGATGTATATCAATGTATAAAAGGGATGCGGTGGCTCAGTGGCTAAGACGCTGAGCTTGTCGATCAAAAGGTTGGCAGTTCAGCGGTTCGAATCCCTAGTGCCGCGTAACGGGGTGAGCTCCCGTGACTTGTCCCAGCTTCTGCCAACCTAGCAGTTCAAAAGCACGTAAAAAATGCAAATAGAAAAATAGGGACCACCTTTGGTGGGAAGGTAACAGTGCTCCGTGCGCCTTTGGCGTTGAGTCATGCCGGCCACATGACCATGGAGACGTCTTCAGACAGCGCTGGCTCTTCGGCTTTGAAACGGAGATGAGCACCGTCCTCTAAGAGTCGGGGACGACTAGCACATATGTGTTAGGGGAACCTTTATCTTTAATGTATAAAATACCACAATTAAAATATAAAATGCCATTATAGAATATAAAATGAGAGCAACCCCCCCACTCCCTACTAGCCCTGATGATGTTATCTAGTTTGGTAATAAAACGTCTGCAAGAAAAAAAGCTCAGAGAGAGCACCAAGGACCCCACCGTTCAAACCTAAGCTACAAATGCTCCCTTCCATTGGAACTCTCGTCATCTTAAAGTTGCCAAAGTTGAGAAATTCAGTCATACAAAGTATCTGACTATGCGTGCTTTAAAAATTAGTTTCCAGATTAGCTGTTGTGTCTTCCTCGCCCCCTCTCACTCGCCATGCTCATTTTGCTAAGTGTGGTTCTGGCTATTTGTCCTTGATTTTTTTTTTTTTTATTTGCTCTGAGCGTGCTAGAAGCCAAGAGGCAGGTCCAGTTTGGAAGCCAATGTTCTCCATGGAGGAATGTTAATCAGAATGGAAGGTTGAGCTTCTGCCCTTTTTAGCAGGAGGAAATGTGATCTTCTCAGAATGTTTAGCATGCTCAAATGCCCTTGGGAGCTGCGAGGGCCGAAGAGACTGTATGTCCGAAGTTAGGAAGGCACGTAGAATGTCTTTGCTGAGCTAACTAGCATCGAGGGTGAGGGCCATATCTGGAAGATTTGAGAGCTCCAGGAAACAGAATAACAGAGTTGGAAGGGACCTTGGAGGTCTTCTAGTCCAACCCACTACTCAAGGAAGAGACTCTATCTCCGTGATGGCGAACCTCTGGCACAGGTGCCACAGGTGGCACATGGAGCTATATCAGTGGGCACACGATTGCCATAGCTCAACTCCAGCGTGCATGTCTGCACCGGACAGCTGATTTTTGAGCCTTTTGGTCCCACCATAAGTTGGGAAATGGGCTGTTTCCAGCCTCCAGGGGAGTGGGGAAGGCTGTTTTCGCCCTCCCCAGTTTCCTAGAAAGCCTCTGGAGCCTGGGGAGTGTGAAAAATGGGCCTACTGGGCCCACTGTGTCATCACATGCTAAAAGCGGGGGGGGGGGGCGTGCGGAGGTGGGGTGCATTGAATTATAGGTGTGGGCACACACATGGGTGACCTTCCCGCACTCCCCCCCCGCTTTTGGCATGCGACAGCAAAAAAGTTAGCCATCACTGCCCTATCTAATCTAGGAACTAAAAACTATGGCACCGTGCTGGAGAGGTGTCAGATTCTTTTTTGCATGTATTTTTTATTTTATTCAAGACAAAGTTAAAATGCAAAAAAAAAAAAAAAAAAAAAAATCCACCCCCAAAACTCCCCAAAAGTCCAAATAAAAAGAGACAAACTCCACAAAAACCATCAAAGCATTTAAAAAAAGAAAAAGGTGCATTAAAAAAAGGACAACATTTATACACATTTATCCCAGGGGTGAAATGTAAAATTTGTTACTACCGGTTCTGTGGGCATGGCTTGTTGGTGGAGGGTAATGTGACTGGGTGGGCGTGGCCAGTTTTTTTTTTTTTTTTAACTTTTCAAAGCATTTTTTCTAATGCTTTGAAAAGCCTCTGCCGATCAGGCAATTCAGCTGGGATCGTCAGAGACTTTTCAAAGCATTTTTTTTTTACCACCTCTTCGGCCAAGAGGTTGCAGAAAAAAATGCTTTGAAAAGTCTCTGACGATCCCAGCTGAGCCGCATGATCATCAGAGGCTTTTTTTTTTTTACTTTTAAAAGCATTTTTTCATTGGAAGAGGTTGTAGAAAAAATGCTTTTAAAAGTAAACAAAAAAAAAAGCCTCTGATGATCATGCGGCTAAACTGGGCATGGTGGTAGTGGGGGTGGGGTGGGGTGGGGTGGGGGGCGCAGGGATTTTTGCTACCAGTTCTCCGAACCACCTGCCGCCATCGCTACCGGATTGGGCGATCCGGTCCGAACCAGGAGCATTTCACCCGATTTATCCTCCCTGGTTGAATACTGATTAATGCACTATTGTGACATTCGTTCCTATCCCATGCAAAACAGGCCCTCCCCAAAAGAAATTTAAATGACTAAATCTATTTGCAAATTATTGACTCGGCTTCTATATATTAGTGACCAAGTAGTTCACAAGAAAATGGATGCTAAATCAAAACAAAATGAAAGTGTCAAAACTCCCTGTTGGAGGTGTGAGCTGATTTAAGTTCCACCTGTTCACCAAATTATTATTTTTTGGGGCGGCTGTTTCTCTTCAATTCGTCCTTTTGGACGAATTGTCCCCCTTTTAGATGGGTGTTTCTAAGTTCCTCTTTTCTTGGTGATGTGAAATATTTCCCCTGTCAATTTATGTTCCTTTTTTTTTTAAAAAAATGAGGGTGAGAGGTTGCTTGTTGACTCCATTTATCTTCCGACAATATGAACAGGCTGAACTTGAAATCTAGGTTGACAAAAACAAAATTACAACATTGCCCTGGTGACATCATGACCCTTGAGGTGTTATTTTGAGAGAATCGGGGCTCCTGCCAGTCTCAATGAACTCTTCCCCACACTTCTCCTTTTCTTCTTCCTGTGGTCCAGTTTCCACACCATGTTTACCCTGCTCAGCTACCAAGGAACCCAGTTAAATCTCCTTGTGGTGCAATGTTAGAATACAGAATTGCAGGCAAACTCTGCCCACATCCTGGAGTTTGATCCTGACCGGCTCAAGTTGACTCAGCCTTCCATCTTTCTGAGGTAAAATGAGGACCTAGATTGGGTCTGGGTCCTCATAACTGCCCAGAGAATGCTGTAAAACACTATGGTGAAGGTAAAGGTTCCCCTCGCATATATGTGCTAGTCGTTCCCGACTCTAGGGGGCAGTGCTCATCTCCATTTCAAAGCCGAAGAGCCAGCGCTGTCCAAAGACGTCTCCATGATCATGTGGCCGGCATGACTCAATGCCAAAGGCACATGGAACGCTGTTACCTTCCCACCAAAGGTGGTCCCTATTTTTCTACTTGCATTTTTTAAGTGCTTTCTAACTGCTAGGTTGGCAGAAGCTGGGACAAATAACGGGAGCTCACCCTGTTACGCAGCACTAGGGATTCAAACCGCTGAACTGCCAACCTTTCGATTGACAAGCTCAGCATCTTAGCCACTGAGCTACCACATCCCTGAATAATTTCACCTTAACGCAAAGTAATTTCTCCTTTTGGCATTTGGTCTTCCCAGATGACCAGAGAGAATATGCAAAGTTCAAGCACCTCTCAGCAGAACCATCCAGGTTCTGACAGGAGAACCGGTAGCAGAAATTTTGAGCAGTTGGGAGAACCAGTAGCAGAAATTTTGAGTAGTTTGGATAACCGGCAAATACCACCTCTGGCTGGCCCCAGAGTGGGATGGGAATGGAGATTTTGCAATATCCTTACCCCAGGGGTGGGGATGGAATGAGGATTTTGCAATATCCTTTCCCCAGGAGTGGGGTGGGAATGGAGATTTTGCAATATCCTTCCCCCAGGAGTGGGGAGGGATTTTGCAGTATCCTTCCTCTGCCACGCCCACCAAGCCATGCCACACAGAACCGGTAGTAAACCAGACCAGACCAGGCCAGGTGCCATAGGGATTCCAGGAATAATAATACAGTAATAATACAGTGGGCATAAAAAGAGAATCTGGAAATTCTGCCCAAGCTTCTTTTTGTCTCATTTTATAGTAAACAAATTCAAGACGGGGTTATCCTGAGTTTCTTTCTCACACCTGCTTCAACCTCTGGAGTATCTTCTCCAAGTTGCTTCTTGGACCATGGTCATGTCTAAATTGCTTTTTTTAAAAATTGAGCTCCATTTTTCAGCTGTTAGGAGTCAGTCTGTCTATTTTCGAACTGTTTGCATTTAATACTAACTACTTGGGCCTCGGTCACAACAGGGGAAGCCGTTTTCGCCCTCCCGGAGGCTCGAGGAAAGCTTCCAGAGCTTGTGGAGGGTGAAAACATCCTGAAAAGATTGCTGTGGTGCAGGAGGCCGAATAGGCCACACCCACCATGGCCACACCCACCCAGCAACTGGGCAGAGAACCGGTTGCTAAATTTTTTGAATCCCACGTGCTTTGGCTCTGTGTTCTAATTCTGGAAGTTGTGATTTAGGCCACTGTAATTCATGGGTTGCAGATTCAAGATGTATGCAAGAAGGAACCACCTGGTAGGTTCAAGATAGATAAAAGGAAGGAATTTAGCTTTTTACAAAGCTCAAGGCTAGCTGCTAGAGATCCATTATTAGACCAAACTATTTCAGCTATTTATCACTAAGCAAACTCTTTCCCAATCACAGAAGACTCGGTAGACAACAGCCCCGCAGCAATTGCATCAGGTTTAGCCGGGATAGGAAATTCCAGGAGCTTCGAGCTAGACTGGACAGTTTGAAATGAAATCACAACAACTCAAATCCACAAAAGGCAAAGCAAAGCCTCTCCTTATTATTGCCAAGAAAAACAGCATGGATATGTCCATTATAGGACTCCATATGAAGAAACGTTTTTCCTTAAATGGAGGAGTTTCCTGAAAAACTTTGCATGCATCCCTCCCAGCTTCCAACTTTGCTATTAAAAAATTGTTTTATATCTGAGACGGGGAAGGAGGTGGTTAAAATTATGGGGAATAATAAGAGTTGCTGTATTTTTTTGACACTTGAACTGAGTCTAAGGTTTTGTTCCAGCTTCTCCCATTTGCCTGCTCTGCCCTTGCTTGTTTGGGAAATGTGGCTTGCAGCCCTTGACCCAAAGACCACCCAGCCTAAAACAATTAGATCTCCCTGTTTTCCTATCCTAGTTTGCAGAGACGTTTCAATGCCGGAAACGGGATGGCTGAACCCTGTGATACCTTCTAGTTGGGTTGGACTTCAGCTCCCATAATCCCTAGGTAAAGGTAAAGGCACATATGTGCTAGTCGTTCCCGACTCTAGGGGCCGGTGTTCATCTCCGTTTCAAAGCCGGAGAGCCAGCGCTGTCCGAAGACGTCTCCGTGGTCATGTGGTTGACATGACTCAACACCAAAGGCGCATGGAACGCTCTTACTTTCCCACCAAAGGTGGTCCCTATTTTTCTACTTGCGTTTTTTACATGCTTTTGAACTGCTAGGTTGGCAGAAACTGGGAAAAGTAACGGGAGCTCACCCCGTTATGCGGCACTAGGGATTCGAACCACTGAACTGCCGACTTTTCGATCGACAAGCTCAGTGTTTTAACCAGTGAGCCACTGCATCCCTTAATCCCTAGCCCAGCAGAAAAATTGAAGTTTGATCATGAAACTATAGGGAGGCTGCTGAAAGAGTTGTAAGGGCAAGAACTGGTTGCAAGTCACTTTTTCACTGCGGTTCTAAGATCAAAACAGTTGCTAAATGAATCATTGCCGGTTGATGATCTGTAATTAGAATACAATAAAATAACAGAGTTGGAAGGGACTTTGGAGGTCTTCTAGCCCAACCCCCTGCTTGGGCAGGAAACCTTATACCATTTCAGACAAATAGCTAGTCTTTTTAAAAACTTCCAGTGTTGGAGAATTCACAACTTCTGGAGGCAAGTTGTTCCACTGATTAATTGTTCTAACTGTCAGGAATTTTATCCTTAGTTCTAAGTTGCTTCTCTCCTTTTTTTTTTTTTAATTTGATTTATACGCCGCCCTTCTCCGGAGACTCAGGGCGGCTTTCAATGCGCTAAGCAATGCAAGTTGCTTAGTTTTCAGCCTTTGCTTCTTGTCCTGCCCTCAGGTGCTTTGGAGAATAGCTTGACTCCCTCCTTTTTGGGGCAGCCCCTGAGATATTGGAACACTGCTATGATGTCTCCCCTAGTCCTTCTTTTCATTAAACTAGACACACCCAGTTCCAGCAACCGTTCTTTATATATTTTAGCCTCCAATCCCCTAATCCTCTTCGTTGTTCTTCGCATTCTTTCTAGAGTCTCAACATCTGTTTTTACATCGTGGTGACAGCTTTGGTAGGGTACCCAAATATCTTAGTCTCCTGCATAGGATGGCTGCTTTTATCCCCTTCTTCTGCAGGCTCCTTCAGAAAATACAACAGTGGGATTTTCCCACCCTCTCACCATTTGTTGGCTTGTAGCATCCGATGCGTCAGCCAGCAAACCAGCATCCCTCCGATTGGAGCCAGGAGACGAGATGAGATCCAACTATCCACCCCCTCCTTCGTTCTTTCTTTAGCACTCTTCTGCACCCTGTTCCACCCTTCGGTTTTAGCTCCACCGGCCTTCCTTCATCAATGAGAACAGAGCCAGCTTGTCTAAAGGTCTATTTTCAGCATCCGGAGGTCAACAAAGAACCCTTTTCTACGCTGGCTATTTGCATTGCCGCACCTCCCTTTCCTTCCAAGCTGATGAGAAGGTTTTTGTGAAAGCCTTCAAATGTAGTTCATCCTAGTAGTGGCTCTGCTTGGGTTGGGTTGAAGGTGAAACAACCTAAAAAGATAATTTGGGGGGTAATGGTCGCCCTGGAAATAGGCTAAGTTCTTATTCTGACCTAGGCTTCCTGCTCTGGAGGCAGCACGTACCTCCCAGCTGGCCCTTTCTCTGCCTCCGACGCAGAGCCCTCATCTGAGCCTTCCCCAGACTTCAGGACTGGCCCATGGTCCTTCCCAGCCGCCTCACTGTCGGACTCTGCTGCCAGCTCCGCAGGCTGCTGGGGGACCACAACAGCTCTTTCATAAAGTATGGGTCTTACAGATAGTCCTCACACATCTAGAATTCAGTGGTAGAGTTTTAGAAAGATTTGAGACGCTCCTGCTCTTTCTGCTTAGAAATTTAAAATATTGCCTTATCTGGAAAGTAGATTTTGAGGGAAAAGGTATTGCAGGGAGACATCCGGGGTGGGCTGCTGGGGGTTTGAAGGGGTTCGAGAGAACCTCTAGCTAAGATTCTGTGCAGTTCGGAGAACCCTCAAATCCCACTCCTGGCTGGCCCCACCCACCCCTCCCCTCCCAGGAGTCCCCACGCGGCCCATTTTGGAGGCAGGTAAGTGCAGGGTATGCCCAGAGGCTCAGGGAGGGTGAAAAACGGGCCTACCGGAAGTTCAGGTTTCCGGCCTCCAGAGGGCCTCTGGAGCCTGGGGAGGCTGTTTTCGTCCTCCCGGAGGCTCAAGGAAAGCCTCCGGGAGGGCAAAAACACCCCTCTTCCGCCGTGGTGCAGGAGGCTGACTAGTCCACGCCCACCATGGCCACACCCATCCAGCAACCGGGCAGAGAACCCCTTGTTAAAATTTTTGAAGCCCAGCCCTGGAGACATCCCTTTTAGAGGGAAAGGAAATACGCTTCAGGGAGAAGGAGGAAAAGGAAGAGGAAAGAAACAGAGCAAGCTTAGCACAGAAAGAGGAACTTATCTTCATTCTCTGTACGAAAAAAATAGACTAACTTAAAAAACAGTTCAGTGTTTTAAGCCATACGAAAAATACTCGTATTCTCTGTGAGCCCGTTCCTGTGGATTCCAAACCACGATTTATGATGTTAGCATGCCAATCTAACACTGTGCAAGGCGAGCCAATTGTGATTTATCACAGTTAAGCCACCATGGTTTAGGAACTTCATTTTTAAGATTGCACGGCACTTATTTTTCGAGGTAGATTAACACGAATCTTTCAAGAAATATTTTTTCCCCCCAAGTGGGTAATTGCTTTAGCCTTTTCTATCCAAAACAAACAACTTGTCTCATGGCTTCTCAAAGACAAAGCAATTTATTGCTGCCTAAACCTGGCTTGCTTCTTCAGATGCATCACAATGAAGTTATACTTGACCTGCCGAAGCAGAAAGCTTAATACGTTTGCAGCAGTGGTGAAATCCAATTTTTTTTACTACCGGTTCTGTGGGCGTGGCTTGGTGGGTGTGGTGTGGCTTGGGCATGGCAGGGGAAGGATACTGCAAAATCCCCATTCCCATGCCACTCTGGGGCCAGCCAGAGGTGGTATTTGCCGGTTCTCCAAACTACTCAAAATTTCCGCTACCGGTTCTCCAGAACCTGTCAGAACCTGCTGGATTTGCAGCTCCTTAAGGTGCCCCAAGACTTTTCCTTCTGGATTATGTCATGGACGTGCCTTTGAGTCAGTTCCCAAGACATGGCCTCATGGTTTCATTTGGACGTCGGCCAACTCTGTGCTCTGCCTTTCTAACAAACCTAGCTGTCTCACAGCTCATAGGAAACTATTTACGAGGTTTGCAAAATCTCTCCCAGGAATTTCAAGGTCCGTGTGTGAGTCAATCAGGGGGAAAGCACAGTCTTGCCACTCATCTCAGGCTGCTGGTGGAAGGCGTGTGCTCTGCAGTCTCACGCTTAGCCCCGGGGAGCTGAATGTGGGCGGGTGTCTTTGGGACTGTGGGAAAATCTTGAGCCCAGCTGCTGTAGAAAGTGGGATGTCTTAAGGCCCAGGGAATCCTGTTTCGGTCTGCTTCTGCAGGAGGAAATAAAAGACAAGAGAGGATTCTAGCAGAGGTGAAATGCTTCCGGTTCAGACTGGATCGTCTGATCTGGTAGCGATAGCGGTGGGTGGTTCAGAGAACCGGTAGCAAAAATCCCTGCCCCCCCCCGCCCATGCCCAGCTGAGCCGTGCAATCATCAGAGGCTTTTTTTTTTTTTTTTTACTTTTAAAAGCATTTTTTCTACAACCTCTTCGGCCGAAAAAATGCTTTTAAAAGTAAAAAAAAAAAAAAAAAGCCTCTGATGATTGTGTGGCTCAGCTGGAATCGTCAGAGGCTTTTAAAAGCATTCTTTCTACAACCTGTTAAGGTTGTAGAAAAAATGCTTTTAAAAGTAAAAAAAAAAAAAAAGTTGGCCACGCCCACCCAGTCACATTACCTCCCCCCAAGCCACACCCACAGAACCGGTAGTAACAAATTTTACATTTCACCGCTGGTGCATTTATGCAGGCCCCTTACAGACCTCTTAGGAATGGGGTGAGGTCAACAGTAGCAAATTAAACACCCAGACAACATGATGTTTATTAAGCACTAAAATGTAATTAATAGAAAATTAATAATATATATATATTTTAAAAAGTATTGATTAGTGCCCAGAAAGCTGAATGTTTTTACAATGCTGATTTGCAAACCTATCTGCTTCCTCCCTCCCTCCGCCAACAAGGATGGATTATGGAGTAGCAATAACAATAACAATAGCACTTAGACTTATATACCGCTTCACAGTGTTTTAGAGCCCTCTCTAAGCGGTTTACAGAGTCAGCATCTTGCCTCCAACAATCTGGGTCTTCATTTTTACCCACCTCGTAAGGATGGAAGTCTGAATCAACCTTGAGCTGGGATGGAAGGATGGATGGATGGGGAAGGGAGGGGAAGGGAGGAGGGAAGGAAGGAAGGAAAATAGCCATAGCATTTAGACTTATATACACTTTACAGTGCTTCACAGCCCTCTCTAAGCGGTTTTACAGAGTCAGCCTATTGCCCCCAACAATTTGGGTCCTCCTTTTAACGACCTTGGAAGGCTGAGTCAACCATGAGCCTGATGAGATTTGAACTGCCAAATTGCAGGCAGCAGAAGTAGCCTGCAGTACTGCACTCTAACCACTGCGCCACTGAATATTTCCCCACGTCTTTCTCTCTCTTCTGCAGATGTTTGGAGTCCATAGTGATGTTCTACCGCCAAGGCCGGGAGGAGGAGCCTTATGTCACCATCACCCGTAAGAAGCATCTTCACAGCGACTGCGAGATCGAGATCGAGCAGGAAGTGGGCCACCTGGTCCGCCGGCTGGTCACTCACCGTAATGCTTTCAAGCGCATGGCGGTCATTCAGGCCTTCCTGGGCTCCACCCCACAGCTCACCCTACAGCTTTATGTCACTGTAGTAGAGCAGTACATCCCTCCCAGCAGAGGTAAGGACAGAACAGGGCCAAAGGATGGGGAGGGGAAAGGAAACTAAAGGGATTGTGGGTAGGGGAGATTTCATTTTGACTAGAAAATTTATTTGCTCTCCAGATGAGAGCTAAAAGAAGTTGGGAAGCAGATTGGTGTACACACACACACACACACACACACACACACACACACACACACACACATATGCAAGTTTGGGTGTATTTGGGTCTTTTCCCGTATGAGATTGAGAGTATCTTGGCGACATTTCGACGAGGTCGGCTGTTTTATAACACAAAAGACTAATGGGCACACATCGAGGACCTCACCCACACAGGATGTTACGAAACAGCCGACTAATCTGCAAACATCAACTCCATCAACTAATCAAGATGTAACAACACAGGCAACCAACCCGTTCACAGCAACAAAGCCAGCACCCCACACCTCCCCACCAGTATTTATAGAGAGACGGCAGCTCCGATCACGCTTTGCTCGCACAGGCACGAAGCCGAAGGCATCAGCCTGAAGATGACGAGTGGGATCTCATTGAAACGTCGCCAAGATACTCTCAATCTTACACGGGAAAAGACCCAAATACACCAAAACTTGCATACCTCTACCCGTGAAAATCTACGAAAACATACATACACACACACACACACACATATATACAGTATATTAAGTGTTTTTCTATCGAGACACCTGGTCTACCCCAGCATGTGAGAGGGAGCATACTGCATCCCTTTCGCCTTTCAGCTCCAATCCAGAAACCCTCAAGCAGTCGCATTCACGAGAAACCATTTTATACCAATAATATATATATATATATATACACACACATATATACATGTACATCTCGGAGTTCAGATGTGCTGGTAGAGAATTTGGCATCTTCTCAGATCTGATAGGCTATCCTTGCAATAGGAAATAAACCAGGAGTGAAATGCTCCCAGTTCGGACCGGATCACCTGATCCAGTAGCGATGGAGACAGGTGGTTCGGAGAGCCGGTAGCAAAAATCCCTGCACCCCCCCTCCCCATGCCCAGCTGAGCTGCGTGATCATCAGAGGCTTTTTTTTTTTTTTTTACTTTTAAAAGCATTTTTTCTACAACCTTTTCGGTCAAAAAATGCTTTTAAAAATAAAAAAACCAGACTCTGATGATCGCGCGGCTCAGCTGGGAATGGGGGGGGGGGGTGCAGGGATTTTTGCTACCGGCTCTCTGAACCACCTGCCTCCATTGCTACCGAATCACGCGATCCGGTCCGAACTGGGAGCATTTCACTCCTGGTTTATTTCCTATTGCAAGGATAGCCTATCAGATCTGAGAAGATGCCAAATTCTCTACCAGCACATGAGATGATGTGAAATTGTTGTCCAGCAACACCACAATAATGTGTGTGTGCAAACTGTTCGGCCTACTGCAGAGAGGGGAAACGTTCAACTTCTTGGATGCACACAGCCATCTGAAGGTCTCCCATCTGCCAATCCAGTATGGCTGTTGTACCGTCCTGGCTGTGATAAGATTCACTAAAATTCTATTCTTAATACAAATGTAAAGGTAAAGGTAAAGGTTTACCTTACACATATGTGCTACTCATTCCCGATTCTGGGGGCGGTGCTCATCTCCGTTTCAAAGCCGAAGAGCCAGCGCTGTCTGAAGACGTCTCCGTGGTCATGTGGCCGGCATGACTCAACACCAAAGGCGCACGGAATGCTGTTACCTTCCTACCAAAAGTGGTCCCTATTTTTCTACTTGCATTTTTTACCTGCTATCGAACTGCTAGGTTGGCAGAAGCTAGATAAGTTAACGGGAGCTCACCCCCGTTACGCGGCACTAGGGATTCAAACTGCTGAACTGCCGACCTTTTGATCGACATGCTCAGCATCTTAGCCACTGAGTCACCGCGTCCGCCTTAATACAAAAATGACCCCCAATTTCCTGCTGTCACTCAGCCCCCTGATATGGCCTTGCCATTTCCACCTTAACCAGTTTCCAAAACCCCAAAAGCGCGGCCCCGCAAATATTGCCATCTGGGTTGTAACAATTTACCCATTTAACCAAGCGTCTGCGTCATTCCTTTGGCAGAAAAAAAGTTCTTTTATCGTTTGCCAGTAAGCTTTTAAAGACTAGCAAAAGAGACTTTCAGCCAAAGCCTCGGCTCGGTTGCCAAGATCTCAAGGGATCAATCCAGGGGTGAAATCCAGCAGGTTCTGACAGGTTCTTGAGAACCGGTAGCAGAAAATTTGCGTAGTTCAGAGAACCGGCAAATATCACCTCTAGCTGGTCCCAGAGTGGGATGGGAATGGGGATTTTGCAGAATCCTTCCTCTGGAGTGGGGTGGGAATGGAGATTTTGCAGTATCCTTCCTCTGCCACGCCCACCAAGCCACACCTACAGAACTGGTAGTAAAAAAATTTGGAATTTCACCACTGGCTCAATCTAGACTCTTCCAGAGGATTCTACAATCCTTTTTAAGACCAGAAGGCAGAGCCCGTGTTTTTAAAGGTTAGAAAAGCTGCAGCGCCCCAAGGCTGGAAAATAAAAGACTGCCTAAAAGGCTCAGAAAAACATCTGGTTGGTGAATTCTGGACAATCGAGTCTCTGGAACATGGGCTAGGTGTATAAGTCCAGTAGGTGTGGCTTTTTGTGCTCCTGGTTTAATAGAAGCTTCTATGCAATTCCCAGGGGTGTGGTTCCAATAATTAGTATTTATAAAATCAACTGCAGGTATTTTAATTACCAAGCACGAAGGCATTTTGCCATCTGCTTTCTGAGAGGGATGTTACCTTGGAAACATGCACACAGGTAGCACACCCATCCAACTGATCCAGTGTGAGTCAGTGCTGTGAACAGCCCACCTCATCCTGATCTTTTCCAGATGTGGCATGATGTCAAGTTTAATCCCAGGAATTTCCCTTCCTTTCCTCCTGCTGAATGAATGAATGGATGGATGCTTTCTTGAAAATTGGCGCAGGGGTGAAATTCAAGATTTTTCCCTACCAGTTCTGTGGGCATGGCTTGGTGGGCATGGCAGGGGAAGGATACTGCAAAATCTCCATTACCTCCCCACTCCAGGGGGAAGGATATTGCAAAATCCCCATTCCCTCCCCACTCCTGAGGGAAGGATGCTGCAAAATTTCCATTCCCACCCCACTCAGGGGCCAGCCAAAGGTGGTAGTTGCCAGTTCTCCGAACTACTCAAAATCTCCGCTACCGGTTCTCCAGAACCTGACAGAACCTGCTGAATAGCACCCTTGTTCTAACTCCTCCTATGCCGATTTAACCCAACCGAGAATTGGATGAAGGAAACACAAGTTAAAAACCTCTCAGGCTTTCATATCCAAACTCTCCAAGCTGGCCCGTGGCTACGTTCCAGTCAAGGAAATGAACTTGCCCCCAAATCCACAAAATTCCATCTTCGTACAGAAAATAGTCTACGGAATCCGCTCCTACAAAACTCTGCTTAGATTAAGATGAAAGGGTATTTTGGATTTTAACTAGGGCATTCTTCTGCTTGACTAACCAGTCTCACTGGTTTCTTTTAGCTTAGCTCAGCACACCGTCTGTTCTCTAACTCCTTGTGTGAACTTTCAATATACAGTAGTGGCTAAAATTGTGGAAACCTTTTTGGGAAAGGTGTATTTTTGAGTTTTGATGGCTAATAACACCACTTTTTTTTTTTTTTTTTTGGAGTTTCAAGGTAATCCTACTCCACTGCTGGGATGGCCTGGGATTAGCCCAGATCTTCTTAACCCAATGGAAAATCTATGGAGCCGACTAAAGAAACTTGTTAGTCAGAAGCGACCCAGCAATAAAACCCAATTAATAGAAGCAATCATTCAGTCTTGGTTTCACATTATAACAGCTGCAGAATTAAATGGCTTGGATCACTCCATGGGAAGACGTTGTAAGGCTGTAATTCATGCTAAAGGTTACCCAATGAAGGATTAACTGTCACGGTGATCATTTTGCGTATCTCATTTTTTTCTAGGGTGATCACTTTTGGGAAAAGTGTATTTTCTAAAACTAGCTAATGACACCACTTTTTTTTGGAGTAGTACCATAAAATTATATATCAATGGAGAGAAAGTTTAATCAAGAATGTAATGCAATCACTTTGATGAAGGATTTGCTATTAGAATAGCAGTTACAGTATAAAGAAGAAAAGTGAAACACGTAGAAAAAACGAGATATACAAAAAGGATCACCATGTCAGTTAATACTTAGTTGGGTAATCTTTATCACGAATGACGGCCTTACAACGTCTTCCCATGGAGTGAACCAAGTCTTTTAGTTCTGCAGCTGTTATAATGTGAAAACCAAGATTGAATGATGGCTTCTACTAACTGGGTTTTATTGCTGGGTCGCTTCTGACTAACAAGTTTCTTTAGTCGGCTCCATAGATTTTCAATTTTGGGCTCAATTGTGGCTGTAATTTGAGGACTACCCATAGTAATTTAACAACGGCAGTGATTCCCAGCACCTCTAATTTTTACAAGTTGATCATAGTTTGCTCTTCATTGCTCACTCTTCATTTTTGCTTCCCTGCTAGCTGTCCTGATGAGCATGTGCTTACTCTCCGTCACGTACGGTGCTTTGGTCTGCAACACCCTGGCCATCCAGATCAAGTACGATGACTACAAGATCCACCTCCACCCACTGGCTTTCATCTGCATCATCTTGTGGAGGGGTTTGGAGATCTCAACCCGCATCACCATCTTGGTCCTCTTTGGGACCGTCTTCAAATATTACGGCTTGGCTGTTGGGGCGGCCAACTTCTTGATCTTCTTTTTCTTACCGTGGGTTGAGTTTTGGAGAAGTGGGGCCAAATTGCCCGAGAACGTGGAGAAAAACTTCAGCCGGGTGGGAACTTTGACTGTCCTGATCTGCATCACTCTGCTCTATGGCGGCATCAATGTCTTCTGTTGGTCGGCTGTCCAGCTCAGGTTGTCCAGGCGAGACTTGATTGTCAGGTCCCAAAACTGGGGCTGTTTAGCTTTATTCTATGTGTTCCGTGGAGTGGAGAACAGCCTGCTGCTCCTGGTTTGGTACTTCTTCAAGACGGAGTTCTACGAGTACGTCTGCACGCCCATGCTTGTGCTGCAGCTGCTTGTGGCCTACTGCCTGGCCATTGTCTTCATGCTTTCTTTCATGCAGTACCTGCATCCCTGCCGCCGCCTTTTCACGCACAACGTCACGGACTTCTTGCACTGCGTCTGCTGCCAAAAGGAAGATGTTGCCGTCTCGGTTGATTTGGAACCACCTCGTGAACTCGGTGTGAGGCACAGCGTCGTATGACAATCGACACCCTGCTGATGGGATGATGATCAACCCCATCTGGTTTCAAGATTCAGGAGTGGTACCTGTTTACCCCACCGGGATAAGCCTTAATTTCACGGTGCTATGCTATAATTTATAAGCAGGGATGCAGGCGATCGTGGTGGTGATAGCTTCTGGAGCATCAGCTGGACTTATGATAATGGGCTGTAGCCTAGTGTTGTTGGTGCAGGACTAGGGCATTCAGCAGTAGAAGACTTGACACATAGTATGAAAGAGGAACTCTAGTTGATGGGGCAAACCATCAACGAAGGATGACCTCTTCTAGGTGCCAGCAGTTGGACACCAGTTGGACACCAACTGCCTTGGCTGTGTTCATTTCCAGAAATGGAACTGAAGGACACTCAACTGGCTCAGAACTATTGTAAGAAGACGTGCAGAAGAGTGGCCAATGGAGACTGTCTCAGACCTGTGGGATCCTGCACACTTGGGTAAAACTTCAGAGTGACTTCCCCAGCCATTCCTTTTATTTATTTGAAAACTTGTGAAGACTTTATTATTATTATTATTTTGTAATTTGAAGTGCTGGAAAATATGTTGCAATTGATAGCAACTTGGTCTCAGAATTTGTTTGGGTTCCTACAGTTCCATTTATGGTCAGGGTATCCGTGCTCAGGCTGAAAGCTCAGGATGACGAGTCTACTAAGGAGCCCTGTGGATGGAGGATGAGTTTTGGATTTCTTGCCTCCAGATCTTCAGGGGTGCCGCAGCAAATTGGCCTTCCCAACTGCCCTGGAAGGACCACGCTAGTGGCCGACTACTACATTAGGGGCATTCTTCAAGGGAGAAAGGGCTGAGGTTGAACATGTTGAGCTTGTGATGGGAAAGTGGACCATTCCGCATTCAAGTTCTGGTTTTAGGAGGTGATCAGCTCATCATAGTTTGGGCTGTTGCCTGGGGAGGTAAGCATTTCCCATCACTTGGCTGGACCCCATGCAAAGATATACTTTAAAAAATCCATTATGTTGAAGTGCTCAGGTCTACCAATCCAATTTAGCCAAGCTTCTTGGCCTCCCAAAACACTTCCCACTGTATGTAGTGCACAGATGTTTCTGAATACAAGCTCATCCAGTAGGTGAGTCTTCAATCAAAATTCTTGTGAGGAATATGGGTTGATGTGTCGAGTTGCATACTTGAGGCCCCCAAACAATTTCCTTGTATGAACTGATTTCTCCTTGTACCTCTCCTCTATTGAGCTAATACAAGGGTGTCCAAACTTGGTAACGTTAAGACCTGGGGACTTCAACTCCCAAAATTCTTCAACAGCATGGCGGCTGAGGAATTCTGGGAGTTGAAGTCCACAAGTCTTAAAAAGACCCATAAAATAGCATGCCATCCTGTCTGTAAATTGTGGCCTTCTAACGCCAGTAGTCTTGTATTTTTGAGATGCAGCCACTCACTTATCCATGCCAAAGCTGCTGTCTGATAACATTTTCCCCAATCTGGCAAACCGAATCCCCCTCTTTCTCTTGTAATAAACTTTAATCTAATTCTCGGGTTTTTTTTTCCCTTGCCGGATGAATTTTGAAATAGGTCTATCCAAATTAGTAAAAAAAAAACTTTTTTGAGCCGAATTGGTATGCCCTGGAACAGAAACAACATTTTTGGTAGGACATTCATCTTAATCTTAAATTCATCTATCCTGCCCATTAAAGATAGCTGTAATTTTCCCCATTTTTCCAAATCAGACCTAATTTGTGCCGTTAATTTATCACCATTATCTTCTTTGAGTGTGATACATCTTGCAGTCAATTGAATTCCTAAATATCTAAGTTTTTTCGTAGTCTGAATATTTATCTTTCCCTCCAATTCTTTTTTTTTTTTCTCTTCAGTCATATTTTTGACTATCATTTTTGTTTTTTTCTTATTTATTTTTAGGCCCGCTACTTTCCCACATTCCTCCGGATTAAGTTTGATTTGGAATTACTAATAAAAAACTTTTTTTAAAAAAGTCTTTAAAAGACTTGCCAAGTTTGGAGACCCCCCCAGAGCTAACAGAGGCACCAGACTGAGTTAAAGGACCACTTTTATGTGGGGTTTTGATGCCCTTGTGTGGAAAGTTTGATCTGCGACCATCCTTCTTCTTCAGGATTATTTCTGCCTCGAGCAGGGTGAACAATTATTACTTCAGCAGTAATAATTCAGGAAAACAAAACAAAACACAGAAGAGGAGGATGAAGGTTAGATAGCAGACAATAGAAACACACTCTAATTGGACGATAGCAACTGCCCTCATAACTACCCATAATGCACTGCTGTATGGCTATCAGCCTATGACCCCCCTAATGTTGGTTGACGTTGGGAAAAAAACCAGTTCCAAAGCCCTGAATCCCATAATAACTAGAGGAAGATACACCATTGATGCTAAGCCCAAGAGTAGGGGCAACACAGTATAATTCAACTGTCCTTCGGTGCTACATCAAGATGGCCTCTCCGGAGCACTTTGTATATTCTCACTTGTATAGTGATTTTCAGGTCAGCCTTTTCCAACCCCCCCTCCTCTGATATTATGCATTGTGACTTTTACCATCAGCCGCTAATATGTAAAAGTTAGACCAGTGGTGAAATCTAAAATTTGTTAGTACCGGTTCTGTGGGCGTGGCTTGGGGGGGGTTAATGTGACCGGGTGGGCGTGGCCAATTTTTTTTTTTTTACTTTTAAAACCATTTTTTCTACAATCTCTTTGGCGAGGAGGTTGTAAAAAAATGCTTTCAAAAGGCTCTGACGATCCCAGCTGAGTTGCCTGATCGGCAGAGGATTTTTTTCTTTTAAATGCCTCTGATGATCAGGCAACTCAGCCTGGATCGTCAGAGGCTTTTAAAAGAAACAAAGCCTCTGCTGATCAGGCAACTCAACTTGGATCGTCAGAAGCATTTAAAAGAAAAAAAGCCTCTTGATGATCACGTGGCTCAGCTGGGCATGGGGAGGTGGGCAGGGATTTTTGCTACCGGTTCTCCGAACCGCCCGTCTCCATCGCTATCGGATCGGGCGATCCGGTCTGAACTGGGAGCATTTCACCCCTGGATCATGTCCATCTTTACTTTTTTGCCCGTTCTCGACTGCGAATAGTAAGGAAAGAAAAAGGAGTGTCTTTAGAAACAATCTGGATTGGCCTTTTAAATAGCCCGGTTTGAATCCGTACATCCATTAAATCCTCACTGCCTGCGTATTGTCTGCAACTGAGGCATTCGTCCGTTCCTGGGATGGAGACCTCTAACCTGAAATAAACCCGACTTCAGGGCAACGTTCAGACGCTCTTGCCTTCCTCCATTTCATGTTGAACAGGAGTCCGTCTTTCAGCAACAGAGCATAAAACCAACCTAGCAGATACTAGCCGAGCCAATTCCTCGGGTTGAATTTCAGCCTCTCCGGTTGGCTTTCTGAAGACAGCTGAACCCAACCAACAGCTGAGCCAGCAAGGAATGATCACCTACCTCAAGGAGAGATTTTCCACCACTGCCTTTTCCGACTGCCGTTCTCTGGGATTAAACCAGGCGTCCAGATTAGGTTTTGGGACCAGGCAATCTTAAGACTAGAGGCACAATTTATTTTCTCTGATTCTCCCTTTCTTTTTAATGCATCATTTCCTACAGGGAGTCCATTGCTGCCAGGAACTTCCCATATGTGATTTTTCATGACTGGTGGTTTTTTCCCCTTCTCCCTCTCCCTCTCCCTCCCTCTTTCCTCTCCTCTCCCTCTTTCCTCCCTCTCCTCTCCTTTCCTCTCCTCTCCTTCTTTCCTCCTTCTCTTCTCTTCTCTCCCTCTTTCCTTTCATATCCCCTCCCCTCCCTTCCCTTCCCTTCTCCTTTTTTCCCCTTAAACGAAGCAGCCTGCATTTAGGGATTTAGGAAATAAGACAAGTGCAGCAATTAAAAAAATCATCCTGAACTACCTCTTTGAAATGACAGAGTTCCCTCTTTTTTTTTTTGCTGCCGTTTCTTTGGGTAGAAGAGATGTTTGGAAGAATGTGAGGGCTCTGCAAATAAAGTATGTCTTTAAAAACAAATCTATTCCTTTTCAAAAAAAAGGAAGCTATTCTGAAGGTGTGTCGAGGAGTTAAGCAAAATTGCAAAATAAGGTGTTTTTCCCCCCCTCCCTTTAGATGGGAGGTTTGAAGATTATATGATGGATTGGTTTCTGTTATTTATGGAAGGAAAAACAAAACTCTTCCCCATATATAGAAAAATAGCCTGTTTGGGGAAAGAGTTCCCCATACAATTTTCCGAATCCAGCGTGTCTCAACCCATCCAAGTACCGAGAATTACCACACTTAGAATTTGCAGCCAAGTTTAGGATTGAAATCAGATTGTTCTGGTCTAGCCAAAACCTCATTCAGAATAGACCACAAATTTACTATTCCTAATTAAAGCATCTGTTTTTATATGCATGAACCTTCTGTTTTTGATATTCAGGTCGAGTTAGGAAACCTATTTAGGCATAAGATAGCATTTATAAAAAAAGGTATTGAATCTGAACCTTAATGTTTACAGACATATTTCCCTCTGCAAAGCAAAAAAAAAAAAGCTTCATTAAAAGACTCTTATTAAACTAGCCAAGGAAGATTAATCATAATCAGGGGCCATGAAAAACCCTCTTGAAATAAAATACTTGCCCAGCTAAACGTGTGTGAGAATTCCATATTTTTTGTACCATAGACAACACCACTCCATGCAATTGTGTACTATTATTTCATGCTATATTTCTCTCCGTTTATAAGAAAAACATAGGAAAACTCATTTTGTTTTTATTTTTTAAGCTGGATGGAACATAAGGCAATGCAGCTGCTGGAACAGCAAAAAGATATCAATGGTTATATGCCCACCTGTTGACAAAAGTATTTTAAACGGCTTAGGTCATGCTTTTAAATATAGAATCTCAGCTCAGGGTGGCTTTGGTTAGCATCTGATTACTGGTATATCCTTGAAAAGAAGCTTAGTGACAGACAAAACACCTACCACTGGGTGGCAGAATTGATAATACGATGCGATATTAAGGAAGGTCAACTGTGAAGCAGAACACAAAAAGGGATAACCTCAGGGGTGGGCTTCAAAAATTTTAGCAAGGGGTTCTCTACTCGGTTGCTGGGTGGGCGTGGCCATGCTGGGTGTGGCCTAGTCGGTTTCCTGCACCATGGCGGGGGGAGGGGCATTTTTGTCCTCCCCGGGCTCCGGAGGCTTTTCTTGAGCCTCCGGGAGGGCAAAAACAGCTTCCTCATAATCCGCAGGCCATCTAGAGGCCGGAAACGGGGCCTTCCTGAACTTCCGGTAGGCCCATTTTTCGCCCTCCCTGAGCCTCCACATGCGCCCTGCATTTACCTGCATCCAAAACGGGCCATGTGGGGACTCCTGGGAGGGGCGGTGTGGGCGAGGCCATCCGGGAATGGGATTTGGGGGTTCTCCAAACTGCACAGAATCTTAGCTAAAGATTCTCCCGGACCCCTGCGAACCCCCAGAATCCCACACCTGGATACCTTCGATTCAAAAAATGAAAACTTGCATTTGAAATCGATAGCGTGTTGGGCAGGTGTGAGTTTGATGTCGCGATGTTACGTGTTGTTTTATCAAATGCTGTCATTCTGATTCCCGGATGCTATCGGGTGTGCCGAATATTATTCCACACCGTCTATAATAAGAGTCAGATATTGCAAACAATAGTACTGCATGCACTGTCATTTTTTGTAAACCGTGAACTACGATTGTGTTATCAACTCTCGAAGTAACTATGAAATAATCGACTACTGTGCCGAAATAAACCTTTAATAAAATGTGAAATGCAAATACATTTTGGACGGAGAGCCCTTTGATTGGTTGGATCAGAGTGTGTTTCAGCTCAAATCAGTGGTGGGATTCCAATTTTTTTTACTGCTGGTTCTATGGGTGTGGCTTGGTGGGCATGGCAGGGGAAGGATAGTGTAAAATCTCCATTCCCTCCCCACTCCCAGGGGAAGGTTACTGCAAAATCCCCATGTCCTCCTAATCAGCTGGGACTCAGGAGGCAGAGAATAGATGGGGGCCAGGCCAGCTAGAGGTGGCATTTGCCGGGTCTCTGAACTAATCAAAATTTCCACTATAAGTTCTCCAGAACTGGTCAGAACCTGCTGAATACCACCTCTGGCTCAAACACAGATAAACTTTGAAGCTTTGATTTAGCTGTGAAGGTAAATCTGTCCTGGACGTGAACAGTACATACAGGTAGTTCTCGACTTACAACCACAATTGAGCCCCAAATTTATGTTGTTAAGTGAGAAATTTCCTAAGTGAGTTTTGCCTCATTTTACGACTTTTCTCACCACATTTGTTAAGTGAATCACTGCCGTTCTTAAATTAATAACATGGTTGTTAAGCGAATCGAGTTTTCTCATTGACTTGGCTTGTTAGAAGGTCACAAAAGGGGACACTGGCCATCATAAATGTGAATCAGTTGTCGAACATCTGAATATAAATCACGTGACTATGGGTAATGCTGCAACAGTCATAAGTATGAAAAAGGGTCATAAGCCACTTTTTGCAGTGCCGTTGTACCTTAAAACGGTCACTAAATGAGTTGTTGTAAGTTGAGGACTTCCTGTACTTTGGATTGCAAATATTGTATTTTCTTCTGGGTAAGGAATGGATACACTGAAACATCCCCCTCTTTTTAAGGCTTGCAGATTAAATACCCCAGCTAATGCAAAAAGAGCATGCGGTGGCTCAGTGGCTAAGACGCTGAGTTTGTCGATCGAAAGGCCGGCAGTTCAGCAGTTCGAATCCCTAGTGCTGCGTAATGGGGTGAGCTCCCATTACTTGTCCCAGCTTCTGCCAACCTAGCAGTTCGAAAGCACATAAAAAATGCAAGTAGAAAAATAGGGAAGGTAACAGCGTTCCGTGTGCCTTTGGCGTTGAATCATGCTGGCCACATGACCACGGAGACGTCTTCGGACAGCGCTGGCTCTTCGGCTTTGAAACGGAGATGAGCACCGCCCCCTAGAGTCAGGAACGACTAGCACATATGTGCGAGGGGAACCTTCACCTTTACTTAATGCAAAAAATTCAAATGCCTTCTGCATTTTTCCATTTATTCTCCTGTACTTTCATAGAAATTGTTTCTTCCACCCTTCCTTTTTTAAAAAAAGTAGTCAATGAAGCCGAGTTTGAAAGGGAAGCCGATATCTCTCTGGCAAACTTGGATCAAAGCTGTAGGGTGATCTAATATGAGCCAGATTTGCAGACCAAGGCTCTGGGATGAGAGATCTTAAGATCAAAGGGGAAGCTATCACCTCTCATTTATTTATTTTTTTAACCCACAATTTTCCTATTAGCCAATTTTGGCAAGGCACTAGCCTCTGGTTGTGCATTTGCTCATATTAACCTTGATTATATCAGGCAGTAAAGAATTGAGACCACACATCAGATTCCAGTTAAGATGCTTTATTACTCATGCCTATATACAAGAATCTAGTCAGCTCTAAATTGGCACTAAGGTTAGCAGAATTCAAGAGGGGTTGGACTCGTGCTGCTTGTGGGAACGTAACAATTCTAGGCTGGTTCCTTTCTTGACCTCGCCCACTGGTTCCACCTGCTCTTCTCCTACAGCTTAGTTTGAACAAGGAACAACCAATGGAACAGAAGTTGCCTTCAGAAGTTGTGGGAGCTTCATCACTGGAAGCTTTCAAGAAGAGACTGGACTGTCATCTGTCAGAAATGGTGTAGGGTCTCCTGCTTGGAAGGGAGGGGGTTGGACTAGATGACCTATGAGGTCCATTCCAACTCTGTTAAATCTGTTTTAAAAATGGATGATGGCCATTTTGTTTAATGTGTCTTGCGAATCCAGTTTCTGCTTCAACGAATAACCCAGAAAACGGACTACCGTATTTTTCGGAGTATAAGATGCAACAGTCAGGCTTCGATGCTATCTCAAAATAAATGAACTTCCAAACTGCCAATCTTTAAGGAAATTTTCTCTTTATTCGAGTACAGCAACCGGATCCTGGCTCTTTCGCAGTCAGTACTGACCTTTGCCCCCCAATCCCTCCCTTTCCGATCCCCAATTCTCTGCTTCTCATTGGCTATCTTCCAAGTCACTCTCCTGATTCCTTTTCCCGTCAGTTCACAGGAATGTTTCCCCCCTCTTCATCTCCAAGAAGACCGAAACTTCAAAGGGATTTAGCAGGCAAAAGTTCAGGCTTCATCCTCCCTTTTCTATGTCAGCGCTGAGATGCTGACAGCAACTTTCCCCCCACAAAAAGGGTGAGAATCTGGGTGCATCTTATACTCCAAATGTAGCCCTGCCCAGCTTCTCAAATGGGGTTTTCAGAGGCTGAAAAAAGCCTCAGAAATGAAGCTTCAGAAAAAAAGCCTCCTAAATAGAGCTTCAGGAAAAAAAAGCTTTTTTTCTGAAGCTCTTTTTCTGAGGCTTTCAGAGGCAGAAAAAAAAGTTTTCCTGAAACAGAGTTTCAGAAGTTTCAGAGGCTAAAAAAAAAAGCAAGGCACAGAGATCACAACCAATGAACCTGTTGCTAAAATTCACCTCTGGGAACAGCTGATTGGGAGTATTCCGGGAGGCTGATCCACCCGCCAATCAGCTTTTTTCTTATTTTCCTCCCCAAAAACTAAGGTGCATTTTATACTCCGGTGCGTCTTATACTCTGAAAAATACAGTAATTGCCTCAATATGTTCTCCTCCAGAGCTTTGACTAGACTTCTATCTCATTTTGTCCATTGCAGTAGCTGTAAGATGGAGGTTGATTTGAGCATGAATGTCTTCCTTGGTTGATGTGCATCTCCTAACTTCAGGCCACAGCACCGATCTTTTGCAAGCTGATGTTCTTCAGGTGTTTAGGAATTACGTATCTATGGCCCTCTAAAAAACCAGGTTGGCTGAGAATTTTTGAGAGCTGCAGCCCCAAAATATTGCAAGAGCGTGCACGCCATCTCCCAAAAAAAGCTCTTACCCTCATTTGTGAATGCAACACTCAAACTGATGCTTGTGAGATTACTGAAATAGATTGAGCTCATCCTTCTATATTGAGATGGACTTCCTGATAGTGACATCATCATTGTGGATTCTCATAAGTGTGCCTCACCATTGCAATGAAACAGGAGCTGAGGTGTTGCATATCCTAAGTGGGAATAAAGCTACAATATTTAAATAGCTCGCAATTGTTGTTTTTCAGAATACTTTTGTAACCTTTAGTCTAGTGTTCTCTCTCATTTCCTGGTTGTCTTTTATCCCCGCTTTAAACACACCTAACCTTGTGTAGAGAGTCAGTTTGATATGGTGTTAAGGTTCAAGGCTAGAAACCAGGAAATGGGGAGGTTAAATGAAATCCCGCTCAGGCATAAAGCCAACTGGGTGATTTGGGGCCAATCATGTTCTTCCCAACCTAAGAAGGAGGCAATGGCAAGCTACCTCTGAAGCAACTTGTCCTGAGAACTGCAGGGACCTGTCCGGACAGTTGTCAGGCGTCACCGTTGACTCAAAGGCATAAAAACAAACAAAGGTCACCTTGCTTAAGTATGTATTTTTTCCCAGTCACGTACAATCGGACAAATACGATGATCTCAGAAGAAAGAGCTAAGTTGCATTCCCTTGGATGGATGTTGACTGGATTTGGGTATGGCCAAACTAGAGAAAAGAAGGACTAGGGGAGACATAAGAAAGGACCACGACTCTTCATTATATTCTCCATAATATACTTCCGTTAGATGAATAATTTTCCAAAACAGGTGCAGGATAGAATATAATGCAGGAGAGATCCTGGAGCTCATGCTTAAGCCATATTTATACTATAGACATTCCAAAGAAAGAAACATAATTAGCATATCCAATTTCTAACATGAATGATTGACGTACAGCACTCCTTAGGATTTAGCACTCCTAAAACAGGACTAAGATCAGAGCAGAGATGGGTTTCAGCAGGTTCTGACCAGTTCTGGAGAACCAGTAGCAGAAATTTTGAGTAGTTTGGAGAACTGGTAGTAAAAATTCTGACTGGCCCCACTCCCATCTATTCTCTGCCTCCGAAATCCCAGCTGATCGGGAGGAAATGGGGGTTTTGCAGTAACCTTCCCCTGGAGTGGGGAGGGAATGGAGATTTTACAGTATCCTTCCCCTGTCCCGCCCACCAAGCCTTGCCATGCCCACCAAGCCTTGCCATGCCCACCAGGCCACACCCACAGAACCGGTAGTAAAAATTTTTGAAACCCACCACTGGATCAGAGGCAGGACTTTTTTTTTGGAGAAGAAGAACTAGAACAGGGTTGTCAAATTCAATTTCACTGAGGGCCACATCAGGGTTGTGTTTGACCTCGAGGGGGGTGGGGCGGAGGGGGCATGGCCAGGATGGGTGTGGCCCCGTGGTGGGTTGCTACCAGTTCACAACAGTTCGTACGAACTGGTAGCGGCAGTGGTGGGAGGCTCCACCCATCTGCCCAGACATCATGAAAAACAGTCTGTGCATACACAGAACCGCCACACGCTCACAAAGCAAGCTTGCACACCCATGTGCTCCCAATAGCGAACTGGTAGCGCCGGGATTTGAAACCCACTACTGGTGTGGCCAGCTCGATGTCACTCATGTTCGGGGCGCCTGTGGTGGCCCAAGTGCTCTGCCAGCGAAAACAGGCTCCCGAGCTCCGTTTCCGACTGCGACAACCTCCTGCCAGTGAAAACGGAGCCCGTGAGGGCTGTGCGCGGCTCTCCCAAGCTCCGTTTTCGCTGGCAAAGGTACCGCTGACTAGTCCTTCACTGTTTTCAGGGCAGTCCCATGGGCCAGATCTAAGTACCTTGCGGGCCTTGAGTTTGACACCCCTGAAGTAGAAAGTGATCCAATGACAGGGCCACATAAGGATTTAGAAGCTTCCAAGAAGAGAGTAGAATTGCTGGTAAAAGAGCAGCCCTGATGAAATAAAAATGAAAGTTAATGGATAAGATGAATGATCAATGATTAATGATGGATAAGAGACTATACACTTAAATAAGTTTATGAGAAATATTTTTTTTAAAAAAAATTATGCCAAAAAGAATTGCTGGTGAAAGCTTACAGATGCAATTGGTAGAAGGAAGTGCCAATGGGGAGAGGGGAAGGAAATAGCACAATGTCCCTTAATTGGATATCCTGCAGGTGTATTGATCAGTTCCCAGACTTGGCCAGTCAACACAGCTGTGGCTGAATATTTTGGAAACTTGATCCAGGTACTTGGAAGGCATCCAGTCGAGAATAGCTGAAATAGAAAGCCATTCTGATTACCTCGCTACTTAAGATATGAAATGGGTTCGTTCGACTAAACCTAAACCAAAATTGGTTAGTTATGAAATAAAGGGAGACTAGTCTAGATCTATTTCAAGCTTTTTAGCTTTCATCAGCTAGCCATACCCTTACTCGGATTCGAATTTGGGCTTCCTGCATGTTAGGCAGTTGAATTAACCTTCTGAGCCACAAGTTCTCCTCCTTTCATCAGCTTGAGCCAGGGGAAAGATTAATATATAAAAAGCAAATATATATATTTGCAAGAGATTAAAAAAAAAAACGGGATGAAAATGCCATGAAGACAGAGAAAATATGTCCTTGCTCTGCAAACACAGAAGGCAGATGAAGTTTAATCACTGATAACTTTAGACCGTGCTTGTGCTATTCTAATCAATGTTGTTGTTTTTTTCCAAAATGGGGTGGGATTTTTTTTTTATTGCTATTATTATAAGTGTGTAAGAGACAAAAGACATTATTTCCTTTTCTTAACCCTGCAGGGAAAAACCCAAGCCAACCTCCTAGATTGGGCTGGACTTAAGATGCTACGTTTCCTCCCAAGACTAAATCAATAAAGACTGAAAACCAGTTAAGGCATAACTAAGAAGCAGGGAGGACCAGCAGGAACAAGAAAACCTGCTTCCAGTTCAAACTCAGACAAGAACTGGGCAAAAGCAATTGGTCTGTTGAAAGTCCAGGATGGGGAACTGGGCCGTCAACCACTGGTTTTCAGCCCTGGTGATCGTAAGTTCCGCTTTATTATTATCTGGGACTGGATGGAAAGATAAAGGACAGAAGGAAGGGCCAATACCTACTTCACGGGGCTCCATTTAATGTACGGCAAATGAATTATCTGCAAGAGGTCCCTGGTTCAACCTTAGTTAGAAAGAACGGTACCAGTTTCACCGGTTTGGTAAACGTGGGATGGAGTAGCAAAGACCATTGTCTGAAGTTCTACTCAAGCTGCACCAGGGTGAACAACCGTTGATGGTGAAGAGGTTTTTATTTCTTTTCTTTTCTTTTCTTTTCTTTTCTTTTCTTTTCTTTTCTTTTCTTTTCTTTTCTTTTCTTTTTGTATCTAGATACAGATACATAGGTAGATCTGTATCTAGGATGTCATCATGTGCTGGCCAATTTGACTTAAACATTATTTAGGGTTGTTTTTTTTTTTTTTTTGGTTGGGAAACTTAGGGTTGCCAGATCTGCTTCCAAAAAATAGCAGACAAGCGGGGCGGTTGGGGAGGGGTGTTAAGTAGCAAAAAAATAAAAATTTTTTTTGTATAATTAAATTATATATTTTCTTACAAACATTTTAACCCGTATTAAAATAATCACTTCAAAACTTTACTTAAAATTCAAAACGTCAAATATATTATAATAATATGTTAAAATATTAAATTACATTTTAATTTCATCATAAAGCTTTTGAATAAAAAAAATGTCCACTATTTTGTGAAAAAAAAAATAGTGAACATAATGTGAAAAAAGCGGACTGTCCGCTCAAATAGTGGACCCCTGGCAACATTAGCAAACTTTTCTTAGTGCATTTACAGAGTACTAAGACTATATGTCATGTTTATATCTTTATCTCTATCTCTATCATCCATCCATCCATCCATCCATCCATGTCTTTTCTTTCTGTTTGGAAGCTGCCAGAAAATCATACTGTTGATGATTGGCACCTCAAGGCTGATAAATAACCTGTCGGCCTTCTCCATTGTGATTTTGTCTAATGAAAGTCACCTCACAGTCTGAAGCCATCATAACCCCACACCCGACCCCCTACACAACCCCAGCTGTCTCTAATGCCCACTCCCACTCCCTCAGCTCCAGTGTGGCAGCACTGAAACTCCAAGATGGCTTCCGCCAGGCCAGCTTCAGGGTTGACAGCTGAATAATGAGAGCCATTTTGGCATGGGAGTTGAAGTGGTCTTGATTAGAAACCGGGAGAAAGTGACTTCAAGCCGTTCTTTCGGCAGGAAACTTCACTTGTGGCTTTGGGCTGCTCTGCCCTTCTTAGTCCACCCTACCTCACAGGGTTGCTGTTAAAGAGAAAATAGGAGGTGGGAGCATCAGTATGTATATACACTGCCTTGAATTGGGTTGCCACGGAGATAAACAGGCTGTGGTTACAAACTCCTGCAGTTCATTCCTGTAAGATTCAGAGGATTAGCAGGATCAACAATTGAAGGCTACATGTGCCAAGAAGAGAAGCTGACTTGAGAAATAGTGAGGGATATTTTTAAAACTGAGTCTTAAGCATGCGGTATCCTCTGATACACCACATTCTTCCATCACCTCCTTTTTCTTTCTTTTAACCTTTTTGTCAGTCTGGTCTATCGTGCAATCCTAAATTGCATTAACAGAGGGATGCAATCAGCAGTGGGTTTCAATTTTGTTGGCTACCTGGTTTTGCTGGATGGTGCGCGCGTGCACACACACACAACGCTTCTGCGCATGCGCAGAGACGTCTGAGCGGGTGGGCAGAACCTCCCACCGCCGCTGCTACCGGTTTGCCTGATCCGGGGTAAACCGGTAGCAACCCACCACTGGATACAATCAAGATCAAGTGAGGTATTCTATAAAACCTTAGTAAGACCACACTTAGAATACTGCATCCAGTTTTGGTCACCACCCTATAAAAAAGATGTTGAGACTCTAGAAAAAGTGCAGAGGAGAGCAACCAGGATGATGAGGGGACTGGAGACTAAAACATATGATGAATGGTTACAGGAACTGGGCATGGTTAGTCTAGTGAAGAGAAGGATCAGGGGAGACAATGATAGCAGTCTTTCAATATTTGAGGGGCTGCCACAGAGAGGAGGGGAGTCAAGCTATTTTCCAAAACACCCAAAGGCCAGACAAGGAATAATGGATGGAAACTGACCAAGGAGAGATTCAACCTGGAAATAAGGAGACATTTTCTGACAGTGAGAGCAATCAACCAATGGAACAGAAGTTGCCTTCATAAGATGTGGGAGCTTCATCACTGGAAGCTTTCAAGAGGAGTCTGGACTGCCATCTGTCAGAAATGGTGTAGGGTCTCCTGCTTGAGCAGGGGGTTGGACTAGATGACCTACAAGGTCCCTTCCAACTCTGCTAATCTGTAAACTGTGCTGAAGCCTCTTTGTGTCAGCCAGCTAAACTTCTGCTTCCTAACTCTTTGTTGAAATGTGGGTGGGATGAAATAACAAACTTCTATGTGCCTTCGAAGCATGGTGTGAATAAAACCAATAACAGTATCAATGTCCTACTTATTTTCATGAAGAGAATGAGGGAATTCGTCAACCGTGAAGGATATGGTACAAATTGGAGCCAACATTTCATGTCATGAAATATAACAAGAGGCCTATAGAGATTTTCAGTCATCTAGGTCATGGTTGTCCTAGGTGCTTTTCCAGTTGTCAAAGGTGTTTTTCCAGTTGTCTCCTGAAAAAAGCACCTTTGGGACAACTATGACCTGGATGACTGAGAATCTCTACAGACTTTTAGCTATACAATTTGGGTTGAAGACCCTTGGAATGGTGTGGGAGTAGGAATGGATTTCCAGAGGAAAAATTGCAGACTACAGGAACCATTTGCACTACTCAGGTGACCCTGAGGACCCAGATAAACCTCCAAGTGCTTCAATGACCCTCTTAAAAAGATGCAAATGACCAGCTGTCTGCAAGGAATATAAATCTTTCCATTCCCTGCCATCCTGTCAGAGCTGAAGAAGTTTCTTGGATGAGAAGGGAAAAATCTTCAAAAGAAAAAACAAGAAAGTCCAGTTGTCTCCTGAAAAAACACCTTTCGGATAGAGTGAGAGGCAAACTACTACCTAGGCAATACAGATGTATAGGGAGAATGGACAAGAGGTTAAGTGCAGATGGACTGCTGAATCTAGTCCTGATGTGTTTGTTCTCCTATGTTGTGCCATGTGTTTATGAAGTGGTTGTTTTGTTTCCCCAATGTACAGATCTACCCATGGCTCACTGCATTGAGAATCTCCATAGACATAGCAATAAGGATGCCTTATTTTCACCTCACAGGATGTGTTTATTTGACCTATCAAATTTCAAAGTTGGTGCCTCTATTTTACTCTAGTTCTCAGGTACAGAGTTAATATATGGCTCTGGGGTGTGTAAAAATTGGGTCTTGTAAACAACAGCCCATCATTCATAGAAATACTACATATCTACAGACCCCTCACACCTAGACATAAGCTGTTTCAACTTCTTCCCTCAAGATGTTGAAGGCACTGCACACCAGAACAACTAGACACAAGGACAGTTTTCCCCTGAATGCCATCATTCTGCTAAGCATCTAATTCCCATAACGCTGTCAAACTACCTAGTAGGGCTGTAGTACTATTATCCTTCTCATCTTTCTTATTACCTATTTCCGTAACTTTGTTGCTTGTATATTATGATCTATATTAATTGTTTTATTTAGTATCCTAATATGATTTATGTTGATTGTTTATTTAGTATTCTATGACTATCACAAAGTATTGTATCTTATGATTTATGATGAATGTATTTTTATGATGATTATGAACATGATTTATCACTTGTTGCTCGTATGTACACTGAGAGTTTATGCACCGGAGAGAAATTCCTTGTGTGTCCTATCGCACTTGGCCAATAAGAAATCTATTTTGTTCTGTTCTGTTCTGTTCTGTTCTGTTCTGTTCTGTTCTGTTCTGTTCTGTTTCTATTCTGCTCTACTCTACTCTACTCTACTCTACTCTACTCTACTCTACTCTACTCTACTCTATTCTGTAGCAAATTGCTGCAACTGTGACATAAGGATGGTGTCATTTGTTGTTAGTATAGTAGGATTAAATACAGTTAGTCTTATTCTTTCCTTTTTAGTAGCAATGTATTTTTCCACTGCTCATTTCCTCATATTTTGCACTTCAGGAATATATTTGGCAAAGGCTTGTCATCAAACAGATTTTTCAAAAACACATTTCCTCTTCTTTTTAAAGTTATGAATTTCTGTTCATGTTAGACTACATGGGCTGGATGAGGAAATGAGTTAATGGTTCATGGAAGGATTTGAAAGTTTGCCTAGAGAGATTCAGGACCATTCCGTTAATGATTTTAACGAAATTTGCATTCGTTCTTGCGAGCAGCTAAGCACTTTATATAAGGAAAAGAAGGTTTTGCAGAAAAGGTTTTGCTTCCTCCTCAGATGATCTAATTAGGGAAAGAAGATGTAGAAGGGGAAAAAAAATCTTGCAGAATTTTGTCTTTCTGGTCTCTCCATTCTGATTAAGTATTATCTGTATTTTGTCTGGGGCTGGAGGATTTTATTTTATTACTGACAGATTAAAACACAAGTTCTAGGAGTTTACAGCATAAAAAAACATGAAAACCAATAAATGCACACAGCGGTCAGAGAAACCCCCCCAATACATGTTATTTTGAAAGATGGGAAAACCTTATAGGGACTGTTTGTTGAAAGAAAAGACCGAATTGATGATTTATATATTTGGGAACTAAAAAGGATTAAAGAGAGGAAAGAGTAAAATGACAACGACTTAATAAAAAGAAAGGCGGAAATCCTTCCTTCCTTCCTTCCTCCCTCCCTTCCTTCCTCCCTCCTTCCCTCCCTCCCTTCCTTTTCTCCCTCCCTTCTATGCTATTACTTCCTTCCTTCCTTCCTTCCTTCCTTCCTTCCTTCCTTCCTTCCTCTCTCCCTCCCTTCTTTCTCTCCCTCCCTCCCTTCTCATTAAGACCCTTCCTCCCTTCTTTCTCTCCCTCCCTTCTCTCCCTCCCCCTTCTCATTAAGACCCTTCCTTCCTCCCTCCCTCCCTTGCTCCCTTGCTCCCTTCTCATTAAGACCCTTCCTTCCTTCCTTCTCTCCTTCTCTCCCTCCCTTCTCTCCCTCCCTCCCTTCTCATTGAGCCTTCCTTCCTGTCTCCCTCCCTCCCTCCCTTGCTCCGTCCCTCCCCTCACTCTCCCTCCCTTCCTTCCTTCTCTCCCTCCCTCCCTTCTCTCCCTCCTTCTCATTAAGACCCTTCCTTCCTCCCTCCCTCCCTTGCTCCCTCCCTCCCTTCTCATTAAGATCCTTCCTTCCTTCCTTCCTCCCTCCCTCCCTTGCTCCCTCCCTCCCTCCACTTTCCCTCCCTTCCTTCCTTCTCTCCTTCTCTCCCTCCCTTCTCTCCCTCCCTCCCTTCTCATTGAGCCTTCCTTCCTGTCTCCCTCCCTCCCTCCCTTGCTCCGTCCCTCCCCTCACTCTCCCTCCCTTCCTTCCTTCTCTCCCTCCCTCCCTTCTCTCCCTCCTTCTCATTAAGACCCTTCCTTCCTCCCTCCCTCCCTTGCTCCCTCCCTCCCTTCTCATTAAGATCCTTCCTTCCTTCCTTCCTCCCTCCCTCCCTTGCTCCCTCCCTCCCTCCACTTTCCCTCCCTTCCTTCCTTCTCTCCCTCCCTCCCTTCTCTCCCTCCCTCCCTTCTCATTAAGTCCCTTCCTTCTCTCCTTCCCTTCTCTCCCTCCCTCTCTTCTCATTAAGACCCTTCCTTCCTCCTCTCTCTCCCTCCCTCCTCTCCCTCCCTTCTCATTAAGACTCTTCCTTCCTTCTCTCTCCCTCCCTCCCTTCTCTTCCTCCCTCCCTTCTCATTAAGACCCTTCCTCCCTCCCTCTCTCCCTTTTCATTAAGATCCTTCCTCCCTTCCTCCCACCCTCCTTTCTTCCCACATACTTATTTTTCCTTCAATTTCTATGATTTTATTGTATTCAAAAATAAATAAGTACAATTTAAAAATGCACGCAAAACTGCCATATGTTGCCACACAACAATGGGCAAAAAATGTTGACCATCTGTTACCCTAAAATATTTGTAGATCTCTTGCATGAAATGTGACCTGAAGCCTTAGGTCTACTTCCTAAACAATGCAAACATTTGTTTAGCTCAATTGTGACTTATCCGAATTCAGGCAAGAAAACAATTCATGATTGGTGTATGGTCATGCACACTGATGTTTTTTCCCCCCCTCAAATAATGCTTAATATATAGATTATCTCATTTCAAAATATTCCTGAATGTAATTGTCTTTTTTGTCAATGAATGGCAAATATTGTAAAACTGAAAACATGAAATGATTTTTCCCCTTTCTTCCTTAGGCTGCTTGGATAGCATTGAATATATACCTTTTTGTGACATATTTCCTGATATTTGATAGAAGTGAACAGTACTATTACACCAGGCAGATTCTTGGGGTGAGCATCCTTTTGGCATCTCATAAGCTTTTGATCTCCCTGCTGTAGGGATGAAAATGTTTTAACCTAACTGGGAAAAAAATATTTTATACTTCTTAATAGGATTAAATTGTACCTATATTTGCGTCTATGTATACAGGGTAGTCCTTGATTTAAGACCACAATTGAGTCCAAAATTCCCATTGCTAGGCAAGACAGTTGTTGAGTAAGTTTTGCCACATTTTATGACTCAGTCATAAAATGTAGGAAGTTGAAGTTTTACGACTTAGTCGTAAAATGTAATTGTTGTAGTTGGATTAACCAGGTTTAATTCTTTTGTTTTGGCTTGTCCCTCAACTTCTTTATCCTGGCCTTATCAATTTTCCTCCCCAAGAATTATTGTTGCATTCCATTGAAAGTCCTTATGCATTCCTCAAGACAGTAGTGGGTTGCCCTTGGTTCAGACCGGTTCGCAAGAACTGGTAGTAAAACCGGTGGGAGGCCCTGCCTACCGCCCTGGATGTCATCATTGGTGCACATACGCAAATGCAAGGTGTGCATGTGAGCGAAGCGATCCCGTTGCGAACCAGTAGTAAAGGTAAGTAGAACCCACCCCTGCCTCAAGATATATATATCGGTTATGGAAAATGTATAGGAAGGGGGAGTTGATATGATGGGCTACAGCAGGGGTGTCAAACTTAATTTCATTGAGGGCGGCATCAGGGTTGTGTTTGACCTTGAGGGGGATGGGGGTGGGCATGGCTTGGTTGGGCATGGCCAGCTCAACATCACTTTGGCTGCAACAGTCTCCTGTAGCCCTCTGCCAGTGAAAACGGAGCTCAGGGGGCCCATGCGGGGCTTGCCCGGGCTCCGTTTTCAGCCACGATGGCAGGGGTGGGTTCTACTTACCTTTGCTACCAGTTCGCAACGGGAATCTACTGCGAATGCACAGATCGCCGATGACAACATCCGGGGCAGTGGGCGGGGCCTCCTGCCAGTTTTACTGCCGGTTCTTGCGAACCGGTTCGAACCCTGCCCAACAGCCTCCGGCAGTCCCCTGCCAGCGAAAATGGAGCTTGTGGGCCCCACACAGCGTTCCTGATCTCCGTTTTTGATGGCAGACTGAGGCACCGCAGGCTGGTCCTTCGCTGTTTCCAGGGCGGCCTTTGGGACGGATGTAAGCACCCTCCTGGGCTATAGCAACCTAGAGGTTTCCCAGGGGGGGACACATTCCAAAGAGGAAGGCGAGACAAGAGGCAACACAGCATAAAACTGGATCAGAAACAGAGACTCCCTAGAATTTCCCAGGGTACCTCCATTAGTTAGGGTAACAGTAGTAAAGGTTTTGTCGGGCAAGATTCTGTCTATGCCAGGGGTCTGCAACCTTAAGCACTCAAAGAGCCATTTGGACCCATTTCCCACAGAAAAGAAAACATTGGGAGCCACAAGACCTGGGTGAGCATGGCCAACTTGATATCACTCACTTCCACCAGTCACATGACCTACCCAGCCGCTCATAAGGGCAGAGAACCAGTTGTTAAAAAACACTGGGAACCACAAAACCCTTTTGACATATCTCTCTCTCCCCTCCTTCCCCACTCTCTCTCCCGCTCTCTCTGTATCTCTCTGTCTCTGCCCTGGCCACTTCTCCATCCACCGCCGTCGCCCTTATCTTCTCAGGCCAGATGCGGAGTCTGGGAGGGGAGGGCGATGGGTGGGGCCAGCCAGTGGTGGGATCACCCAACAGGGAGCCAGAGCAGAGGGTCCGAAGAGCCGCATGTGGCTCTGGAGCCGCAGGTTGCTGACCCCTGGTCTATGCAAATAATAAAAGTGAACATTGGCTGCTTTGTTTTAACTGTGTGACATTCTTGAGTTAGACCTGATAATATTCGCGCTTTAGGAGAAGCTGTAATATGGAATATAAAATGATGCCCAAATGGTTTGATCTTCTCTTTGCCTTTCTAGTCTGCTCTGGCTTGGGCTCGGGCTTCAGCCAAGTGTCTGAACTTCAATAGTATGTTGATCCTGTTGCCCATTTGCCGGAATCTCCTCTCCTTCCTGAGAGGCACCTGTCGGGTAAGCAAAAGGCTGAGCTGGGAGTATGGTGTACTTAGTCCTGGAGTTTGGGTGGGCACCAGAGGTGGGTTTCAGCAGGTTCTGACCAGTTCTGGAGAACCAGTACTGGAAATTTTGAGTAGTTCGGAGAACCGGTAGTAAAAATTCTGACTGGCCCTGCCCCCATCTATTCTCTGCCTCCCGAGTCCCAGCTGATTGGGAGGAAATGGGGATTTTACAGTATCTTTCCCCTGGAGTGGGGTGAGAATGGAGATTTTACAGTATCCTTTCCCTGTCATGCTCACCAAGCCATGCCATGCCCACCAAACCACACCCACAGAACCGGTAGTAAAAAATTTTGAAACCCACCACTGGTGGGCACCCAGAATCCAGCCAGTTGCTAAAAGATGTCTTGTGGAAGATTACAAGGGGTATAATTTATGTCTGGATCCTGTTTCAGAAAGGTGGGATGTCTCCATTTCCAGATTAAATGATAAGGAAATAAATGAGAGGGGGGAAAATGGCTAGAACCATGGACAGCTCTGCAGATGGTTTTTTGGTCTCCATTCCAAAGGCATTGAGATTTGTTCTTTGAGATCTTGGGAACTACAGTTTAACAAAATTTGAAGGGCCATAGAGAGCCTACCGTATTTTTTTAAGTATAAGATGCACCGGACTATAAGATGCACCTACCTTTTTTGGTGAGGAAAACAAGAAAAAGAAATCTGCCTCTGCCTCCCAGTAATTTTGCCTCGTTGCAGCAAATAGCAAACAGCCTGCTTTACTTTCATTTTCATTTTCAGCATAGCTTGATTAGCCCAAGGGGAAAAAAAAATCTGCTCCAGCAATTTACCTCCTTGCAGCAAGCAGCAGAGGCCCCCACAAAACAGCTGAGAGCAAAACAGCTGACAGTCAGGAGGCCGATCCAATCAACTTGTGCTAAGTAGGCTGTGCTGAAGCTGAAACGAGCTGTTTCTTCTTACTGCTTGCTACAAGGAGGTAACTGCTGGGAGGCAGAGGCCAAAGGGTGGGGGCCAGTGGGTGGGCGGAGCTACATCCGGTGTATAAGACGCAGCTAAATTTTCACCCCCTTTTAGGGGGGAAAAAGGTGCGTCTTATACTTCGAAAAATACAGTAGTTCCTGGGATAAAACTCATTTAGAAGTGGTTATTACCAGGAGACAACCTGGAACTTGGGGACTATATGAAGTCCTCCGATTCCTTTTCCCCCTCTCCTTCCTATCGGAAGCTAGAAAAGCTTTCCAACTCAATATGTGCCTCAAAATAGAGCAACAAAGATAGAGGTCCAACTTATGACCAGGAATGCTGGCTAAATGGGGTTGGCCCTGATCCAGCAGGCCTATCCTCATGTTTTATTCTCCTACAATTGAACAGTTTGGTTGTTCCTGACTTTTTGCTTTATCAATTCAGTGTTGCAGATGTACCATGAGAAGGCAGCTGGATCATAACCTGACTTTCCATAAACTGGTGGCTTACATGATTGCTCTTCATACAGGTAAATGGAAACATCTGGGAAAGTCTAAAAAGAATTCTGTGGAAAAGGAATGAACTGCAATATTATGATGCTGTATGATGTGGATAGGCGTGGCTTGGTGGTCATGTGACCATGTGGGCGTGGCCAACTCAACATCACTCACATCACTGGGTGCTTCGCCTTAGCTGTTACAATGTGATAAGGGTTAACCAGAGAGGCAGGGCAATAAAGACTAGGCTAGAAACACCACCAGAATGTTTCCTTCCTGCCTTCCTTACAGGATTAGTCCTGTAAAGTGGAAAAAAACAAAATAAGATTTCTTCCAACAACCGGTTCTCTGAATTGCTTAGAAAGTTAACAACCAGTTTTCCCAAATAGGTGCAAACTGGCTGAATCCCATCACTGCTCAAAACTCAGTGTGACTCATGTCGTTTCTGTCAGGTTTCGATGCTATCTCAAAATAAATGAACTTCAAAACTGCCAATCTTTAAGGAAATTTTCTCTTTATTCGAGCACAACAACCTGATCCTGACTCTTCGCGGTCAATACTGACCTTTGCCCCCCAATCCCTCCCTTTCCGATCCCCAATTCTCTGCTTCTCATTGGCTATCTTCCAAGTCACTCTCCTGATTCCTTTTTCGTCAGTTCACAGGAATGTTTCCCCCCTCCTCATCTCCGAGGAGACTGAATCTTCAAAGGGATTTAGCAGGCAAAAGTTCAGGCTTCATCCTCCCTTTTCTATGTCAGTGCTGAGACGCTGACAGTTTCCTTTTCAGAACTAACAGGACTTGAACATTTTCACTAATGCCCTTTCAAGTCTTAGTTCAAATTATTCTACATTATGATTAAGATGTATGGGGTATTAAGAGGTCCACCGTCTGGGTTGTGGTTTTTTTTTGTTTTGTTTTCAATTCAATAAATAGTTTGCTTTGTGCTCTCTTCAAGCAATTCACATCATTGCTCATTTCTTCAACGTTGAGTGGTACATTGATGCTCAGCAGAAAACAGATAAGACCTTGCCTTCCGTCCTGTCCCACCTTCATAAGACGGATGGTTTGTGGTTAAATCCTATCCAGTCCAACTCTACAGTAAGTGCATCGCCAAATCAATAATTTACTTCTGAAAATAAAATTACTTGAGAGCCCTTGGCTAAATCTGATAGTAACAGGAACAATCTGATTTTATCTGTAACATTGGTTCATGGAATTTAGGAGGATTATCTCTGCTTTTTTAAACCTGGATACAAAACATGAGATTTGCTTGACACCAATGCTTTCTTGGCAGTCTGTTTTTTTCCGCCATGTCTTTTTGCTGGGTTACACTGAGTCGATATACTAATTGTCTTTTACTTTAAAGGATCAATGTCTTAAATATGTGCATTGAACGGCATTTTTTTAAAAAAGAAGATGCCATTTTAAAACCTTGTTTTAAATTTTTGGTGAGCTGCCTTGGGTATGTTTTAAAAAAATGGACACCATCTGTTTCAGCGATGGTTTTTTTTTTAAGGATGTTTGATTTTTGATGGTCCTTTTACTCTGTTACAATTTTGTCATACGGGCCAGGTTTCCTAAATGTTATGGGGTTGAAATTCTCCAGGTTGGAAGGATCCTAGGATTTAAACAACCTAGGATTGTTTAAATACAACCGAGCAGAGGTGGGTTTCAGCAGGTTGTGACCAGTTCTGGAGAACCGGTAGCAGACATTTTGAGTACTTCGGAGAACCAGTAGTAAAAATTCTGACTGGCCCCACCCCCCATCTATTTTTTGCTTCCCAAGTCCCAGCTGATAAGGGAGGAAATCGGAATTTTGCAGTAACCTTCCCCTGGAGTGTGGTGGGAATCAGGGGTGGGTTCTACTTACCTTTACTACCGGTTTGCAATGGGGCCATGCGCAGAAGCATTCTGATGATGTCAGGGTTGGAGGGCGGAGCCTCCTGCCGATTTTACTACTGGTTCTATAGAACCGGTATGAACAGTATCCTTCCCCTGCCATGCCCACCAAGCCACGCCCACAGAACCGGTAGTAAAAATTTTTGAAACCCACCACTGCAGCCCAGGGACATGATCTACTATGTCTTTGTGTGACTTCACCTTGCTTGCTCTTGCAGATTCCTTTATATGTAGCATTCATCACCATTCCAGGCCTGACGGGAGTGATCATCACTTTGGCACTTATTCTCATGATCACTTCTTCCATGGAACAGATCCGCAGGAGCTATTTTGAAGTCTTCTGGTACACCCATCATCTCTTCGTCATCTATTTTGCTGGCCTCGTCATCCATGGCATCGCGTAAGACACCAATTCTTTAACAGATGGCAGGATGGGCTAATTCTACACACACACACATACACACAATGGGTTAATTATTTACACACACACACACACACATACATACCAGTGGTGGGTTTCAAATTTTTTACTACCAGTTCTGTGGGTGTGGCTTGGTGGGCATGGCATGACTTGGTGGGTGTAGCTTGGTGGGCGTGGCAGGGGAAGGATACTGTAAAATCTCCATTCCCACCCCACTCCAGGGGAAGGATACTGTAAAATCTCCATTCCCTCCCCAATCCAGGAGAAGGTTACTGCAAAATCCCCATTTCCTCCCGATCAGCTGGGACTTGGGAGGCAGATAATAGATGGGGGTGGGGCCAGTCAGAATTTTTACTACCGGTTCTCCAAACTACTCAAAATTTCCATTACCGGAAACTGGTCACAACCTGCTGAAACCCACCTCTGATACATACCCCCAAAATAAGACTGAGTTCTTATATTATTTTTTGCTCCAAAAGACGCATTAGGGCTTATTTTCTGGTTAGGTCTTATTTTTTTAGGAAAATATGGTTACTCAATGCATCCGTCTGGCTGACGATCTTAACTCAGGATTATTTTGGGGGGTAGGGCTTATATTGCAAGCCCCTGAAAAAATCATGCTAGGGCTTATGCTAGGTGGGTTATTTCTGGGAAAACCAGGAAAATGCACACACACACACACAACTCATTTTGATGGAAAGTTTTAGCCACTTTAATCAAAGAATTAACAAAAATTGAAATAGAACAAAAAGGAAGAAAAGGAAAGGGGGACAGAGAAAAAGCAAAAGCTAAACGTGTAGAAGAAAATCAGAAATAAAGATGTAAATATGAATTAGTAAGATGGGTTAATTCTGATGCACTTGGCTCTTTTTAAGATGAGATGAGATAATCTTAATGTCATTTTTTTCTTGTGGGCACTCTGGCACACATTAAAAATGAAATCCTGTTGCTTGCTCTCAAATTGTACACATACATAACACACCTATAGATCAGTGGTGGGTTGCCCCTGGTTCGCACCGGTTCTATAGAACCGGTAGTAAAACCGGTGAGAGGCTCCGCCCACTGACCCTGACGTCATGAAAACTCTTCTGCGCATGTGTATAAACTTCTGTGCTTGCGCATGGCCCCGTTGCAAACCGGTAGTAAATGTAAGTAGACCCCACCCCTGCTATAGATACGCAATATTCATACATATGTATATACCGTGCCTACAACCTAACATATAAATAAAGATAAATATTAAATGGGTGAGAAGACTGGTTTTCCCCCCCTTTATCTTGTTTTATTTTATAATTATGCAATATTTTTATTATGTAATAATTTTAAAATTGTTATAAAAGCATGCTAGTGTTTGGATCCTGTGGCATTTATACAGTACTGACAGGAGATCATTAACATTCTGATGTTTAGATAAATCCTTAAAAACAAAGAAGGTTATATTAATATGAACCATGGTTCCTAAAATTTTAATGTTTTTTTTAAAGTTTTTTTTAATTATTTTAAAACACAAACAAAAAACACATCTGTTCAAAACAAAGCTCTTGATCCGGTCACAAATTCATACAAATCACTAACAAATCTTAATTTTCAATTAATACAACTTAATATTTTACTCAGTTATTTCCCTCAAATCTATTATTTAACTATGCCATTATCCCCAAAAACCTGTTACTTAAATCTTAAATCTTAACCAATTATCATTCCCTTTCTCTCTTTCATTTGCTTAGATGGATAAATTTTTAAAGTATAAATCATACAATTATTATAAACATTCATAAAATATTAAATTCCAATATAATCATTTTATTCTTACTAATGAGTTTATTATATCTGGAGTTAAAGGTGGCAATTAATAAACAGGTGCAAAATACTCACGGTTTTTCAGCGAGTGCAGATATTCACGTTTTGAAGGCTGTGTTTGGTTAAGCTATCGATACTTGCGTGTGACACATAATTTGGAACAACAAATGCAATAGTTTCATTGCAATCCTAGCAGCCAATGTAAATACATGACATAGCCAGTAATTGTATCTGGAATTCCTCCCACCCTAGAGCAATGAGTGAAGGATTGTGCGATTTTGGAAACTTCTGGAAATCTAGCATCTCTTAGGGGAAAAAAAATCAGAACGCGAAGGAGGGGTGCGTCAAGCACAAAGAATCAGACCATATGATAAATAGCAATTCAGAAGATTTAGCGCTCAAGCCTAGAGACCGAAATCTAGTCAACTAAAGTTCAGTACAGAAACCTTTTTCTCTTGCTTGGGTGAGGGTGTGTGTTGGAGTAGATGACCTACAAGCAGGGATGGGCTCCTGGGGGTTCGTAGGGGTTTGGGAGACCCTCTAGCTAAGGTTCTGTGCAGTTCGGAGAACCTCTAAATCCCACTCCTGGCTGGCCCCAACCATCCAGGAGTCCCCACATGGCCCGTTTTGGATGCAGATAAGTGCTGGCACGTGCGGAGGCTCAGGTAGGGCAAAAAACGGGCCTACCGGAAATTCAGGAAGGCCAGAAATGGGCCCGTTTCCAGCCTCCAGAGGGCCTCCGGAGCCTGGGGAGGCTGTTTTCGCCCTCCCAGATGCTCGAGGAAAGCCTCCAGAGCCCAGGGAGAGCAAAAACTTCTGTGGTGCAGGAGGCTGCCTAGGCCATGCCCACCATGGCCATGCCCACCCAGCAACCGGGCAGAGAACTCCTTGCTAAAATTTTTGAAGCCCACTCCTGCCTACAAGGTCCCTTCCAACTCTGTTAATCTGTAAATAATATTAATTGGCACCAGATAAGGGTCCATGGAATTCAAAAAGGGTTGAACTTAGACTGTTTGTGGGAATGTAATCAGAGGTGGGTTTCAGCAGGTTCTGACCAGTTCTGGAGAACCGGTAGCGGAAATTTTGAGTAGTTCGGAGAACCGGTAGTAAAAATTCTGACTGGCCCCGTCCACATCTATTCTCTGCCTCCCAAGTCCCAGCTGATCAGGAGGAAATGGGGATTTTGCAGTAACCTTCCCCTGCCACACTCCAGAACCAGTAGTAAAAAAATTTGAAACCCACCACTGAATGTAATGATTCTACACCAGGGGTGTCAAACTTGCGTCGTCACGCCATCATCACATGACGTATCGGGACTTTTTTCCTCTTCACTGAACCGGATGAGGGCGGGACCAGCACGTCTGGTCTGCGGGCCGCAAGTTTGACACCCCTGTCCTAGGCTGATGACTCGTTTAACTCCGCCCTCCAGCTCTGCCTTCTCTTCTCCTACAGGGTGAGGGTGAGGACGAGGCTTTGTCATAGCAAGCCACTTTCTCCCACTACTTAGCTACTGAATCCTTTTGTAATTTTCTCCTGGGAAAGGCAACAATTCAGAGGGTGCCCTTTTGTGTTCACAGAGGTCTTGTTCGTGGGCAAACAGCTGAAAGTCTGACGAAGAATAACCCCAAGCAGTGTGCACATCACCCTACCCAGTGGGGCCGAAATAGCAGCCATCACTATTGTGAAGTGCCTGAGTTTGGAAGTATTCCGGCTGAGGTGAGAACATCATTGGTGATAGTCTGTGCTGTGATGGAAGGTAATGAGGAGGTAGATTCCCAGCAGAGAGGGGTGCATTCCAGAGGAATATAAGAGGCAACTCAGCTAAAATATTTTGTGTGAGAGAAAGAGGATGAAGACAGCTCTTCCCTAATAGTTCCTAGAGTACCGTATTTTTCAGACTATAAGACGCACTGGAGTATAAGATGTACCAAGATTTCAAAGAGGAAAAGAAGAAAAAAAAAAGTTTTTGCCCTCCCCGGCCCCCAGGAGCACTCTGCAGGCTTCCCAAACCCTCTGCGCATCCCATTTTTGGGAAAAATGGCCCCGTTTTTGGCCACCCAAACCCCCCCCCCCACGTGTCGTATTTTTGTCCTCCCCAGCCCCCAGGAGCACTCTGCAGGCCTCCCCAACCCTCTGCGCATCCCATTTTTGTGAAAAATGGACCCATTTTTGGCCACCCAAACCCCTCACCTGTCGTATTTTTTCCCTCCCCAGCCCCCAGGAGCACTCTGCAGACCTCTCCAACCCTCTGCGCATCCCATTTTTGCAAAAATCAGGCCTGTTTTTGGCAAAAACGGGATGCACGAGGTGGGGTTTCGGGAGGCCAAAAATGGCTGTATTCGGTGTAGAAGACACACCAACATTTCCACCCTCTTTTAGGGGGGAAAAGTGCATCTTATATCCCCTGAAAAGTACGGTATATTGTAGATGCAGATATTAGAGTGTTTAGTCTGGCAAGATTCTGTCTAAGGGTGTGAAACAATGAAAACCTCAACTTGGAAGAATCACAATATGTCATTTTTGATTCTGGGCCTGACTGCAGTACCTGAGAAGGATTCAGGAGATAGTTTCATATGCAGCCACCTTATCTTGGAGGAGAACTTCCCTCTCTCTGGTTCATCTGATAGCCATTAGCAAAAAATAGAAAAGCTCTCCACTCTAATGTAGTGAAAGAGAAATGAGTCCTAAAATGGGAGTGGTTCAGTTGAGGAGATTCTTGTAATCCTAGCCCTATCCCATTAAAGAAGACCCGGTGAGAATTTTGCTTTGGATTGGTTGAGTCAGTTGCCAAAGTTTGGCATCAACCCAATGTGTAGTTGATGTTAACTGAAATTTCATTCACCCAGCCCCACCCCAAAAGCTGAACTTCCTGTTATACTAAATGTAGCTACCACGTGATTGGGGCTTGATGAGTTATAAAGTTATGGTTTGTGGCTTGGTATATTGGGGAAAAAACCCAGGCAATTATGGTAAAAAGCAAGCTGTGGTTTAACATAATGTATGGATTCAGCATAAGGAACTACACTAATTCTGGAGATAAAAATTAACTCCAATTATCTGCAATTAGTGCAAGTTCAAATCTCACCAGGCTCAAGGTTGACTCAACCTTCCGTCCTTTCGAGGTAGGTAAATTGAGGACCCGGATTGTGGGGGCAATAAGCTGACTTTGTATAGAATAACACCGCTTGGGGGGGGGGGGGGCGAAAACTCTAATAAGCAGGTATATACAAAAAAGGTATGCAGGCTATTGCTATAATGCATTGTAAGCCGCCCTGAGTCTACGGAGAAGGGCAGCATATAAATTGGACTAATAAATAAATAAAAAGGAGCAGGGGAAAGTCCTGCTTTCCTGCAGGACGGTCTTCCTTATTGTACTTTACTTGGTTCTTTCTTTTAAGTCCTGGAAGTGGGTGCTGGCACCTATTATTCTCTATGCATTTGAGCGAGCCCTGAGGATTTGGCGTTCCTGCCAGAAAGTCGTTATTACAAAGGTAGGTGTTGGGTCTGTCTCCAAATCTACTACTGACCCCTGCTATTGCTGATCCCTGGCCTAGGCAATAGATCCTGCCTGCCTCTAGCAAGTTCACTTTCCTTAACTCTTTACATCCGATGTGTTGGCGTTGAATTGAGACTGGGCAGATCCAGGTTTAAACTCAGCCATGGGATATCACTGTGTGAACTATGGGAGAACTATTCTGTTCCCAGGCCAATCTCCATCTTTTATTTGACCCAAAGAGAAAGGCGGAGGAGGCAGGCTTGTGTTTCAGCATCAGAGATGTTCTGACTTAGGCTTCCCCAAACCACAAAGCAGACTCCTTGTCCCGACAAAAAAAAACCCTTTTATTTAATTTACAGTGAATTCCTCTCCAGCAAAGTCTTTCCTCTCCCACAGTCTTTCAAGATAGTTCACAATGACCGACCTTTATCAGGCTTGGAGAGTGGCCAGGCCGATATCTTTCAGACGCCGCAATACTTGGCAAGAATGCAGGAATGAATTAATGGTCTCCTGCAAACTCCACTCCCCTTTCGCTCCTCTTTTATTCCCTACAGGAGGGACCCTTCAGCGTCCACCTGTGGCCTTACTCCCAAGTCAACCCTTGTTCTTTAGCTGTTTCCTTTGTCTGGAAACTCTGCGCATGCGCACACTGGGAACAGGCTCCAGCTGTTCGTCTGCCTCACTGATGTCTGACTCCGAAGGCAGCTGATAACTGGCATACGGCCCTGGCCCCCTCTCTGCCTTTGATGCAGAGCCCTCGTCAGAGCCTTCCCCAGACTCCAGGACTGGCCCATGTTCCTCCCCAATCTGCTGTCAGATCCGCTGGCCACTGGTGGGCCACAACAGGTCTACTCAGTGTGGGGAGAGGATACTGTAAATGGGGAGTGGGAATTCACCGCATCCCCATTGGGACAAGGCATTGGGTTTTCTCACTTTGGAAATCTTGTCTCCAGGTCATCATGCATCCCTCCAGAGTCCTGGAAATTCAGATGTACAAGGCAGGTTTCAGCATGGAAATCGGACAGTACGTGTTCCTCAACTGCCCCACCATCTCCTATCTAGAGTGGCATCCATTCACTCTCACCTCCGCCCCGGAGGAAAACTTCTTCTCGGTCCACATTCGGGTGGCAGGAGATTGGACGGAGACCTTGATTGACACCTTGCAGCAGCCAAACTCACCGATGCCCAGGTGAGCGGAGATGGCGACATGAGTAGCTGTGATTGGTTGGCCTCACTTGAATTTCTTGAATAAATCCTATTTGGATAAACTTGAAAACGTATAAGCTTTTCACAGTTAATATTTTGTTTTGTTTGGCCAAAAACATTAAAATGTATCTGAAAAGTCCCAGGGGCCAAGTCCAGTTTGTGGAACGAAGCTCTTCTGGATGTTTTATGGCACGGATGACATCAGCTTGGCTTTTTATAATCTATCATCTTCTTTTAATTGACCCCATAATCCCTTGCGGGGTGGAATCTGGGCAACTGAATGGTGCTGAGTGTTTACTGGCCAGATGCCCTTCCTGTCACCAATGCGGAGTTATATTCAGCAGATATATTCTCATCGTGCCCAGAGAGAGAAATATCTGCCTCTACCTAGGATTGATCTCACAACCTCCTGATTGTAAGGCAAGAGCTCCACGTCTAGGCCACCGCACCACTCAGCTATGAGAGCAGAAAAAGCAAAACACTGTTTGCTCATTTTTTCAGGATGATGGTGGATGGTCCTTTTGGCACAGCCAGTGAGGATGTCTTCCAGTATGAGGTGGCCATGCTGGTGGGAGCTGGGATTGGGGTGACTCCTTTTGCTTCAGTACTGAAATCTATCTGGTACAAGTTCCAACATGGTGACCAGGAACTTCAAACCAGAAAGGTAAGCTCAGTTGGCTTCTCCTCAACCTATTTACAAGTAGCCTCTAAGGTACAGCAATAAAAGAGTTCTTGACTTTATAATGTCTTGCAGGCTTAAGTCATAATCAGCATACCATGTTTCTCCAGAAAGATGAAAACAGAGTTAGACATTGGGTTCTTCTAGACCAGAATTGTCCACTGTCAAAAGTTCTCCAAGATCAAGAATTTGTCCACCTTTACTTGCATGGAGATTAAATGTGGAATCTACAACATTTATTGATTTTTTTTTTAAATTTGATTTATATGCCGCCCTTCTCCGGAGACTCAGGGCGGCTTACAATGTGATCAGCAATAGCCTTCATCCTTTTTGTATATTTATACAAAGTCAGCTTATTGCCCCCACAAACTGGGTCCTCATTTCACCTACCTTAGAAAGGATGGAAGGCTGAGTCAACCTTGAGCCTTGGCGAGATTTGAACCCTGCAGTAATTGCAGGCAGCTGGTCTTAATAACCAGCTTAATAACAGGGTGCCTTAAACCCCTGTACTACCAAGATTTATTTATTAAATTTATATGTTACCCATTGCACTACTAGTCTGACTCTGAAAGGTTTACAAACTGATAAAAAAGTTAAATAGAAAAGCATAGCTAAATGTCTACGACTGATTCACAATCATCCAGCTCATAGTTGTCCCAAAGATGGTTTTTTTTTTTTCAAGAAGCAACTGGACTTTCTGTTTTTCTTTGAAGATGTTTCACTTCTCATCTAAGAAGCTTCTTCAGCTCAGAGCTGAAGAAGCTTCTTAGATGAGAAGCGAAACGTCTTCAAAGAAAAACAAGAACGTTCAGTTGCCTCTTGAAAAAGCACCTTTGGGACAAATAGAAAAGCAAGCGACATCAATGAAATAAAGACTAAAAGACTTCCTGCAAACATCTTCTCTATTACTCAACCAAGGTTGCCTTCTATCCAACTTTTACAATTTAGTAGCACTGGTTTGCCCAACCTGCTTATGGATTTCAATTAAACGCTTATTGGGTTATGCGCTTTCTGCATGCCAAAGTGGAGGAGTATCCATTGAGTTTCTTTGAGGTTTAGTGTGCTGTGAAAACTGAGTTGGTTTGGGGTTTGACAGTCCGCATAAAAATGGGAAATCGATGCAATAAGCAGGGCAAACATGTTGTGTCACCCAAAAGTCATTGTACTTCTCTCTGATCTCAACATCTTTCAACTTTGTTCTCGGCATTCTGATTCGGAGGGTGCAAACTGGCATTTTAAAGCACATTGCCGTCTTCTTTTTTTTTCTTTCTCGTGTGGGCTGCAAGATTTACTTCTACTGGGTTTGCCGAGAAACAGGATCGTTTGCCTGGTTCAAACACCTCCTTTCCTCCTTGGAACAAGAGATGGAGGGATCTGGCAGAGCAGATTTCCTAAGCTATCATCTCTACCTCACTGGCTGGAACAGAAGCATGGTGAGTTGGAGGGCTAATCTGTGTGTGACCTGTTTTATCCTGGAGCTTCTTGACTTATCGCTTGGCACTTTTAAGGAAGTCATTTCACAGTCTTCGGTCCGAGCTAGAAACCCAGAACAAAAAGGGCATTGTTCAAAGTTAGTTTGTTCAGTTGCTTTACCAAATAGGTCAGAGGTTGTTTTCACAGCTCAAAGTCTTATAAAACCATCTTAAAGATGAAATAAAGTTGGAGGTGAAAAGGCATACATTTGACTTCTAAAAGGAATCAAGCCAAGATTTCTGAGAAAGGGACTTCACACATGGGGCTTTACCACTGAGAAGGCCTATCCTCCAACAGTCTCTGGCTTCACCTTTGAAGGAACTTCCAAGATTTCTTGGAAATAACCTTCAGGAAGGGGTGGTATATTAATAAAAGACAATAATCCTTGACTTACAACCACAAGGACCAGTATTTTCATTGCTAAGCATGATAGTTAAGTAAGCCGTGTCCGACTTTTCAACCTTATTCGCCATAGTTGTTACATGAATGCAGGTTCCTCCATTGACTTCGCTGGCTATAAAGTCAGCCATTTTCTTTTACAAGCCAGGATTTGTAGCTTATTGAACAAAAGAGAGCTGGTTGTTTATTTAGCAAACCACAAGGAAGCAAATTAAAATATTTATGTTTGGGTAAAACCTGCTGCTTGGCTGGTTTGACCTAAAACTGATTGTATGAAGAGGTTCATCATTAGGTTATTCTCAAGAATGGTGGAGAACACTGGGGTGCTATTCAGCAGGTTCTGACAGGTTCTGGAGAACCGGCAAATACCACCTCTGGCTGGTCCCAGAGTGGGGTGGGAATGGAGATTTTGCAATATCATTCCCCTGGAGTGGAGTGGAAATGGAGATTTTGCAGTATCCTTCCCTGGCCATGCCCACCAAGCCACGCCCACAGAACTGGTAGTAAAAAAATTTGAATTCCACCACTGGAAAACACCCTGTGCCATTCCAAGAACTGGAAGATGTGTTTTAACACAACAGTTGAGGATATTGTTGGGAGTTGCTGTGAAATTTTGACTTTGGCTGCCTTTCTTTGTTGGGAAACTAGGTTGGCCATGCAGCTCTCCATTTTCAGAAGTCCACCGACATGGTGACAGGCCTGAGGCAAAAAACCTCTTTTGGAAGACCCATGTGGAATAATGAATTTTCAGCAGTGGCGGCCGCACACCCCAAGTAAGAGTTGTTGTAGTTGTTAGTTGCGAAGTCGTGTCCGACCCATCGCGACCCCATGGACAATGTTCTTCCAGGCCTTCCTGTCCTCTACCATCCTCTGGAGTCCATTTAAACTCACGCTGACTGCTTCAGTGACTCCATCCAGCCACCTCCTTCTCTGCCGTCCCATTCTTCTTTTGCCCTCAATCGTTCCCAGCATTAGGCTCTTCTCCAGTGAGTCCTTCCTTCTCATTAGGTGGCCAAAGTATTTGAGTTTTATCTTCAGGATTTGGCCTTCTAAAGAGACGTCACGGTTGATCTGTTCTAGGACTGACTGATCGGATCGTCTTGCAGTCCAAGGGACTCACAGGAGTCTTCTCCAGCACCAGAGTTCAAAGGCCTCAATTCTTTGGCACTCAGCCTTCCTTATGGTCCAACTTTCACAGCCATCCATTGCAACTGGGAAAACCATAGCCTTGACTATACACACTTTTGTTGGCAGGGTGATGTCTCTGCTTTTTAGTAAGCTATCTAGAGTTAATAAAAAAAAATTGTCTAGATTTGGCAAATCTAGATAGCAAATCCAGGTAAGAGAGCGCCTTTCAACCAGGTTAAGCTCTCTTCTTCTCATCTAACCCTGTAGCAGTTCTTTCAAACAGCAACGACTTTCCCCCCACCCCAGGATTTCTGGAAGAAACAAAACTCCCCCCCATCATTGGCTACCTAAATTTTTGAAAAACTGGAAATGCAGTTCTGATGTCTGGGATTGAATGCCCAGATGCTCTTATCGCTGAGCTATGGTCTCTTCTCTGGAACATTGTGGAACAGGGAATCAGTACCCTGGACAGCTCCATATTAAACCTTTTCGTAATTGAATCAAACATTTATCTAGTTAAAACTTTTATTTACATTTACAAATTTACTTTAAAGAATGCAGTTTCAGTTCCGGATACATTTGCCCCATAAGCTAACATTTTAGAAGTCTCTCTTTTATGATAAAGAGGAAATGTATATAATAATTGCCATCTGTAGTTTTTATAGGTAACTAGCTGATAACCCGGTGTTACCCGGGTATTTATTTATCCCAACCCTATATTAGACAGAGAGGCTGTGTATTACCAGAGGAATCCCCCTTGTGGAGTACTGTGAAGCCGTTACCATGGCAACTCCAGTGCTGTACGGTAGAAGCCATTTTAAGGCACAACAAGCTCCATCTTAACAGAACTTGAATCCAAAATGCACACTATCACTGTCAAAAGTACTGTGATTTGACCCAGGCATTCCAGAGTTATGCTGGAACATACCCACACACATACATACAGCCATATATATATATATATGATTGTATTATCTATGCTTTCTTGAACAAACTAGAGCCAGTCCTAAAAAATCGTGGCTTGTTTTTCTAGTCTAGTTTAATTCCTAATCTTCCCTTTGTTTTATATTGTTGTTCTGGGTCTTGTACATTAGATGGACACAAAAGTAGGCTAGCAAAAGTAGGGGTCATAAACCAACTTATTGTTGATGTCTGCACATTACACCAAGCCATAGCTGTTAATCTATAAATAAACAGGAAAAAGAATTCATTGACCTAAAGAAACCATGGATGATTCATTCACCCAATTTGCCTGTCATCTCAAGCCAAACCCAATCCAACCCAACCCAACCCCATTGTTAAGTTCACCAGCAATGTTTTAATCTCTTCAACTAACCAAAGGGTGCCATTCTGTTCCTGTCCCTTAATAAAAGAATTATGAAGGTTGACTCAGCCTTCCATCCTTTCTAAGGTAGGTAAATTGAGGACCCAGTTGTGGGGGCAATTAGCTGACTTTGTATAAATATACAAAAGAATGAAGGCTATTGCTTAGCGCATTGTAAGCCGCCCTGAGTCTCCGGAGAAGGGCGGCATATAAATCAAATTTAAAAAAAAAAGTCAAACCTGCCAAGATATGCAAATCCCACTTAATGTTGCTTCCAAAACCCAGCAGTTTCCAAGAATGTTTATTCCAACTGATTTATGTTATTTTTATCCTTATCTTAGGTCTGTTGTGGGCGTGTTCTTGTGTGGACCAGAGCAGCTGGCCAAAACTCTGAGAAAGTACTGCAGTCAGCACTCTAGTCTGGATCCCAGAAATGTCCAGTTTTATTTCAACAAAGAGAACTTTTGAAACACCAGGACTCAAGTCAAAAGGGGAAAACTGTTAAAACGCCTCGCTGAACTAAATAAGGACTGTCAGACCAGAGTTTGCAACTTTTAACAAGCAATGGACACACCTTTCATGTTTGCATATTGCCAGGATAATGTTTTTCTATTTATTTTTTAAAAAAGTTTGAATAGACAAAATGTAAACTTAAAAAAAAATAAAAATGCCAGGAGCCAATTAGCACTAATAAATTGACACATTGCATTGCCATCTGACTGCATCGATAAAAGCCAGTCTCTCTCTCGTTTAGTGAATTGTGATGTCAGGATCAATTTGCAATTTTTTTTTTTTTTAAAAAAATGGCTTTCTGGCAAAAAGTACAAGCTTTTTTGTATTGATGACGGGCAATTTGGAGAAACAAAAAAACAAAAATTGTTCAAATAACCGAGCCTGAGAAATGCTGTCCTTCCCAAAGCTGCAGTTAAAAAGAATTGGCACATTCAAACATTTGATTTTTGTTTCATCCGCAAACGCCCATCTCGTTATTTTGACCGCTTTGTGCTAAAATCTATGCTGATGTCACATCTTCAGAACTATAATCAACTCAATCTTCTATTCAGCCAGGGAGTCAACAATTTCCCAGATGTTGCCCTTATTTTTTTTATTTTTGCAAGGGTTGCAAACAATATTTGAGCAATCACGTTGCTCGGGAGTGCTCCGAATTGATTCCTTTTGTGGTGGGAAATTGCAAGGGCGTGACATGACGAGTGCATAAAGAAGCAATCTTGATCAGGAATTATTCCAAGGCTAATGTTAAGGGGTTGTAATGTATTCTGAGCAGGCTTTGAACGGTGCAGGGTCAGGAAAAGGTTTCTCTGTAATGGTCCCGTCCCCTGTATTAGAATGCTACATCAGCTGAGCTATCATCCGATTTGCTTACTGATGGTTTAAAGGCTGCTGGTTTGTGTGAACGGCCAATTCTGATTCCTTCAGTAAATCAGGGTGATGAAGCCCCAAAATAGCTTTGGACTACGTCGAACACCTAGATTTCAGCAACTCTCTTTCATCAGGAGCCGTGGTGGCGCAGTGGTTAGAGTGCAGTACTGCAGGCCAACTGCCTGCCTGTTGCCAGCAGTTTGGCAGTTCAAATCTCACAGGCTCAGTGTTGAACTCAGCCTTCCATCCTTCCGAGGTGGGTAAAAGGAGGACCCAGATTGTTTTGGGAGCAAGATGCTGACTCTGTAAACTGCTTAGAGAGAGGGCTGTAAAGAACTGTGAAGCGGTATATAAGTCTAAGTGCTATTGCTATTTTCCTTCCTTCCTTCCGCTTAGAATGCAGTATTGCAGGCTGACTCTGCTCATTGCCAGCAGTTCGATCCTGACAGGTTCAAAGTTGACTCAGCCTTCCATCCTTCCAAGGTGGGTAAAATGAGGACCCAAATTATTTTGGGGGCAAGATGCTGACTCTGTAAACCGCTTAAAGAGAGGGCTGTAAAGAACTGTGAAGTCTAAGTGCTACTGCTATCTTTCTTTCTTTTTCTTTCTTTCTTCCTTTCTTTCTCTCTCTCTCCCTTCCTTCCTTCCCTTCCTTCCACTTAGAATGCAGTATTGCAGGCTGACTCTGCTCATTGACAGCAGTTCGATCCTGACCGGTTCAAGGCTGACTTAGCCTTCCATCCTTCCGAGGTGGGTAAAATGAGGACCCAGATTGTTTTGGGGCAAGATGCTGACTCTGTAAACCGCTTAGAGAGGGCTGTAAAGAACTGTGAAGCGGTATATAAGTCTAAGTGCTACTATCTTTCTTTCTTTTTCTTTCTTTCTCTTTCTTTCTCTTTCTCTCTCCCTTCCTTCCACTTAGAATGCAATATTGCAGGCTGACTCTGCTCATTGCCAGCAGTTCGATCCTGACGGGTTCAAGGTTGACTCAGCCTTCCATCCTTCTGAGGTGGGTAAAATGAGGATCCAGATTGTTTTGGAGGCAAGATGCTGACTCTGTAAACCGCTTAGAGGGCTGTAAAGCACTGTGAAGCGGTATATAAGTCTAAGTCTTATGGTTATTGCTAGATGTTCTTTTTTGCAAGCAACCCAGCACCCTGAATCCAATTTCTTGTATGTTGCTTAAAGAGAACTGGGTACGTTTGTAAAAATACTATTGAAACATGGAGGGTCTGGCGTAACACACAGGCAAATGTGTTCAACTATGGAACATAGTTTTATTTGAGAGACAAGAGTGGAAACAATGAGGGGGTGGGAACAAGAAACTCCCTTCTCCTTTCTGATTTGGATCAGACAAGGGAAGGATCTGTGAGCTGCCTTCAGTGTCACTTCCATCCAGGGCTGAATTTCATTCAAAGGATTTCTAAGCCTGTAAGAATAAAAAGGACAGCGTTAAAAAAAAGGGGGGGATAATACCCCCGTTTTCTCCCCTGCAGAAAATAAAAAAGGACATTTCAACCTGAAAGCAAAAAGATGGGAATAAGACAAGCAATGAAAATTAAATCCGCAATGAGATAGAATTATATTAAGTATGAGTGTGTACTAATATTATAATAGAGTATTATTTCATTTACCTTCACTTACTATTAAAATATTACTTATTTACTATTAAAATATGATTATAATAGATTAAAATTGTTCTGACCTAGGCTTCCTTAAAAAGCATGACGCAGAGTCTTGTTCCCGGCAAAATCCCTTTTATTTATGCGACTGTGAATTCCTTTCATTCACAGTCAGCAAGGCTTGGCAAACAGTCTTTCAGAGGAATATTTATCAACACAGACCTTATCTCACTTGGAAAGCTGCCAGATAACTAGTGTCCAAACGCAGGGCAAGGCAAAACTTGGCACAGAGTCTCTTAGAGTCATGAACAGAACTTTCCACTCTTGAAATGACCAACCAACCAAATTGTTTCCTGCAAAAGCCCACTCCCCGTTCGCTCCTCTTTTGTTTCCTATGGGAGGGGCCAATCACCTTCAAGGTGTGGTTTTACTCCCAAGTCGACCCTGCTTTCTTAGTTGTTCTTGTCTTCTGGCAGCTCTGAGCACGCGCACACTGGGAACAGGCTCGAGTTGTTCCTCTACCTCGCTGCTGTCTAGCTCCCTCTCTGCCTCTGATGCAGAGCCCTCATCTGAGCTTTCCCCAGCCCGCAGGACTGGCCCAAGTTCCTCCCCAACCTCCTCACTGTCCGACTCTGCTGCCAGTTCTGCTGCTGCCGGCGGGCCACAACAAAAATGTGGGTATAGAAGTTAAAAACCAAATCAGGGCTAGAACAGGAAGGATTTTTTTCAAGCTTGAAGAGGGCTTGCAAAGGGAATTCGCCTGAGTGCCAAAGATTTCGTGCCGTTTTACAGAAAAATGGTGCTATTTCCCTGCTGCTCCTCCTCCCCTGCTTAAATCCCATCGTTACCCAAGGAATGTGGATCATGGGGCACCAGTCGATTTCTGTATCTGCTCCTTCAAAATGAGAATGCTTTGCCTTTGTTCGGGAGGCAGCATGGCGATCTGGTCAGCGGTCAGCTGGAGAACTTGCATAATGAGGGCTGCCTGTGGAGAAGTGGAAAAGAGGGAAAAAAATGACAAACCAGACAGGGGAAGCCTTGATGGATTCTGCTTTTCTGGTGTAGACTTATGATCTTCATTTGGAATTGGTTTCATAAAGAGCCATGGTGGTGGAGTGGTTAGAATGCAGTACTGCAGGGCTAACTCACTGCTCACTGCCAGGAGTTCGATTCTGAGCGGCTCAAGGTTGACTCGGCCTTCCATCCTTCCGAAGTGGGTAAAATGAGGACCCAGATAGTTGGGGGCAATAGGCTGACTCTCTATAAACCGCTTAGAGAGGGCTGTAAAGCACAGTGAAGTGGTATATAAGTCTAAGTGCTATTGCTATCTATCTATCTATCTATCTATCTATCTATCTATCTATCTATCTATCTATCTATCTACCTACCTACCTACCTACCTACCTACCTACCTACACCAGAGCCATGGTGGTACAGTGGTTAGAATGCAGCATTGCAGACTAATTTGGTTCGATCCTGACCGGCTCAAGGATCCTGACCAGCTCAAGCTTTCCATCTTTCCGAGGTCAGTAAAATGAGGACCCAGATAGTTGGGGGCATTATGCTGACTCTGTAAAACTGCTTAGAGAAGGCTGTAAAAGTACTGTGAAGCGGTATATAAGTCTGTTGCTAAATCTGCCCTGTTTCCCCGAAAATAAGACATCCCCTGATAATAAGCCCGCCCTGAAAACATTTAAACGCAGAACTGGAAATCAGGTAAGACAACAAGAGGAGTTCCATCTTGCTCCATGCGCCCCAAAATAATAAGACCACCCCAAAAATAAGGCCAAGCGCTTATTTCGGGGTTCAAAAAAATATAAGACAGGGTCTTATTTTCGGGGAAACATGGTAGCTGACTACCTCCCTCTGTTGCAGGCCAAGGCCTTATAGAAGAAAATACCAACAGGCCCCATTAAAACTTGATGAATCATTAATGGACAGTGTAAAAAAGGAAAATAAATCATAACTCGGCTTAATTGACATTTCTAAAGCACATTAAGAACCAGATTTGAAACGGGCATCAAATGTCTCTTAAGTGAGAGTTAGAGAAGAAGAGAAAGGATTCTGCACAAATTCAAAGCCTTTCTTTGCTCTTGTCCTGGGCATGGCTAACAGCCCCAGAAACAAGCACTAAACACCACTGAAAAGAAGCAATAAAAATAATGGTGCAGACAGCATCGTCCAACCTCAGGGGAGCAGAACAGGGTATATTTCTGGTCTAAAACCCTGTTTTAAAATGTCCAGGAAAAAGCCTTTAGAAGGTTAGAAGTAACACTTCGATTGTACTTTCCTCCGTTGGCTCACTTCGGAAGGATTGACAGCTGCCATGGGGAAAAACACACTGTTGTCAACCTTGAAGCTGACTTGACCGAAGGCATCTTGAAAGCATCAGTGTTGCCACACTGGAGCTGAGGGATAAGGGATTTGAGATTGCTGGTTTTTGGTAGCCAAAACAAAATACTTTCTCTTGGGAACCAAGGACGTTCTCACACCGGGTGGGAGGAAGGTGAAGTAACGTCACCAGGCAACCAGACAGAGATGTGATTGGGCCATGTGACTAATTGTTTTGAGAAAGTGACAAACTTTCACTTTTAATTAGGTGAAAACCGTGGGAACCTTCAGAGTTGGTTTTCACCAGATTTGTGCCAATATGATATATCCAATCTTTGAGGGATCTTACCTGCTTTGGAGTTCTGCTTGCTATGGGTGTATTACTTGGAATCCTGACATTAAACTAACTCTGAAGGTTCACTTGATTAAACATAAACTTGATTAGAAAGAAATCAAGGTCGGGCTTTTTAGGATATTTCCTTTACCTTTTCATGATCCTGGGGTGTGACTTGGTTTTGCCCAGGGCTGAAGCCTCCAGGCTGGGCTGCAGGCTGTACCGCTCCACCTGCCATGGCTCCAGCCTGCTGCATTGTCGTCCCTGGCATATTAGGAACCTGAGAAGACAGAAGGTATTTCAGATTTACTGCCCTGCCGAGACAAAGTGGAATTGACAGTCTGAGAAAAGAGTAATTATCTTTGAACGAGAAACAAAGGTGGGGGGGGCCATGCGGGGGGGGGAGGAGATAATAGAGGTGCGCTGCAAATCCATCAGACAAGAGGATAATGTGAAGACCTGACCTCTTGCCTCAGCAAATTTTAATTTCGCACCGCAGATTTCAAAAAACCCAAAGCTTTGGTCGTCGTCCTTTCTGCCGACAGATGGGTTTTTCTAGTCCACGTCTTGGTGGGTGGGTGGGTGTGGAATGATTCTTTTAATGACAACAAAAAGCTTCGATTATCAGGTTAAAAAGAGTCGTGGAGCCAGCCGTGTTATTTCTACGAACAGCTCTTCATAAAGGCTTGGTCAATTTCAACGCATGGATATGAAACGATCACTCTAAGGCAGCTGCATTTTGACTTGGACAACGCCCGGGGTTTTTAGTTAAAAGAAGCAGCCAGAGTTTTATTTTATTTTTTACAGTGCTGGACTTTTCAGAACAGAGGTATGTGTGCAAACAGATCCAGCCCCATTTCTTCTGCCTAGAGCTAAAATTTAGCAGCAAACCGCATTGCTGGCAAGCCGCCTGCATCTTTTAAAAAATTTAAAAACTCATTCTGGCCATCGAGCAGCCACTTAAAAGCACACCAGGTGCCGTTTGCCCAACGTGTTTCACAATCTAACCCAACTATAATTGCGGGGAGGGGGAGGGGTGGAATGGGGAGGATCTGGCAGCACGCGAAATGACCGTTTTGGAAAGAGCCACTCGATCTTCTCTGGAAGTGGCTGGCATCTTGGGAGACCTGGCATCAGGGGAGGACAGACAAGGTCTCCTATCACCAACAGCCTCTTATTGTTGGTTCCCGGCATGCAGCACGACAGATGGGATTCAGTCAAGATCAAGGGAGGTACTAATGAGGACCAGGATTGTGGGGGCAATAAGCTGACTTTGTATAAAAATAGAACACCGCTTAGGGGGGGCCGAAAGCCCTACTAAGCAGGTATATACAAAAGTTTGAAGGCTATTGCTTAACGTATTGTAAGTCGCCCTGAGTCTCCGGAGAAGGGCGGCATATAAATCGAACCAATAAATAAATAAATACCACTCTGTAAAGCCTTAATAAGGCCACACCTAGAATCCTGCATCCAGCTTTGGTCACCACACTATAAAAAAGATGTTGAGACTTTAGAAAGAGTGCAGAGAAGAGCAACCAAGATGATTAGGGGACTGGAGGCTAAAATGTACGATGAACGGTTGCGGGAACTGAGCATGGCTAGTCTAGTGAAGAGAAGAGAAGGATCCGGGGAGACATGATAGCAGTCTTCCAAAACTGCCACAAAAAAAAAAAAAAAAAAGGTCGTATAATCGGGTTGGTCGTATTTTACAACTGTTATGACACATGACTGTAATGAGCAGGTTCCATTATGGCCATAGGTCAAGGACTATCTGTATAGGTCAGGGGTATGCAACCTTAAACACTCAAAGAGCCCAGAAACACTCAAATTTGGGCCCATTTCCCACAGAAGAAAAAACACCGGGAGCCACAAAACCTGGGTGGGTGTGGCCAACTCAACGTCACTCACTCCCATCCAGTCACATGACCCTACCCCCCCCGCCCCCCAGCCACACCTACCCAGGTTTTGTGGCTCCCGGTGTTTTTTTTTTCTGTGGGAAATGGGTATCTCTCCCTCTGTCTGTCTCTGTCTCTGTCTGTTCTCTCTTTCTCTCACTGTCTCTCTCTCTCTGTCTCATTTTCTCTCTCTCTCCGTGCTCTCCTGCCCAGCTTCACATGTCGAGTGACTGGAAGGGAAGGCTGAGGGACGGGGCCAGCCAATGGTGGGATCACCCGACAGGGAGTCACAGCCAAGGGATGAAAGAGCCGCATGCGGATCCAGAGCTGACGGGTTGCCGACACCCAGTATAGGTGGTCTGCAGCCTGCAGCCAACTGGTGCACGGAAGGTTCGTTCTGTGTTGCCAGAACCAGTGCAGACCCAGTCCGGTCCACCCACCCCATCCCACCCCTTTATTACAGCCAATGTCCTGATGGACAGTTAAGTCCTGTACAGGAAGAAAGACTTCCCTTTTCAGACTTTCCAGATGACCAATTATTTGCATTGGCAAACTCGCTGGAGTTGGTGTTTTGGGTCATGGGGTAGCTGACTGGGTGACAGCCGTTTAATGAAAACAAACCCAGGGCTATTGGAGGGAAACCTCTTGGCCTGCTATTGGCTGAATTATAGCTGGTATTTGGTCACCCCCTGCAGGCTGAATTCATCCTAGGGCAATGATGACTAACCCTTTTGCTGTCGTGTGCTAAAAGCGGGGGGAGTACGCGGGAGGGGGGGGTTTACACGCGCACGTGCCCACACCTATAATTCAATGCACCCCTCCCCCGCGCCTGCGCGCACGACCCTCCCCCGTGCTCTAACCCCTAACCCTAACCGTAACCCCCACTTTTGGCACATGATGGCCCGTAGGCCCGTTTTTCGCTCTCCCTGGGCTCCAAAACCTTTCCGGGAGCCTGGGGAGGACAAAAACAGCCTTCCGCACTCCCTCCGAGGCTAGAAATGACCCACCGATATGGCTCTGTGTGCCACCTGTGGCACGCGTGCCATAGATTCACCATCATCGTACTGGGTGTGTGTGTGTGTGTGTGTGTGTGTCTCCCTGTCCAATTGTTGCAGGCAATTTCCCACCAGCTCCAATGCAGTTGGCATGCGACCGTCCTGTCTGTTTTAAAAGATTGTAATCGGGGGTGGAGGGGTGCGGGGGGGAGACATCGTCCAAGTATCGAGTGTTTTGTCTCGGGTGCAGTCTCCACCTACCTGTCGAGGGCCTTGTGGGCCAGCTGATCCCATATTCAGAGGCCCCGGACCTTGAATTGCACTGGTCATTGGGCCCCTGGGGTTCGGACCAGGTCCCCTGGTCTCCATTCCTGGGCCTCTGGGCTCCATTCCTCTAGGGGGCTCCATACCCCTTGGCTCCATGCCTCTAGGGGGCTCCATGCCTCTAGGGGGCTCCATGCCCCTGGGAGGCTCCATGCCCCTGGGAGGCTCCATGCCCCTGGGGGGCTCCATGCCCCTGGGGGGTTCCATGCCCCTGGGGGGCTCCATGCCCCTGGGGGGTTCCATTCCCCTGGGGGGCTCCATGCCCCTGGGGGGTTCCATCCCCCGGGGGGGCTCCATCCCCCTGGGGGGCTCCATCCCACGAGGTTCTATGCCCCTCGCATCCATGACTCTGGACTCCATTCCTCTGGGCTCCATGCCCCTCGCATCCATGACTCTGGACTCCATTCCTCTGGGCTCCATGCCCCTCGCATCCATGACTCTGGGCTCCATGCCTCTAGGCTCCATGCCTCTGGGCTCCATGCCCCGGCCATCCATCACTCTGGGCTCCATGCCCCGGCCATCCATCACTCTGGGCTCCATGCCCCTTGGGTCTCGTCCACCTACATAAAAGGAAGGAAGGTATGTCTTACACAGGTTCTACCGTACGGGCAAAGAGGCAAAAGTAGGAGCTACCCACCAAGGTCGGCAAAGGACCCACTCCAGCACAGTCGCAAAAATGCTTGCGGGCTGTTGCAATTTGAAATCGGGGGGGGGGGGGGGGCGGGGGCGGGGATCGAACTATAAAACCAGGTTTGAATTTTGTTCTGAAAAATCCTTTTGGTTTCGGCTTATTACGGTACAGCCGAGTTGTAGGAGAACCTCTTATATATATATATTCTTGCATCTGCTAGAACAGTGATGGGAATCTATGGACCAGATGTTGCCGAGCAACAACTCCTAGCATCTGTCACTACTGACTACGCAGCTCAGAATGACTATTTTGTAATGCCTGTCAGGCCACAGGCTTCGCAAAGTATTCCTACATCATCTTGAGCTCATCCTTCTTCTGACGTCCTACGGGAACGGTTCCATCTATGTCAAAAGCCTTCCTGTCGTCGCCTGCCTCCCTTTTACCTCGGCCATCCATCAAGGGCCCTCGTGGTTCTCCCATCAGGGGACGTGGCTCTCCCATTGGTCCGCCTCTCATTTCATGGGGAGGCAGCCCACGGCTGTCGTGTGCGGGCATGTGGTGCATTGGTGGTCCCTGGTGGGGTGGCCCGAGGTAACCTCTGCAGAAAAGGCGAGGAGGGAAGAAAGGAGACGTCAGATGCCAGGTTAAAAGCCCCAGAGAAGATTCCCCACCTCATAAATAAAAAAGGGGCTCAGTTACGATGGGCGATCCAAGCCTGATTCTGGGGCTTGTGCAATGAACCGAGTTAAGGACATAATCTGGGTTCAGGGCAAGCACAAATCAGTTGAGGTCCAGCTTGGAAGTCTGGTGGGGAAGCCTAAAGAAGAGATTGCTGTCTTGCAAGAACTTTGCACAAGGACAAGACCGCAGGAGGGAGGTAAAGAATTGGAATTAAGCTCCCACTTGAGCTCTACAGGCAAAGAGGAGAGGGGGAAGCGGGGAATGGAAACAGACAGAATAAGAGATTAACAGAGTTGGAAGGAACCTTATAGGTCATCTAGTCCAACCCCCTGCTCAAGCAGGAGACCCTACACCAGTGAGGGCTAACCTTTTTGCCATCGTGTGCCAGGAGGAGGGGAGGGTCATGTGCCCACATGCCCACACCCATAATTCTATGTGCTCCGCTCCTGGCACACAATGGCCTAGTAGGCCTGTTTTTATCTCTCACTTGGCTCCAGAGCCTCTCTATGATTCTGGGGAGGGCAAAAACGGCCTTCCCGACCCCCCCCCACCCCCGAGGCCAGAAATGGCCCATTTCCCAACTTCTGGTTGGACAGGAAGTGACTTTTTTGCTGTCCCCAGCCTCCAGAGACTCCTAGAGAGGCTGTTCCTTTGGTTGATGGTTCTCACTGTCAGAAAATTTCTCATTTCCAGGTTGAATCTCTCCTTGGTCAGTTTCCATCCATTATTCCTTGTCTGGCTTTCAGGTGCCTTGAAAAATACCTTGACCCCCTCCTCTGTATGGCAGCCCCTCAAATATTGGAACATTGCTACCATGTCTCCCCTGGTCCTTCTCTTCACTAGACTAGCCATGCCCAGTTCCTGCAACCGTTCATCGTATGTTTTAGCCTCCAGTCCCCTCAGCATCCTGGTTGCTCTTCTCTGCACTCTTTCCAGAGTCTCCACATCTTTTTTATAGTGTGGTGACCAAAACGGGATGCAGTATTCTAGAGATGGTCTTACTAGGGTTTTATAGAGTGGTATTAGTACCTCCCTTGATCTTGATTGAATCCCTCTGTTAAAGCAATGGCTTTGTTTGCAACCTCTAATTCTCCCATTGCTAAAACCAGCCTGCTTTCTGGTCCCTTAGAAGAGGACCCCCCCAACCAACTAGGCGTCTCTGTTCCCACCTGCCTACCTGGGCTCCACGTCTCCTGTGACCGAGAGCAACGTGCCTCCCCGTGGGTCATTGGGGGCATCTCCCAGAAGGCCTCGGGGTGGTGGCCCACTAGCTGGCATTGGCCCCCGGTGCATAGGGGCTCGTGGGTCCGGCATAGGTACTGTCAAGGAGGCAAAGAGAGGGCTTTGAAGGTCAGAAAGAGAAAACTGCTTATAATCCTACGGTTCAGCAAGTTTGGAACTGAGGTGCTTCTCCCATCACATATCCACTTTACGTAAAAGGAAGCCTACACTGGGGTGAAGGGCCTGCAGAATTTATGAACTGCTTCCATACAGACTACAGTGCTCGTTTCCCTAATCACACATATTCTCCCTTAAAAGGTAAAGGTTCCCCTCACACATATGTGCTAGTCGTTCCCGACTCTAGGGGGCGGTGCTCATCTCCGTTTCAAAGCCAAAGAGCCAGCGCTGTCCGAAGACGTCTCTGTGGTCATGTGGCCGGCATGACTCAATGCCGAAGGCGCACGGAGCGCTGTTACCTTCCCACCAAAGGTGGTCCCTATTTTTCCACTTGCATTTTTCCAGGCTTTCGAACTGCTAGGCTGGCAGAAGCTGGGACAAGTAACGGGAGCTCACCCCGTTACGCGGCGCTAGGGATTCGAACCGCTGAACTGCCGACCTTTTGATCAACAAACTCAGCGTCTTAGCCACTGAGCCACCCCGTCCCTCTATATTCTCCCTTACCAAGGATAAATAGACTCAAGAAAAGACAAGCTTCCCACACGCATAGAAGATCCAGCTTGTTTTGACATAGTCGCATCTGTTCTGAACAGCACAAGTATAAAGATTTTAATTAGCTCCCCCTGGCACCTATTATAATGTATTCGTGTGCACACTTAAAATGGATTGAGCGTCTGCTCCTATGCATTTTAAATGGCACATACACCTGTATACGCTTCTTTGATCCTTAAAAAGAATCCATTCGTCCAACAAGTTGTTCAAGTACATAGGGGTTTGATACTCCAGCATCATATTATTTTCTATAATACACCTGAGGTGCTGGGGAACTATAATCGACAAAAAGGAGCCCAAAGTTGACCCCAAAGTGCTTCTTAAAACTTGGCAATTTTAAGACATGCGGACTTTAACTCATACAGTGTAGGGAATTCTGGGAGTTGAAGTGCACATACCTTAAAAGTTGCCAAGGTTGAGAAACAATAATCTAATTGTTAAACAGGGATGGGGACACCAATTTAAAGGAGAGAGAAGGAGAAAGCGCGGTTGAGTAAGAAAGAAAGATGCACGAATTGTGTTAAGAATACTTAGGAGGGCTTTCAAATGTTTTTGGCAGCCCAATGATACGTCAGCGCAAAATATTCATCAGACGCAAACCCTCTTTTGGCTAGCACTAGGTGGAGATTTTTTCCTGCCCCATAGTTAGAGTTACAGATGTCATTCTCCCATCTGTTTCATTCCAGACCTATGTTCTGACCTAGGCTTTCCAAAAGCATGAAGCAGACTCCTTGTCCCGACAAAAAACCCTTTTTATTAAGCTACTATGAATTCCTCTCATTCACAGCCAGCAAGGGAGAATTTAGAGTCACAGATCTTATCTGGCTTGGAGAGGGCCAAGCCGATATCTTCAAAAGTTGGCAAGGAGTCACGAATCAATTAAGCAAACTAATTGTCTCCTGCAAACTCCCTTCCACTTTCATTCTTTATTCCCTCTGGGAGGGGCCATTCATTGACCACCTGTGGCCTTACTCCTGAGTCGACCCCTGTTCTTTAGCTGTTCCTTTCTCCTGGCAACTCTGTGCATGTGCACGCTGGGAACAGGCTCCAGCTGTTCGTCTGCCTCACTGATGTCCGACTCCATAACTGGCATACGGCCCTGGCACCCTCTCTGCCTCCCTCGCAGAACCCTCATCAGAGCCTTCCCCAGATTCCAGGACTGGCCCATGTTCCTCCCCAACCTCCTCACTGTCGCCAGCTCCACTGGCTGCTGGCGGGCCACGACAACCTAAAAGCCACGCCTGCCGCTTCATTTGCGGCTCTACCTAACAGGAGATACACATTTTTGTGCGCACGACTCTCGCCCATCCTTTGCAGGGTGCCACAAGCAAGGGTGAGGCCAATGGCAACTGCTGGTACCTTGAACACGTTCAATAGAGGCAGGCCTGGCAGGTCCCACGGGAGAGAGCTGCAGGTTCCCTGGCCGGGTAGCAGGAAGAGAGGGAGAAAGAGCTGTCACATCAACAGGAGAGGCACCCCGCCACATGCATGCAGACGCCCGGCTAGAACATGTCTTCTGGTTATCTCTCCGGAGAGAAGCGAGCCTTTGAAAGCAGCCCCTGACACAGGGGTCTCCAAACTTGGCAGCTTTAAGACACGTGGACTTCAACTCCCAGAATTCCTCAGCCAGCTACACACTTGGAGACTGCTGCGTTAGACCATTGTGTAAGAGGCTGCCTTCAAAGGCTCCAGGGTGCTATGCCGGCTGGGGAATTCTGGGACTTGGAAGTCCACAAGTCTTAAAGTTGCCAAGTTCGGAGAGCCCTAGGCTAATAGGAAAGGTATAGGTAGAGTCTAAGGGAAGCAGGGTTGCGTGGAGGGATGGGAAAAGCTGCTTGATGAAAAAAAAAAATGCTAGGCAGGTTCTAATGGATTTCTTTCTTGTATGAAAGGGGAACTTTAGGGCTTGCTGGTACTTTTGAGACCAATAGGAATGATCTGTTCCATCTCTGGCACAATTCAAAATGACGGTCTGCCACCAAGGAGCCTTGGTGGCGCAGCGGACTAAACTGCTGCTAAAGTAGCACTTAGTTGCCAGCTGCCTGCAATTACTGCGAGTTCAATTCTCACCAGGCTCAAGGTTGACTCAGCCTTCCATCCTTTCGAGGTAGGTAAAATGAGGACCCGGATTGTGGGGGCAATAAGCTGACTTTGTATAAAAAAGAACACCGCTTAGGGGGCCCCAAAAAACCCTACTAAGCAGGTATATACAAAAGTATGAAGGCTATCGCTTAATGCATTGTAAGCCGCCCTGAGTCTCCGGAGAAGGGCGGCATATAAATCGAACTAATAAATAAATAAATAAATAAATAATAAAGCCCTTAAGGGTCTAGAACAGTGATGGCTAACCTTTTTGCTGTCGCGTGCCAAAAGTGGGAGGAGCGCGAGGGGTTTGTGCTTGTACGTGCCCACACCCATAATTCAATGTGCCCTGCCCCCCCTGCACATGTGCGTGTGACCCCCCCCGCTGCCCCCGCTTTTGGCACGCAATGGCATGGTGGGCCCAGTAGGCCCATTTTTCACCCTCCCCAGGCACCAGAGGCTTTCTAGGGGTGAAAACAGCTTCCCACCCCCCCAGAGGCCCTCTGGAGGTCAGAAACAGCCCATTTTCCCATTTCCAGTGGGCCCGGAAGGCCCGTTTTTCACCTTCCCCAGCCTCCAGAGGCTTTCTAGAAGCCTGGGGAGGGCAAAAAACTGCCTCCCCGCGCCCCCGGAGGCTGGAAACAGCCCATTTCTTGACTTCCGGTGGGCCCGGAAGGACCAAAAATCAGGTGGCCAGCGCATGAGTACGTGTTGGAGCTGAGCTAGGGCAACGCTCGCGTGCCCACAGATACGGCTCCACGTGCCACCTGTGGCATACGTGCCATAGGTTCGCCACCACAGGTCTAGAAACTGGGATCTCAACAATGGATCTCTACTCACATGCAAACCTATCAAGCTATTCAGGTTTAGATGCCTCCCAGTTTTTAAGAGCCAAGAAATTAACATCTTTCGCACGGCATCGGGTGCCTATGTCCCTGATGGCTTCTAATCTCTGGAGAATTATTTTATTGCTGGCTTCAAATGCCATTTTGCAATGGAAGAACCATTTCAAGGCACTTATTGTCTTATTGTCCAGGGTTTTAATGATTTGTAAGCTGATCCGGAGTGACATAGGTGGAAGATTCAACGTTGCTTGGCGTGGCTGATAACAACCTTCACCCATCCTAGCAGGTCATTGGTTTGCCCAGGTTTTTTGCTCTTTAAGCATTGAGCCACAAGCAAGGGATCATGAACCATAAAGGCTACTGTATTTTTCGGACTATAAAACACTCTGGATTACAAGACGCACCTAGCTTTTGGGGAGGAAAACAAGAAAAAATAATCTGCCTCTGCCTCCCAGGAATTTGCCTCCTTGCAACAAACAGCAGTCTGGTCAGCTTCAGCACAGCCTAATTTAGCACAAGCAGCTGATTGGCAGTTGGATCGGCCTCCTGGAATACTGCCTATCAGCTGTTCCAGGCTGCGGGGATCGCCACCGGCCATCGCCGCTGCCACCTATCGCCGCCTCCGCACGCCCCATTTTTGGCCTCCACGTGTCCCGTTTTTGACCCATTCGAGGTGGTAGGGATCACCACCGCCGTCTATCCCCATAGCCTGGAACGGGCCGAAAATGGGGCACGTGGAGGCCAAAATAGGCAGAGGCGGCAATGGCGATCCCCACAACCTGGAACAGCTGATAGGTGATATGCTCGGGGGCTGATCCAACCGCCAATCAGCTGCTCGTGCTAAATCAGGCTGTGCTGAACCTGATCAGGCTGTTTGCTGCAAGGAGGGAAATATCTAGAAGACAGAGGCCGAAGGGTGGGGGCCAGCGGGTGTGCGGGGCTTCGGCATCATTTGCTCTATAAGACGCACAGACATTTCCACCCACTTTTTTGGGGGGGGGGGAGAAGTGCGTCTTATACACCGAAAAATACGGTAATTCCATTTAGAGCCCGCTAACCCAATGCTAAACAAACCAGGTTACTACATCACGCAATGCATAAATCCAACCAATGACTGGGGGGAAGGGGGGGAAGGCCCAAATTTAGGGCAGAATTTATTTTTATTGATTGATTTGATGATTTTTTTTTTTTATGGCTGCCTGTCTCACCAAGGTGGCAAACTAGTAAGGAAAGCCCAAATCACGTCATGGCAAATTTCATGGCCGGGCTAAAGGTGGGGGGAACGTGAACTCATCTGTCTCCATTTCTAGAAGAGCAAAGTACTTTCAAATGTTAAATACTTTGCCGTTCTAATTTTAGGGAAACCTCAGAAATGCGTCTCAAAACATCATACAGCATTGCGCGGGGGGGGGGGGGGGGGGCGGGGGGGCAGAAGGAGATGCCAGAAACAGTAGAAAGACCCACTCAGCATGGCTAAAAACCGTTTGCATGGTTTCTTAAGAGGAAGCATCATTTCCCGCAGGTATTACTTCCGACCAAAGAAACCAGTGGTGAAACGTAAAATTTGTTACTACTGGTTCTGTGGGCATGACTTGGTGGGGGGGGGGGGGAGTAATGTGACTGGGTGGGCGTGGCCAACTTTTTTTTTTAACTTTTAAAAGCATTTTTAAAAAATGCTTTTAAAAGGCTCCGACGATCCCAGCTGAGTTGCCTGATCATGAGAGGGTTTTTTAAAAGCATTTTTTTGGCCAAAGGTATTTTAGAAAAAATGCTTTTAAAAGTAAAAAGAAAAAGAAAAAAAAGCCTCTGATGACTGTGTGGCTCAGCTGGGCATGAGTGGGTGGGCAGGGATTTTTGCTACCGGTTCTCCGAACCACCGCCACCATCGCTACCGGATCGGGTGATCCGGTCTGAACCGGGAGCATTTCACCCCTGAACACCCCCCCCCGCCCCCAAAATCAGAAGTGAGGACAGCTTCTCTTTTCCACCCAGTCATTTAAGGTAAACCAGGTGAATTCAAGAGAATAATGCAATTTGTCCCAGGGATAGGACTGGAAAGAAAATGAAGGAGATAAAAATATATTGAAAAACAACACCTTTCTGATAGATATTTACAACACAGTCAGTTGATAAAGTTCCTGGGACATCTGGCAGCCCTGGAAGTGATCAGAGCTTGGGGCTAAAATGGGATTTTTGCCAATGAGGGCAGCTCTTAAGGACTTTGGGAAAAAGGTAGTGGGGGGGGGGGAAGAAGTTAACGTAACATTTGAGTGCAACAACTGGAATAACATGCAGGGACGTTCCCAGTCGTACACCTCTTTGGCTTCCGTCACCAGAACAAAGCAAAGCCCCATTTTCCTTGTTGCAAAGAAAATGTTAATTCTAGAAAACAAAAAAAGAAGCATCTCAAAGAGTGGGCGAGCGGCGCCCTCTGCTGGCAAAATAAAAGAAAGCAGGTGCAACTTGGTTCAAGCACGACTCCGAAAGGGGTTGGTTCCCTTTGGAAGAGTTTCAACCAAAAGGTGGCGTTTCCCTGGTTTCCGCATGCAAAGTACCTGATGGCGCATTACTGGGCAAAACATCCCTCTCACTGTCCACTAAGCGCAAAGAGAAACGAAGGGGACAGAGTTACAGGAAACCTGGGAGAGCTAGACGATTGCCGCGCAAGTGAAGTCGGGAAAGGGAAACGCTGCGGGGGGTGGCAATTGTTTTGACAGCCGGGAGATGCATGGTACATTTCCAAGAGGGTACGTGTGTGTGTATGTGTATGTGTTTGTGTGTAGGTGCAAAGTGGGTGGAGCTGCATCATGCAAATGGGTGGGGCCAGGGGATTCTGGTTTTCCCACAGTGGGTTTGTTTCTTTTTTTTAAAAAAAAGCTACACTGTCTATTTATAGGCCTTTACGCTGCCTGTTTTAAAGCTTTTCCAACTTCACAATATCCTGAAATCGTGATCCGCTAACATGGAAGCAGAGGGAGCTTCAGGGCTGCGTTAAAAAGGATTATGGGGATGCAAATTTATTGCACCCTCTTTGTGTAGGGAAACCCCCGCTATAGAGACCAAATCGGTCACTGTCCAAGCTGGTAACAAGCTCCGAGCAAGATTGAAAGGTGCATTTACCTTGTCCGCGTTCCATGATCATCGGGCCGCTCCCTGGCATGCTACCTGCGGGAGAACATTCACAGAAACAATCAGGTAGATCAGGGGTCGGCAACCCGTGGCTCTGGAGCCGCATGTGGCTCTTTCATCCCTCTGCTGCAGCTCCCTGTCGCCAGTCAACTCCACAATTAACAGGGCTTTCAGTTAGGATAGGTAGAGGAAAAAGGATGCCGCGCTAGGAGGAGACTCTATAGTCTGTGTGTGTGTGGTGGGCGGGGATCGGGGATCGGACTTCCAGTTGGCTCCAGAATTGAACGGGGGGCTTCCAGTTAGGGCCTTTGTGGCCCTAACCGGAGTGTTTAAGGTTGCCGATCCCCGAGATAGATGAATCAGTGAAAACAGAAGTGCTTGGGAGGCAAATTGGCCAAGTTAACCTTCCAAATCCGAATTTCCAGAGTATTTTTCAAGTTGAAGGAAGTGATGTATCATGTCACTTAGGCATTTTGAAAAGGAACTGTTCAAAGCAGCCCAAACAGATATATATATATACAGGTCTGATTTTCCTATCGTTGTGAGAGGAAATGTTTTTCAAAATTAGGATGACTCTGGCTAACCATGATTGAAGAAATCAAGGCTGAGCAAGACCTAATGTTTAATTGTTGACATTCACTTTGCTTTGCTTTGCCTCAAGGCAAGGGACTCCAATCCATGGCTGTTATTGCACACTACTGTTGTTTGGGAAATTTGTATTTATTTGCAATTTGGGAGTGAAAAAAAAAATTAACCAGGCAGTTTTCACCGAAACATCATTTGCAGAATGATATATAAAAAAATTAACTGCCATCTAACCTATAAATCCATTGCTTTGCGTATACATTATCCATCTTCTTGTCTAAATTATCTGGTTTAAACTATGAAAGTTTACCTAAGGGAACACCCAGGAAAATTCAGTGGACTTGCTCCCTAATAGGATTGCAGCTTGAAATATTTAATGGGGCAATTCAATGCAAATTTAAGCATGACTTGAGTAGGAATTCAAGAGCTTGCTCCCGAGTGCGTAGGATTAAATTAAGTTTGGCCAAGTTTCTCTTGCTTATTTCATGAGCCATGGTGGCACAGTGGTTAAAGGGCAGTGCTGCAGGCTACTGCTGCCGCCTGCCAGCTGCCTGTAACTTAGCAGTTCAAATCTCACCAGGCTCAAAGTTGACTCAGACTTCCATCCTTCCGAGGTCGGTAAAATGAACTTGCTCCCAGACTGTTGGGAGCAATGTGCTGATTCTGTAAACTGCTTAGAGAGGGCTGTAAAGCACCGTAAAGCAGTATATAAATCTAAGTGCTATTGCTATCATGTGTGTTTCTGTCCCAGAGCTGCGAAATAGGCTGGTAAAGATGAACCTGTTGATTCACTCACCTCCTGGAGCCATGGGTCCAGGACCAGGTCCAGGCACTGAAGCTGGCATCTGGCCTGGGGCAGGTACTCCTCCTTGCATGGGGGGCTGCATTAGGGGAGCAGCTCCATTGACATGCATCCCGCCCTGCTCAGACAAAGAAAAAGCACAATGAAGACTTCACAGAGTTCTACAGAGCTGGCTAACTTGAAACTGGATGCGCCAGATGCGAGACTGGCCATGCGCTGCACCCGTCAAAAATTTAATGAAACCCCTGGTTAGGGAAATGATGCCAGCTTTGGAAAACGCTAGCTTTCAGGATTTATGAGATATTTTTGGTAGAATAACCTACCCAATCCTTTCTGTCTAATAGGATATAGAAGAGGGGTGTCACCTCAAGGTCCGTGGGCCGGATCTGGCCTGTGGGGTATTTAAATCTGGCCCGTAGGGCCGGCCTGGAAATATCAAAAGGACCAGCCCGTTTTCGGACTCCATGGCCTCCTGCAGCACTCTGCTGGCCAAAAATGACCCTCATTGGGCCTCCTCATGGCCCATTTTTGGTGGGCAGAGTGCCGCAGGAGGCGTCCGTCCCGTCCCACCACTACCCCCGTCTCTCCCCGAGAACTACAATCCTCATCCAACCCTCGAAGAAATCCATATGCATGCCAGAACCCTGAAGAGCAACGGGTGACGGCTGGCATGCCCAGAGAGATGACTCTGCGTGCCACTTCCGCCATACGTGCCATAGGTTCACCATCACTGCCCTATACCATTGCAGACAAATGGTTGTCCAATCTCTTCTTAAAAACTTCCAGTGTTGGAGGCACCCACAATTTCTGGAGGCTCACAACTTCTGAAGGAAACGATTCAACTCGGACAAGAGCTGCTTACCATTGGTTGTGGCTGAGAAGAAGGGATGTTCGGCTGGTTCATCTGAGCATTTGGCCCAGGTCCCGGCCCAGGTCCTGGCCCGGGACCAGCTCCTGGTCCGGGACCAGGACCCTGCCCTGGCCCTGGCTGTGCATTTCCAGGAATCAGAGATGGGACGCTGGTTTGGCGATGAAGAATTTTCTGGATGACAGAAGAGAGAAAAATAAAATACGCATTTAACAAGGTAAAAGGCATCTATGTTCAAGGCACATAGCTCTGCCTCTTATCCCAAGGCCGCAAAAAGGTTGCGAACGTACCAGCGCAATTTCTGGGTCCACAATACGCATCACCACTTGGGCCTGAAGCAAGGCATAGGCGAGTTGAGGGTTTTGCAAGAGCATACTCCGCGCCTCCTGAGGACTGTTCTGGACACACAACTGGAAAAAACAGAAAAGAGGGGTGTCAGCATTCCAAGGAACGCACCCATTGAAAGCAGAACTCCGAGGCAGGTGAGATTCCTCAGAACTCAATTCATTGGGTGCATCATATTGACACAACTGGTGAAAACCGACTCTGAACGTTGCCGCGGTTTTCACCTAATTAAAAAGTGAAAGTCCCCCCCATCTTTTCCCCACTTTTCTCATCAGTCATATTGTCCAATCGAGGTGCTGGCCGGTTGCTTGGTTACTCTACTCCTCCTCCCTGTTGGAATGTCCTTGGTTCCCACAGGAAAACTTTCTGTTTTGACTACAAAACCCCAGTTATCTATTTTTCCCTCCTTCTGCCTTGTGGCAACCCTGGAGCCTCAAAGATGGCCTTAGCCAGCTTCGCTTCAGGGTTGACAAGGAGAATCTAGAACTGTGATGGCGAACCTATGGCATGTGTGCCAGAGATGGCGTGCAGAGCCCTCTCTGCTGGCACGCGTGCCGTCGCCCCAGGTCAGATGTCTGTGGTGTTTCTTTTATGAGCTTCTGTTTCCCTGCAAACAACGAAACAGAAGCTCACGAAAGAAAAAGATCTCACCTCTTGCCGCACTGCCAGTGTTGGGATGCCCGGCCTGCCACCGGCTAACCGGCCTTCGGGCCTCTGTATGTCTGTGCATGCACACAAGCATGTCTGTCCATGCACACAAGCATGTCTGTGCATGCAACTAACAAGACAATCAAGCAAGGCCCACCAACCTTCATTTGCTTCATCAGTTCAAACATCTGTTCAGGAGGCAGGCTGGCCACCGCTCTGCTGATGGACTCAGGAGCATCTTCGGGGTTGACGGGGTCTCCGTAGGGTGATTCTATGATGGGAGCACCAGTGCCCAGGCCTAGCAGAGAAATAGAGGAAAATCTCAGGGCCAGAGATCGTAGATCACACGTGCTGTAAACAAGCCCAGAATCAACAGCCAGTGTGTCACACCCTCTCCTCTCCAATCTTTTGATGGGCCTTCAGACTCACTCTTGAGTTCTTCCTTGTTCTTCTCACTGGCTGCATTGTCCACTCGCAAGGCTCTTCCACTAAATTCTCGCCCGTTGAGATTCCGCATGGCACTGAGTGCGGTTTCTTGGTCTTGATACTCACAGAAGCCATAGCCTTTCGGTTTGCCTGTTTCTCGGTCATATACCAATCTGGTTGGCAGAGCAGAGAAAGCCAAGATAGTTATGCCAAAGGAGACAACTGGGTGGAATGTTTCAGAGAAAGAGAGAGAGGGGGGAGGGGGAAAGAGATGGGGGGGAAGAGAAAGAGAGAGAGGGAGGGAAGGGGAAAGAGAGGGAGGAGGGAGGGGGGAGGCAGAGAGGGAAAGAGAGAGGGGGAGGGGGAGAGAGAGGAGGGGAGGGAAGAGCAAAGGGAGGGAGGGGGAGAGGGGTGCTGGTAATGACAACATTAGAATTAAAACTAATTGATGACCCCATCCCACAAAGGAAACTATTTTATATATGTTGGACTGCATATCTAAGCCAGAGTAGAATCTCTCCAGATGTTGCAGTAAAGCAGGGGTCAGCAACCTGAGGCTCTGGAGCCGCATGTGGCTCTTTCACCCTTCTGCTGCCCCCTTTCTCTACAGTTTTTAAATCCTCCAAAATGAACCGTGTTTCAGGGAATTCCGAAAGCTTCTCACCGGAAACTGACCACAGGTCCAACCTCTGAGAAGATGTCTTTTAGCTGTTCCTCTGTGGCTTCATAAGGGATGTTGCCCACTACAGGAGAAAGACAGGAGCAGGTTATCAGTATCTTTGGGCATATCTGCAATTAGGCAGGCACTTTTCCAGGTAGATATTAAGGCAGTCTTTCCAACCTGATGCTTTTTACCGGTACAATTCCTATAAAGTCAGCAATCTTATTGCATTAGTCATTTGTTGCAGTTAATGCTATCTATTCATTCATTCATTTATTGTGATTTATTAGCCACCCATTCCAGTGGTACAAAACTAATAAAACCACAAAATATGGACTAAAAAAAAGTCAAACTTAAGCCCAGACTTAAAATAATCTTACAGTCAAACAAAAATCAAACCAAAGATCTGGTCAAAGAATAATATATTGATCCCAGGCCCGATACCAAACACCAGTTTGATATACCAGTTAAAAGTGACATCTATCACTGTTGCTAATGCTGTTGCATTATAAAACCTACGTAGGAGTGGAAAAAATATTGAAGACAAGAACTTCTCTAAAGAGACTTTGAGGATTCAATTTACATAAGTATAAGATACTTTACAGCAGAAAGAGTGAAATGCCAATATCATAATACTGCCCAGCCCTATACAGCAAGCAATGAAAAAGCAAACAGATTTGAAGTGTTGAAAACCTATGTGCGCCAATGATAAGCAACAGGCAGAAGACCATAACATATACACGTATATCTATCTATAAATCTAATCTATACATATGTATATGTGTGAAAAAATGTGTGTGTGTGTATACATGTATATGTTTGTGTGTGTATGGCTATATAGATGGATGGATGGATGGATGGATGATAGAGCTAGATAGATGGATGGATGATAGATAGATGATTGATAGAGATAGATAGATAGATATAGATATAGATAGATGGATAGATAGATACAGATGGATGGATGGATGGATGATATAGATAGATGGATGGATGGATGGATGATAGATGATTGATATATATAGAGATATGGATGGATGATAGAGAGAGCGAGATGGATGGATGGATGATAGATGATAGAGATAGATAGATATAGATAGATAGATAGATAGATAGATAGATGGATGATATCGATGGATGGATGGATGATAGATGATTGATATATATACAGAGAGAGATGGCTGGATGGCTGGATGATAGACAGAGAGATGGATGAATAGATGTACGATAGATAGATGATTGATAAGAGAGAGAGAGATGGATGGATAGATGGATGATAGATGATTGATAGAGATGGATGGATGATAGATGATTGATAAGAGATAGAGATGGATGGATGGATGATAGATAGAGATGGATGGATGATAGATAGATGATTGATAAAGATAGAAGTATAGAGTATAGATATATATGTAAATATGATAACATATGTATATGTTACGGTCTTCTGCCTATTGCTTATCATTGGTGATATACACACACATATACCCACACCCAAAAGCTGGTTTAAAAATATACACGCAAGAGGACAATTTTAAGAAGCGATGTGAAAGCTGCATGCATTTCCAGAAAGGCTGTGCAACACGTTTCAAGAGCTGATGCCTGGGAGCGATGGGCACTGGAGTTTAAGCCCCATCACCGCCCTCCCCTCCTCTCCCCCCCCACCACAAAATTAGCCAGAGAGTCCTAGGACCCACGGAGGGGACTACATTTCCCCCCCCCCCCCCATATAACCCTCAACCAGATAGCCCGGCTGGAGGGGGGGGCGGGCGATGATGGGGCTTGTAGTCCCTCTTTGGTCAGCCACGGGCGGGCCAAGGAGATGTCGAGAGGCTCCCTGAGGCGAGAGGGAGGCTGACGGGTCGCAGCACCTCACCGAACACGGAGCGCAGAGACCGATCCACCGCGGGGTCCCGCACTGACAAGCCCGCCATCTTCCTCGCCTACCGCCCACCGCGGCTTTCAAGCCAGCCGCCGACTTCCGGTCCGACTTCCGGTCCGCCGCCAAAATACGCCACCTCTAGCTTCGTTTCTTTCTTCTTCTTCTTCTTTTTTTTTTTAATGGGGTCCAACCCTTTTCTCCTTCCCTCCCGGAAAGCCCTGGCGCTGAAACTTGAGTTCCGTTTCCGCGCTGATTCCGTTGCTCTTCCGTGAACAATTGACCGAAGATGGAAGCCGGGGCTTCGTCCTCTGGCGGCACCTTGGCTCTAGTTACCGAGGCTCAGTTTACTCAGCTTTTCAGGTGTGGAGGGCAGGTTCCTAGGAATACAGCGCGCTGGGATGCAAGGGTTTTTTTTTATACAGGAAGGTCTTATTTCTCTAAAACCGCTTCATTTCAGTCTGTCCCCCCATCTATCTATTATCTCCCTCCTTCCTTTCTTATCATTTCTCTATCATCTCTCTCTCTCCTCTCTTCTCTCTCATTATCTATCTATCTATCTATCTATCTATCTATCTGTGTGTATATATTCTATCATCTCTATCATTTATCTATCCTTCTATCTATCTATATCTACAGTATCTATATCTATCTATCTATCTATCTATCTATCTATCTATCTATCTATCTATCTATCTATTGTCATCTCTATCTACCTACTTACCTACCTACCTATCATTTCTCTTTCTCTCCTGTCTGTCTGTCTGTCTGTCTGTCTATCTATCTGTGTGTATATATTCTATCATCTCTATAATTTATCTATCCTTCTATCTATCTATATCTACAGTATCTATATCTATCTATCTATCTATCTATCTATCTATCTATCTATCTATCTATTGTCATCTCTACCTATTTACCTATCTACCTATCATTTCTCTTTCTCTCCTGTCTGTCTGTCTATCTATCTATCTATCTATCTACCTATCTATCTCATCTACCTACCTACCATTTCTTTATTATCTATCTCTCTTATCGTCTCTCTCTCCTATCAATATCTATCTATCTATCTATCTATCTTTTTATCTATCTATCGTCATCTCTCTCTCTTCTCTCTCTCTTGTCTTCTCTCACTCTCTCTTCTATCTCTATATATCCACGCACCCCATCCCATCCGTCCGTCCATCCATCCATCCATTCATCCATCCAAGCTTTCCTGTTTTGTGGCTATGCCATGAACAGTTTCCTTGTAAAGTCTTGATGATTTTTCAGGCTGGCCACTTGATGAATGTTGGTGACGCCAGATCCATTTTCTCTATGTTGTTGACTTCATGTGGTATCGCCCAGAGATTAAAACAAAAAAACAAAAACCAGTCTTTCTTGCATTCTGTTTTGGACCTTCTCTGTAGCAATACCGGTGGCAATAACGTTCTGTGGGGATCCTCACAAATGGTTTGATATTACAGAAAACGCTTGACGAGTGAAGGGATTCTGAACTCCCTTTATCGAGTACAAAAACTTCCCGATGGGACCACAGCGTTGCCTATACTTGGCCAAAGCTTCACAGCGCAGCACCTTCAACAACTCAAGGAGAGTATACCACATGGAAAGGCCTGTGCTCTGACATGGATACATGTAAGTCAAGCTCTTGTGAAGAAGTCAGGTTTTTTTGTCTAACTCTAGATTTATCTCTGAGGGATGTGGTGGCTCAGTGGCTAAGACGCTGAGCTTGTTGATCGAAAGGTTGGCAGTTCAGTGGTTCGAATCCCTAGTGCCGCATAACGGGATGAGCTCCCGTTACTTGTCCCGGCTTCTGCCAACCTAGCAGTTAGAAAGCCTGTAAAAAATGCAAGTGGAAAAATAGGGACCACCTTTGGTGGGAAGGTAACAGCGTTCCGTGCGCCTTTGGCGTTTAGTCATGCCAGCCACATGACCACGGAGACGTCTTCGGACAGCGCTGGCTCTTTGGCTTTGAAACGGAGATGACCACCGCCCCCTAGAGTCGGAAACGACTAGCACATATGTGCAAGGGGAATCTTTACCTTTACCTTTAGATTTATCTCTGGAGCTGGAAATAAATACAAGTAGTTCCTGAGTTAAAACAGTTCATTTAAGGACTATTCAAAGGTAGAACAGCACTTTAAAAAGTGACTTATGACCATTTTTCACACTTATGACTGTAGCAGCATTCCTCATGGCCATGTAATCAAAATTCAGATGCTGGTTGAGCTTCTTTGATGTAGCCGTGGGTTTGGATCGGAACTAGTGTTGCCACTGTCTTAACTGTTCTGATATCACAGAAGGGCTGGTTTTGTGTAAGGTAACGCTTTGGGAACCACTGGGGTTTTAATTAACACATTCAAAGTAGTCTGCCTTTTGAACCTTTCTGTCATAAGCATCCAAAAGGCTAAAACATACAATGAATGGTTGCAGGAACTGGGCATGGCTAGTCTAGTGAAGAGAAGAACCAGGGGAGACAATGATAGCAGTCTTCCAGTATTTGAGGGGCTGCCACTCAGAGGAGAGGGTCAACCTATTTTCCAAAGCACCTGAAGGCCAGACAAGGAATAATGGATGGAAACTGATCAAGGAGAGATTCAATCTAGAGATAAGGAGGAATTTTCTGACAGAACAATCAATGGAACAGCTTGCGTTCAGAAGTTGTGGGAGCTTCATTACTGGAAGCTTTCAAGAAGAGACTGGACAGCCATCTGTCAGAAATGATATAGGTCTCCTCCTTGAGAAGGGGTTTGGATTAGATGATTTACAGGTCTCTTCCAACTCTGTCATTCGATCCCATCCCATCCCATCCCCATTCCCATTCCCATTCCCATTCCATTCCATTCCATTCCATTCCATTCCATTCCATTCCATTCCACATATAGCTCAGGTGTATAGCTAAGATAACCAAGATCAGAGAGCACCTACGACCCCATTTAGAAAAAATTTGAAACAGAAGAAAGCTCTGTGTGTATCACCAAGGAAACTGACCATTTCTTTTTCTTTCTTAGAATCCTATTCCTTCGAAAGCAATTATGGTACGTTCACCCGTTCAGAAGCTGCTCAGTGAGCTACAACACCTCATGTCAATCCATGGTGCTGCGTGGTCAGAAGAGCTAGAGAAAGATCTGCCACGGTCCTGGCAGAGGCATGGGGATCTTGTTCTTCTAAGCGAGGATTGCTTTAGAGCAAAGCAGTGGCAAGAATTTGGTAAAGAGTCATTTACTGAGTTGGGCAATCATAGAAATCAGTCAATCACACAAACAAATAAATCGCAAATATACTGTATTTTTCAAAGCATAAGAAGCAGCTTAGTTTTTGGGGAGGAAAATAAGGGGGAAAAAATCTGCCTAGCGGGTATTCATCTGGCTAGCGTCCTTAGTCTGGTCAGCTTCAGCACATTAGTTTGCTGGTTTTGAACCCACATGTATGCTTTTTATCCCTTGGTTGGGGATAAAAAAAAGCTTCTAAAGCACAGCTGATCGTGGGAGAGAGAAGCAATGAGAAAAACAGGCAAAGTGAGGAAGATTGCTTCACTTGCTAGCGCCTCATTAGGGCTGAAAAAAAGCTTCTAAAGCACAGCTGATCGTGGGAGAGAAGCAATGAGAAAAGCAGGCGAAGGGCGGAAGATCGCTTCACTCACTAGCGCCTCGTTAGGGCTGAAAAAAAGCTTAGAAAAAGCTACATTCGGAGTATAAGTCGCACCCAAATTTTCAGCCTCTTTGGGGGAGGGGAAGTGCATTTTATACTCCAAAAAATACGGTAATTTTACAGTGGGGGATTCCTGTTCAGCAAAACCAAACTTTTATTTCTTATCTAAGATAGGTATCTTTGCAGAAAGAAACTGTGGGGAAGTGCAAGTTTAAAATAACTAGAAATGCAATTCTATTAATTCGGGTCTGAACAGAGGCAGGTTTTTTTTCCCTCTCCCATCATACATGTTAATTTCCTTTCCTTGTTAAGGTTAATATTTGTTAGTTACATAGCAGTGACTTGGTGCTCAGGGTTTCACGAAGATCTGGCATGCTGGATCTTTATTGCATGGGGTTTACATAACAAAAGAAAGAGGAGGAAGAGATGAAAACATGGGGCAACCGGAGAAGAAGATGCAATAATTGCAATTATACATACTTGGGATGAATTGCAATTGTTGGGCTTCATAATTGCCCTAAGCCATGGTTTATTTAACCATAGTTTGTTGAATAAACCACTGTGGGCTAAAATTCCAACCACACATTAAACCAATATGCAACAAAGCACATTATAGCTGAATACGTATTCAGCAGAGACAGTACATAAGAACAAAGCAGATAATGTCCAGATGGGTGATAGAAGTCAATCTGCATTGATCTCCCAAAAGATAAACGGAGTTAGTACTTGAATGTGAGACCACAATGAAATATAAGAACTGCCATCTGAAGATTAGATTGCTCTTTACTCATCTGATGATATGGTTTCTTTTAGAAACGTACTGCTGTAATAAAATACCATATGTTGATTCTTAAACATGTCCCAATTGGTTTTGGTGTAAATCAGGGATCCGCAACCTTAAACACTCAAAGAGCCACGAAGGTCCTAACCGGAAGCCCCCCCATTCAATTCTGGAGCCGACCGGAAGTCCAGTTCCTCCACCATAGCGTCTCCTCCTAGCATGGTGTCCTTTTTCCTCTACCTGTCCTAACCGAAAGCCCTATCAACTCTGGAGCCGACTGGCGACAGGGAGCTGCAGCAGAGGGATGAAAGAGCCACATGCGGCTCCAGAGCCGTGGGTTGCTGACTCCTGGTGTCACTGAACAACACTGAAATAATGGCCTTTGCTCTCTGTTCTAGGCCAAGGACTTTGGCAGGTGGTTGCTGATGCTTTGGGGGCCCGGCGTTTAGCCAAACGGGGCCGAGTGCAGCCAGATTTGTTTCGCTCGCCTGCTGTGACCCTGTTGCTGGGCGAGGATGGTTGGGTTGAACAAGTAGACAATGGAATCAGGTAAGGGAGAAAAGGTTCTTTACTCCTCTTTTCTTCATTTACACTTGAATGATGCAATCACACGAAAGATCCTAGACCCGTGATGGTGAACCTATGGCACATGTGCCCGAAGTGGCACATGGAGCCATGTCGCCTAGCGTGTGCGGTGTTGCCTGTTCCTCTTGTGGGTTTCTGGCATGCATGTGCACACGACGATCAGCTGGCTTTTGTGCGTGCGGCAATGCTGGAAACCGGAAGAGCTGGTCTTCCATTTTCTGGTGTGAGCATGTGCGCCGACCAGCTGATGGGCAGCAGCAATCGGAAGATTTACTTGCTGGCACGCATGCGCACACCGGAAACTGTACCTTATCTGGTGTGTGCATGCCCCCTGGGCAGTTCCTCTTCCTAATTGCGACCCTGATTAGTGTTTGTTCATGTGCACACAGCATTCCCTTTTTGGCACTTGGTGCCACATGCACTTATGCACGTGCTCCCTTTTCCGCCATCACTGTCCTAGACCAGGAGTCAGCAACCTGCGGCTCTGGAGCTGCATGTGGCTCTTTCACCCCTCTGCTGCGGCTCCCTGTCACTCAAAATATGTATCACAACCGCCAATGTGCGACACCCGCCGCCCCGTGATTTATTGAGCTTTTCAACCCCCAGTGGGCCAACCATGGATAAATCCAAGAAAAGAAAAGTTTCAGAAGAAAACAGAAAGTTTAATTCAACTACATATGGTAGTTTTGTGGCCGCTCAAGAAATAGTCAGGCATGGGAAGAGTTTTGTGGCTCCCGGTGTTTTCTTTTCTGTGGGAAACGGGTCCAAATGGCTCATTGAGTGTTAAAGGTTCCTCACCCCTGTCCTAGACATTCAAGTTTAATCGAGAAAGTTGGTGGTGTCCGCTAGTGCAGGACATAAAATAATGGTCTTAAATTACAGAAAAGCAGATTATGCTTGAAAGTTAGATGAAAAAAAATCTTCGTGATTGAGTATTTTGAGCGTGGGAACAAGCTAGATTTCCTGTGGCAGAGATTTTAAAGCAGATAAGGCCTGTTAAAAGTGCCACATTGTTTTTCCTATTCATGTACAGTAATTTTCATTTCCCACACTTTATGCACATTTTAGTCTGGATATGAAGTTATCTGATTGTTGCTAGTCCCTTTGGGAATTCTGTTGCTGGACAGGACAGAATGATCTCTGATAAGTTGATATGTTTCCAAAACAAGCCAAGATGAACATCTGCTTGGTTAATCTGGGCTGCCAATTTTTTGGCTTCTATCAGGGCCATGAGTCCTACATGCTAGCAAAGCTTAGCGTTAGGCTATAAGTATACCTCTTGGATATACTCTTTATCCTTAACTTTATACCTCTTGGGAAATTTAGGGTAGATATCTAGTCTCCTGCATCTGTGTTTTTCTCCACAGATACACCTTCGATGTGACCCAGTGCATGCTGTCTCCAGGAAACATTACTGAGAAGCTACGGATAGCCTCCATGTTATGCACAGGAGAAGTAGTGGTGGATCTTTATGCTGGTAAATACTGCCTTTTTAATATATATTAGCTCCTGGATTGGAGCTGAAAGGCGAAAGGGAGCAGAATGCCCCCTCCCACTTGTTGGGGTAGACCAGGTATTTCGATAGAAAAACACTTTATATATATATATATATATATATATATATATATATATATATATATATATATGTAGGTCTTTGGTTATTCGGGTCTTCTCCCACGTAAAATTGGAAGTGTCTTGGCGACGTTTTGACGAAGTCTCATTCGTCATCTTCAGGCTGGTGTTCTCGGCTTCGTGCTTCCAGGAGCAATGTGAGATCGCAGCTGTCTCTTCCTTTTAACTGCTAGTGGGGGTGTGAGCTGATTGGGTGGGAACTTGGCTGTGTTCTGATTGGGTGGAGGTGTGTTCTGATTGGTTAGGGGCTCGGCTGTGCTCTGATTGGATGGGGGGTTGGTTGTGCTCTGATTGGCTGGGGGTGTGTTCTGTTTGGGTGGGGGCTTGGTTGTGCTCAGCTTAGTCTGAGTTGCAGGGGGATTTGAGCTGGTGAGCTGCGTTGTTGTTGTTTGGCTTCGTGTTTGTGGCCGTGCGAGCTCTTCATGGTGGGTGTCAGTCTGCTTCATGTATGGATTGGAGTAGTCTCACCGGTCATTGCCAACCTCTATATGGAATACTTTGAAACCCAAGCTCTAGAAAAATCTGATCATAAACCCAAACTCTGGCTCAGATATGTGGACGACACCTTCATAATCTGGCCACATGGGAAAGAAAAACTGGACAACTTCCTCACACACCTCAACAGCCTACACCCCAAAATACAGTTCACCATGGAAACAGAAGCGAACAACCAACTTCCCTTCCTGGATGTCTTAGTCTACAGAAAATCCAATGGCTCCCTAGGACACACTATCTACCAGAAGAAAACACACACAAACCGCTATCTGCACGCACTCTCACACCACCACCCTGCCCAAATCAACTCTGTAGCCAAGACACTCATTTCCAGAACAAAACGCTTAGCTGACGAACAACACCTAAAAACCGAACTACACACCCTCACTAACGTACTAACATCCAATGGATTCCAAAGAAATAAGATCACCAACCTAATCCAAAAAGAAACCCCCACTAAAATCCAAGACACAGAACAAGAAAACGGCAAAGCCCTCCTCCCATACATAAAAGGCACCACAGACAGAATAAGCAAAATCCTCCACAAACATAACATCAAGACAGCATTCTGCACAAACCGAAAAATATCCACCATCCTAAGGAACCCCAAAGACAAAATTGAGTTAGAAAATCAAGGAGTATATGAAATCCCATGCACCGCCTGCCCCACCACATACATCGGACAAACCAACAGACGAATAAGTGCACGCATAGAAGAACACAAGAACTCAGTCAGAAAAGAAGAACCAACTTCTTCCCTGGTCCAACACCTTAAAGCCACAGGACATGATATTGACTTTAAAAAGACCAGAACTATCGCCAAAACTGAACACTTTAACAACAGAATAATCAGAGAAGCCATCGAGATAGAAAAACGCCCACACAGCATGAACAAACGAGACGATACCTCCCGCCTACCAGCCATTTGGAAACCCGCCCTTATTGACAAACGGGTCCCTAACACGACGAATGACACCAGACCCACACTCACGAGAGCCACACAGGATGTCACCACCACACATCCACGCAGAAAACAGACTCAAACCCACACTGATAATGAGCCACGACCAAGGACCAGAAGCCAGACTGCAGCTGCATCATTAGCCACTTTAAACCTCTCCAATCCATACATGAAGCAGACTGACACCCACCATGAAGAGCTCGCACGGCCACAAACACGAAGCCAAACAACAACAACGCAGCTCACCAGCTCAAATCCCCCTGCAACTCAGACTAAGCTGAGCACAACCAAGCCCCCACCCAAACAGAACACACCCCCAGCCAATCAGAGCACAACCAACCCCCCATCCAATCAGAGCACAGCCGAGCCCCTAACCAATCAGAACACACCTCCACCCAATCAGAACACAGCCAAGTTCCCACCCAATCAGCTCACACCCCCACTAGCAGTTAAAAGGAAGAGACAGCTGCGATCTCACATTGCTCCTGGAAGCACGAAGCCGAGAACACCAGCCTGAAGATGACGAATGAGACTTCGTCGAAACGTCGCCAAGACACTTCCAATTTTACGTGGGAGAAGACCCGAATAACCAAAGACCTACATACAAACACCCGCGAAAACCTGAGAAAACATATATATATATATATATATATACTAATTTTTTCATATCCCACCTCGTGCTTCTAACCATTGATAGAATCTGTTCCATGTATCACAATATTCTGTCTCTTCTTTGTCTTTTATTATTAATGTTAGTCTATGCATTTTTGCACAGACTAGTATCTTCCTTATTACCTCCTCCTCTGAAGGGGTATTTTCATTCTTCCACTGCTGCGCATACACCATTCTTGCAGCAGTCAGGATGTGCAATATTAGGTGTATTGTCCCCTTGTCATAGCCATCTGATATAATGCCTAATAGAAATAATTCTGGCTTGAACTCTATACGTTGTCTAATCATTTTTTTCTAACCACATATGAATTTTTATCCAAAATTCCCTTGCTTTTTTACAGGTCCACCACATGTGGTAGTATGTGCCTGGTATTTTTTTACATTTCCAACAGTAAAGGTAAAGGTAAAGGTTCCCCTCGCACATATATGCTAGTCGTTCCCAACTCTAGGGGGCGGTGCTCATCTCTGTTTCAAAGCCAAAGAGCCAGCGCTGTCCAAAGACATCTCTGTGGTCATGTGGCCAGCATGACTAAACGCCAAAGGCGCACGGAACGCTGTTACCTTCCCACCAAAGGTGGTCCCTATTTTTCTACTTGCATTTTTTACATGCTTTCGAACTGCTAAATTGGCGGAAGCTGGGACAAGTAACGGGAGCTCACCCCATTATACGCGGCACTAGGGATTCAAACCACTGAACTGCCGACCTTTTGATTGACAAGCTCAGCATCTTAGCCACTGAGCCACTGTGTTTCCAACAGTACTGCCTTGATAATAGCAGAAACTCTCCTGCTGAAATTCTAGTTGGAGTACCAAGTGTTTCTGAATTTCAAGGATTCTTTTGAATGTAGAACCCATCTTCACCCAAAAGAGGGTGAAAATTTGGGTGTGTCTTATACACCGAATGTAGCCGGCCCCCACCCTTTGGCCTCTGCCTCCCAGCAATTTACCTCCTTGCAGCAAACAGCAAACAGCCTGTTTCAGCTTCAGCCCAGCCTGATTAGCACAAGCAGCTGATTGTCGGTTGGATCGGCCTCCCGACCCTCATCTGTTTCAGGCTGCAGGGATTGCCATTGCCTATTGGCACGTGGGCCTCTGCTATTTGCTGCAAGGAGGCAAATTGCTGGGAGGCAGAGGCAGATTTTTTTTCCTTGTTTTTCTTCCCCAAAAAGGTAGGCAGTCTTATATGCCGAAAAATACGGTCGCTCAGACAAACACCTAGGATTTGTACTTTGCCTATAGAGCCAGCTATGACCCCTACATGGCCCCATGGGAGTCTGACAATAGCCAATAAAATATGTGTTCTTGCAAAGGAACAGGAAGCTCAAGTTCAAAGCCCAAGAGAAGTTATAAAAAAAAAACAACCCACTCTCAACTCCAGGTGGTCAGCTGCACCAGAGAACCATGTGCTTGGTGGCTCTGTTCATCATTAAACCACCTTTTCCTATCAGCCTCCATGTTTCCAGTGTCTTTCTCCCAGCTTGGAACTGAACCAGATGGATATTTCTTCCCACACTGCTTAAGCAAAGCGTAGAGGGATGTCAAATCAAGGATAATGTTAACGGCATGGACACTGAGCTCATTTTGTCTGTCTTCTCTTCTTCAGGGATTGGCTATTTCACTCTGCCTTACTTAGTCCATGCCGGTGCTGCCTTTGTCCACGCTTGTGAGTGGAACCCCCACGCTGTGGAAGCTCTACGGAGGAACCTGCGACTGAATGCCGTTGAGGATCGTTGCCACGTTCACCAGGGGGATAATAGGAAGGTGAGTAGAAAAGGCCTCAAAATGGACCCCGAAACTTTGTCTGCCTGAAACTTTCAAGAGCTGCTGCCGTTCTGAGTAGAAACTGAGCTAGGAAGACAAATCAATGCGTTGATTTGAGAAAATGTTTTCTCTGCTCTCTCTCTCTTTCTCTCTCTCTCCTTGGCTGGAGGTGGAACTACGGGGTGTGGCTGACAGAGTAAACCTAGGATTGATCCCAACGTCGGAGGAAGGGTGGCCAGTCGCTTGCCGGGTCTTGAGAAAGGATGTCGGAGGGGTCCTTCACATACACCAAAACGTGGAGGCTTTCCCAGGAAAGGCACTCAAATTGTCCCAGCAACTGGACCAGAAACAGTCACCCGAGCAGGGTCCCGCCCAAGCAATATCCAATGGCCAAGACGATCGAGTAACTCCGAAGGACCACGATGTTCTCCAGAACACTGGACAATCATTCACGGCTTCAGCCAAACAAGAATGGAAGGGCTGGGCAGAAGTCACAGCGACACGGATCCAGAATTTGCTTCAGGATCTGGATAGGAAACCTTGGAAAACCCAAATCTTGCATCTTGAACATGTGAAATCGTACGCCCCTCATGTAGACCATCTAGTCTTGGATCTAGATTGCCGGCCGCTTGAGTAGCGTCTGGAGAATGTCTTCTCTCCGACTCAGGGGATCTTGGAAGAAGCAGAGTATGGGTATCGCATTCTGGATCTTCTTTGCGAGCTGCTTCCTCACTTTTTGAATCCTGAAGTTAGTGGCTGGAAGTGTCACATAGTTTTTGGGGTTTTTGTGAATGCAGTCAGAACTTTAATGAATCCTTGAACCCTGGCAGGGTTCTGAACATAAGAAGGTGATAGAAGTGATTTGGGCAGCTAGTTGATGCCTGCTGGGTTCTACAAAATAAATAGCAATAGCAACTAGACTTATATACCGCTTTACAGTGCTTTACAGCCTTCTCTAAGCGGTTTACAGAGTCAGCATATTGCCCCCAACAATCTGGGTCCTCATTTTATTCACCTCGGAAGGATGGAAGGCTGAGTCAACCTTGAGCCTGGTGAGATTTGAACTGCCAAGTTGCAGGCAGACGGCAGTCAGCAGAAATAGCCTGCAGTACTGCCCTCCAACCACAGCGCCACCATCAATCCTTCCAGCCTTCTTCCTGAGCTATACTCTTTGCTGGAGATTCTACATCCTATCGAATAACTTTTGGCAACCATAGATTTAACATGGTTCTTTCCTACAGTGTCTGCAAAAAAGAACGTAGGAATCGTGGGAAAGATTACAAACCACGTGAGCTAAATCCAGCCATTTGCACACAAAATCATTTGTTATTGTCATTATTGGTTGAATAATCCAAAATAGTTGGGTTCATGCATTAAATTAAGCCGCAGACCATTGCATTCGGCCCACATGGCTAGATTCGCACAACAGTTAGATTAAAAACAAATCCATAATCATGGTTTAATTGGCCTTGCACCACGAGATGAGCGGCATATAAATTTGATAAATAAACGAGAAGCCAGCCAAATGTGGTTTTCCAGTGAACAGAAGGAGGACTAGTTCATGCAATTATTAATAGTTTGATTCTAATTCCTTCTGTCATTTTGTGAATGAGGAAGACAATAGAGTAGAATGGAATGGAATGGAATGGAATGGAATGGAATGGAATGGAATGGAATGGAATGGAATAAAATATTAGGAGTAGAATAGAAATATAGAATAGAAATAGAAATAGAATAGAAGAATAGAATAGAATAGAATTAGAATAGAATAGAATAGAATAGAATAGAATAGAATAGAATAGAATAGAATAGAATAGAATAGAATAGAATAGAATTCTTTATTGGCCAAGTGTGATTGGACACACAAGGAAGTGTCTTGGTGCATATGCTCTCGGAGTACATATAAGAAGAGATACATTCGTCAAGAATCATAAGGTACAACACTAGTCATAGGGTACAAATAAGCAATCAAATCATACTAGGAAACAGTCAATATAAATCGTAAGGATTCAAGCAACAAAGTTACAGTCATACAGTCATAAGTGGAAGGAGATGGGTGATGGGAACGATGAGAAGATTAATAGTAGTGCAGACTTAGTAAATAGTTTGCATGGTAAAACTGATCTTTGGGGCAGCCTTAATCTAATTTTTATCTTCCCCTGAGATAACAATAGAAGCTGTGAACACCTAGTTAGGGCGATGTCTGTGTTTAGTTTAAAGGGTTGTGGTTGTTGCATTTTTTTAAAAAATCAGAGCTCAGAGCTAATACCCGGGGAAAAGAAGTGAGTCATATGTTTGTTCTGTAGGTTACTACCTTTATTTCCTTTTCATACCAGGTTTGAACTAGAGCGTGGTTAGATTAAAAGTCTTCAGTCACCGATGTGCAAAAAAGGCAATATTATAATAGAAGTACTTTGTGTTACTGGATTTTTGAGCGAAATATCAATGGAATTTGTATTTGTAATTCTAATGAAGAAAGTTGGAAGTTACTCTTTTTCTTATTCCTTGCACTTCCCCTCTTTTTCTTCCATTTCCTTCCCCCACCCCCACCCCCGGGTTTTTATTAAATGTCTACAGAAGCTAAAACCTAAAATATATACAGGACCAAAGATATGCAAGAGGAAAATAAAGCTACCTGTGCTTTTAAGTCTTTTGCAAACCAATTATTCCAGCTATTTTATCTCCTAGTGAGCGTGGTGGGCATTGCTGAAGAAACTCTATAAACATGATTATTATTCCTGCTTTTGGTGACGGTCTTAGCTTTGCATTTTGGAGCAGGTCAGCCCTGCTTCCTGTCTTACTCTGGACCAGCGCAAAACAGAACCCGGAGTGTAGGCATTGCGTTCTGACATTTTAATAGACTTTTAGACCTTTTTAAAAAAGATCCTGGGCTGGATTTGCATACAATCCCACCCCATCTTTACCTGTGGGAAACCTGTGAGAGGGACATGAAGGTACCTTTTCTTGGGCTTCCCGCTGGGTTAACATCTGCGCCTTTCGTTTTAAAAGGCATGTAGAATTAGCCGATTGCAGAGATAGCTCAGCCCGGATTATATCTCACATGTTTACTTTACTTTCCTTTACTTTTATTAGACTTCTATACTGCCCTCCCGAAGGACTCAGGGCGGTGTACAGCCATATTAAAACACATAAAATTTACAAAATTTAAAAACCATGAAAATCAAATATACAAAAATTTGGCCCACAAATTAAAAACTAACATACACCCATTAAAATAAACCCATGTTTATACTTTCTAGATAAATTCTCTGGTGTCATGTACCGGCCATACATCACTGTATTAAAACAAAATCTTTTTTGAGATGATTACACAATAGAAGGGCAAAGAAGAGAGAAGGAGAAGAGGAGGAGGAGGAATGGTGAAGAGGAAAGACGAAGGAGGAGAATAAGAAGAGAGGAGCAGATGGAGGAGAAGAAGAGAAGGAAGAGGAAAAGAAGGAGAGGAGATGGAGGAGGAGGAGAAAATATGGGGAAGAGAAGAACAAGAGAGGAGGAGCAGATGGAGATGAAAGAAGGACGGGGGGGAAAAGGAAGAAGAGAAGAGGAGGAGGAGGAGGAGGAGAAAAAAGACGAGAGGAAGGAGAAGATGGAGAAGAAAGAATGACAAGATGAAAAGTAAAGGAGAAGAGAAGGAGAGGAAGAGATGGAGGAGGAAGAGAAGAGATGGAGAAGAAGAGAAGAACAAGAGGAAAAGAAGAGAGGAGGAGCAGATGGAGAAGAAAGAAGGACGAGGAAAGGGAAGAAGAGAAAAGGAGAGGAGGAGGAGAGAAAAAAGACAAAGAGAGGAAGGAGACGATGGAGAAGAAAGAAGGACGACGAAAAGTAAAGGAGAAGAGAAGGAAGGAGAGGAGATGGAAGAGGAAGAGATGGAGAAGAAGAAAAGAACAAGAGGAAAAGCACAGGAAGAAGAAAGGAGGAGGAGGAGGTGAAGAGAAAGAAGAAGAGGAGGAGAAGGAGAAGAGGAAAGAAGAAGAAAACGGGGGGGGGGAGGGAAGAGGAACGGAGGCCCCCCAAAAGGACGCCGCGCGTAACGGAGACATCGACGCGATCGAGGCCGGCAGCGCCACCTCCTTCCTTTCCCGAGCGGAGCGCGTCGCCTTTAAGCCGGGGACTCCGCCTCGGGTCAAGGCGTGTTTTTCGGGGCTGCTGCTCCTGCTCGTCCCGGACTCGCGCGGAGAGATCCTCGCGAGGGAGCCGGCGAGTTTCCCGGGCGCGGCGGGTTCCAGGTACCCCACAAATCTCTCCAACTCCTGGAGCGCTCGGAGTTGGAGCTCCGGACTTTTCCGAAGCAGGTGCCTTTGCCCACTTTCTCCTCCTTCCTCCTCTTCCTCCTCCTCCTCCTCGGACCAGCCCTTTTTCAGCTGCTGCTTTTTCTGTCCAGGATCTGGCTTTGTCCGGAGAGCCTGTGCAAGGAGGGTCTTTGGAAACGAAGCCCGGGTGGGATGGGGGAGCCTTTGTTTCCAACTTGACTTTTGGACCGGTTCCAAAACGGGCTGGAAGAAGCGCGGTCTCCAAATCTGACTTTGCAGCAAGCCAAGGGGTGGGTAGGTGGCTGGCTAACTTTCGTTGGGTGAATTCTGGCCGGGGTGTGTGTGTGATCGGTTTAGCAAAGTGAACCTTAGCAGGTTGTGGGGGGACAGTGTGTGTGTGTGTGGCGCTCTGCGTAAGCTCAGAGGTACAGGTTGTTCTTCACCAACTTCCCAAGAAGGTGAGTATTTCTTCCATGAAAGTCAGTGCAGGAAATACGGTTTCAGCATTTATATGTTTTTTAAAAATCCTTCTCTTCCTCCCCCCCTCCCCTTCCAAATATTTTTGGGTATAACCTGGTTCCTGGACTAAAATTTAGACATGGGTTTAGAATATAGAGATGGGTTTAGAATTTAGACAAGGTTTAGGATTTAGAGATGGGTTTAAAATTTAGAGATGGGTTTAAAATTTAGAGATGGGTTTAGCATATAGAGATGGGTTTAGAATTTTGACAGGGTTTTAGAATTTAGATAAGGGTTTAAAATTTAGACAAGGGTTTAGAATCAGACATGGGTTTAGGATTTAGAGATGGGTTTAGAATATAGACGAGTTTAAAATTTAGACATGGGTTTAGAATTTAGATATGGGTTTAAAAGTTAAAGATGGGTTTAGAATATAGAGATGGGTTTAGAATTTAGACAAAGGTTTAGAATTTAGACAAAGGTTTAGAATTTAGTGATGGGTTTAGAATTTAGATATGGATTTAAAAGTTAAAGATGGGTTTAGAATATAGAGATGGGTTTAGAATTTAGACAAAGGTTTAGAATTTAGAGATGGGTTTAGAATTTAGACAAGGGTTTAGAATTTAGAGATGGGTTGAAAATTTAGACAAGGGTTAGTGTTGGAAACTTGACTATAACTCTATTTGTTACAATCACAAATTGTACCATTAACGATATACATGTATACACACAGCAGGTGGAAATTAAATTTCAGCCTTGTCTCTGACACTGCTTTGGAGTTTATGACTGAGATCCCTTGAGCCACAAATCGTGATTACTGAAGCATAATGGCTACATTTGCCATGCCAACCGGAATGTGTAAAGGCTTAGTGTAATTTATTTAGAGAGTATGATTTATGTGGCGCATGGAGCATGTCTTGGAAAAACAGTGTCAGGTCAACTGTACTTTTGGAAATGTGTGGTTTGGAGCGGGGGCGGAGAAATTGTATCGGATGACCTCAAGCAGGTATTTATGCTCTGTCTGAATTGAAGGGACTTTGTGCATGCTCAGGAGCTGCAGCTTAACATTCTACGAGTGAGACTAATTTATTAATTTTCATCCTACCTTTATTATTTTTTTTATAAATAACTCAAGGTTGTGAATACACACAATACTCCCCCCGCCTCTTATTTTCCTGACAAAAACAACCCTGTGAGGTTGGCTGGACTGGGAGAGAGGGACAGCCCCAAAGTTTACCCAGTCAGTTTTCATGCTTAGGCAGGACTAGAACTCACAATCTCCTGGTTTCAAGGACAGCACCTTAAACCCGGTAAGCTTGAGCGCCGGAACAATTTAGTTAACTATGTATTGGTTTGCTAGTATGCAGGTTAATATAGTGCTGTGATGGCGAACCGTAGTGCCATGGTAGCACACGGGAGCCATATTGGTGGGCATGCGAACTCAGCTCCGCCAGCTGATTTTCGGACCTTCTGGACCTACTAAAAGTAGGGAATCAGGCTGTTTCCTGCCTCCGGAGGGCCTCGGGGTGTGTGTGGAAGGCCCGTTTTTTGCTCTCCCCAGGCTCCAGAGCCTCTCTAGGAGCCTGGGGAGGGTGAAAACGGCCTTCCCCATCTCCCTGAGATATTTCTATCTCTATTTTAACTTTTTTTTCCATGTCACTGTAATATTCAAAGACGTTTCTTTTCTATCTTCCATCTTTCACCTGCTTTGTTTTTCATATTTCCCTTATTTAGCTCTTCGTATCTATTTATACTAAAGTTTCATCCTTCATCCTTTCATTGTTCAGTGTTTCCATGTACCCTTCTAGTACCAATCACAATCATTTAAACATATTTTTGTTGTTGTTAGTTGCGAAGTCGTGTCCGACCCATCGCGACCCCATGGACAACGTTCCTCCAGGCCTTCCTGTCCTCTACCATCCTCTGGAGTCCATTTAAGCTCACGCCGACTTCTTCAGTGACTCCATCCAGCCACCTCCTCTGCCGTCCCCTTCTTCTTTTGCTCTCAATCGTTCCCAGCATTAGGCTCTTCTCCAGTGACTCCTTCCTTCTCATTAGGTGGCCAAAGTATTTGAGTTTCATCTTCAGGATCTGGCCTTCTAAAGAGCAGTCAGGATTGATCTCCTCTAGGACTGACCAGTTTGATTGCCTTGCAGTCCAAGGGACTGTAGAGTCAATCTCTTCATGTTCTTTCCAATCCGTGGAGCTGAGTGTGTGTTTGTGTGTTGCCTTTGTGTTGTGCTGTCCCTTTTAGAGAGCGGAGAAAAAAAAGAGGTGGAGGCATTTTCCTGGACTCTCGAGCACTGTTTGTCTTTCGGGAAGCAGGACAGACCATTTTCTTAACTGTTCTTCCTCCTTTCCTGAGAAAGCCTGGTGACAGCTGAACTGGGAAGTATGTGCAGGTCAAAGATAAACACTGTACTGTATGCCTCACTCTGGGCTGGAGATAGTGAGGAAGTGGAAGCCAAATTCAGAAAGAGCTTCTTGAACCGTCGGATATATATTTTCTCTTTTTGCATTCGGTTCAAAATTTGAGGCTCAAGGCAGAATTTACCACTTGGTGTGAAGATGTTTGATGGGCGAAGATGGGTAGAAAATGCTCGTAATTTGCAAATGTTTTGCACGTAGGAAAAAATGCCATTAGTGCCTGCCAGTTTATTTTTTACTTTTTAAAAGAATTTTTATTGAGTAATTTTTTTCATTTTATAGCACAATTTCCATCTTTACAGCACTTCGATATCAGTACACCTCATATGTACGTACAGGTTATTTCCAATGTTTTCGCCCCCCCCCCCCCCGAGAGGCTCGAGGAAAGCCTCCGAAGCCTGGGGAGGGCAAAAACGACACCCACCCACACCCGCTGTGGTGCAGGAGGCCGACTAGGCTACGCCCACCATGGCCACGCCCACCCAGCAGCCCGGCGGAGAAGCCCTGGCTAAAATTTTTGAAGCCCACCCTGGCTGTTTTCCACCAATCTTCCTCTTAGTTTTGGAAAGTAAAATGTCAACAGTCACCCTGATGTAATTTGGCACACCTAAATGCCAACTTTTCGTAGGGGAGCGGGGATGGCTGGCTCATTTGAAGTCCGTTCGAATCCTGACTTCGCTTTATGAACTTTATTAAGTCCTTGCAAGATCGTTCAAATGCTAAACCTTTGGCCTTTTCCCTCCCTGTTATAGTCTTAACACACAATTTTGTGAAGATGCAACTGGAGAAGGCTGAGAAACTTTGACTCGGCTAGAAGCAAAAAATATTCTCTTAGCTGGTTAAACCTCATTTTTTCCCACCACCTCTTAGCGACTCGGGGTTGAGATGGGCAAGGTCCCTGATTCGTATTTGGACTGCTTGTTATCTCTTTGGAAACTGCTTCAACAGGTCTGGGCATTTGGCTTCTCTGCCAGCCATAGGAGCACAGCCCATAATTCTCATTCTGACTGCCAGTCTCTTTTAAGAGTTGTGCCTGAAGCTGGCTTATTGAAGTCAGGCGGCTTGGCAGTTGAAATGGAATGTTGGGTTGAAGAAAGACCAAAAAAAAAAAGGATGCGGATAAACTGGATTTATTTTTTCTTTGGGCATTTTCTTGGCATCTGATTGTCAGAAAACAGAAGGTTGGTTGGTTAAGTTGAGTCAAGAATGCTGGGAAGACATCGATGGCATCACAAAGTCTGAGAAGGGATCTTTATTATTTATTTATTCATTCATTCATTCATTCATTCATTCATTCATTCATTCAATTTATATGCCGCCCTTCTCCGCAGACTCAGGGCGGCTTACAATGCTTTTAAAAAAAAAAACATTATAAAAACATTTAAAAATTAAAACATTAAAACCCATTCACACCATTCATGGCCGGATCTCACCATTCATGGCAACAGCGAGATCAATGGCCCCAGCTGGGCCTGCCGGAAAAGCCAGGTCTTCACCGCTTTTCGGAAGGCCAATAGGGTGGGAATGGTCCGGACCTCAGGAGGTAACTGGTTCCAGAGAGCTGGGGCAGCCACAGAGAAGGCCCTTCCCCGCGGACCTGCCAGCTGGCATTGTTTAGCTGACGGGACCCGGAGGAGACCAACTCTGTGGGATGTTACCAGTTGCTGGGAGCTATGCGGTAGAAGGCGGTCTCGAAGATAGCCTGGCCCTGAGCCATGTAGGGCTTTAAAGGTAATAACCAACACCTTGAATGAAATGTAATGAAATGTCTACAAGCTCAGAGAGCACCAAGAAGCCTGCACTACTATTACTCTTCCTCCTCCTCCTCCTCTTCCTCCTCCTCTTCCTCCTCCTCCTCTTCCTCAAACCATACTCCCTTCTAGCATGCTGATGTTACCTAGTTGGATAATAAAATGCCTGCCAGCTCAGAGAACACCAAGGACCCACAGTTCTCCTCCCCCTCCCCCTCTTCACTCTACAAACCCTGCTCCCTTCTAGCACTGATGATGTTACCAAATTGGGTCATGAAACGTCTGCCAGAAAACAACCAAGCTCTGAAAGCAACCAAGGACCCCTCATTTCAGCGCCGAGCTACGAATCTTCTCCTTTATCAACACTGCAAAGTCTGCTTGGAATGGGAGGCTGGGAATAGACCCGTTTTCAGGTCTGCCCTAGCTGGGTTCACACATTATACGGGGAGCCACAAACACTGAATGCTGAAATCTTTTGCTGATGGGGTTTATGGCTCAGGGATTTATAAGAATCAAGTTCATAGGGCTGGGAAAGAACCTACTTTTGACTTGGTCACTCCTCTGGATCTCTCTTCTCTATATTACTGCATGAATAGTAGAATACTGCATGATGAGCCTTGGTGGCGCAGCAGACTAAAGTGCTGTTAAGTAGCACCAGCTGCCTGCAATTACTGCAAGTTCAAATCTCACCAGGCTCAAGGTTGACTCAGCCTTCCATCCTTTCGAGGTAGGTAAAATGAGGACCCGGATTGTGGGGGCAATAAGCTGACTTTGTATAAAAAAAGAACACCGCTTAGGGGGGGGGGGCGAAAGCCCTATTAAGCAGGTATATACAAAAAAGTATGAAGGCTATTGCTTAACGCATTGTAGGCCACCCTGAGTCTCCGGAGAAGGGCGGCATATAAATCGAATCAATCAATAAATAGTTATTATTACTTAATTTGCTAATGTTCCAATCTCTCCTGTGCCCTTTTATTGAATGTCATGTACTATAAATCCATCAAGGGCATGAATTTTTTTTACTAGTTTCAAATTCCAAGGCTCCCAGGTTTTTCTTCTTCTTCTTCTTTAAAATAGCTATTTATACTCTAGCTGTTATCTGGCAGAGCAGGATTCTCCAGTTTTAAACTTGGTCGTCCATGTTGTTTGGACTTCTATTATTTCCCCCACTCCCCAGCAAATAATACACAATCTGTGTTTATATTTGAATCTCATCGGAAGGAAGTTTCTCTTCCTTGTTCCCACACTTTGAATCCTATTGGCTCACAGCAATCTCAGTCACAATGGTGATGTAACTGAAAAGTGGCTTTGGGGAATGAAAAGACGGGTGCGATAAAAGAGAAGAAAAAAGATTTATTGAAGTAGGCGGTGGATGCAGCCTTAAATCCCTCAAAATGCCCCATGAGAGAGACAGCAGGAGTAGCAGAAAAGTATGTAGATCAGAGGTGAATTCCAGTAGGTTCTGACCAGTTCTGGAGAACTGGTAGTGGAAATTTTGAGTAGTTCGGAGAACCGGTAGTAAAAATTCTAACTGGCCCCGCCCCCATCTATTCTCTGCCTCCCGAGTCCCAGCTGATCAGGAGGAAATGGGGATTTTGCAGTAACCTTCCCCTGGAGTGGGGAGGGAATGGAGATTTTACGGTATCCTTCCTCTGGAGTGGGGTGGGAATGGAGATTTTACAGTATCCTTTCCCTGCCATGTCCACCAAGCCATGCCACGCCCACCAAGCCACACCCACAGAACCGGTAGTAAAAATTTTTGAAACCCACCACTGATGTAGATGTCTTCTTAGAGAAGAGATGGGAAAGAATTGGGGCATGGCTGGCTGGCATGTAGTCTATGCAGCAATAGTTGGTTGCAAATCCCGTCGCTGCCGGTTCGCTCGTGGGCACGTGTGACACTTCTGCGCATGCTTTTTTTCAGTGCCGTTGGTTCCCAGGCTGCAAAGGAGATGGTCATTGTATTTTCAGACATGCAAGACACTCTAGAATACTCTATATCAGTGGTGGTGAACCTATGGCGCGCTTGCCAGATGTGGCACCCAGAGGCCTCTCTGTGGGCGCAGGTGCCATCGCCCCAGCTCTGTTTCGGGGCTCTGCTGCGCATCCGCGCGTGCCTCCTGCTGGCCAGCTGATCTTCGGTCTCTGCTGCGCATGTGTGGGGTGCGTGTGCGTGCACGGGGTGCACTCGCGCCTTGCAGTTTGGACACTCAGTGCCTACAAGGTTCGCCATCACTGCTCTATATACTCTTGTATACAACTGGGTCTATTCAATCATATGTCAGGCGTGGAAGCCATCTTTTGCATTGGACTTTCTGGCCTGTCACATTTACTACTGTGGGAAACAGGGAGGGGGGATTGTAGGGAGCAAGGGAGATATGTAGTCATAATAACATTCCTTTCTCAGAGAGTCAAGGACATCTTGCCCTGCACCTGGAGGGGTGTGACTGGGAGGCATCTCCAGTTGGGATGGTGCTTTGATTGGACCACGTGATGGACATGTGGGTGTTGGGTAGGGACTTGGACTTTCCTTTGGGTGGGGAAAACCTGGAAGCTTTCAGATTTGGGTTTTCCCAGATGTGCCAATATGACATCTCTAATAAAATGGAACTTTGAGGAACTTCTAGCCTCGAAGACTTCTGTTGTGGCCCATCAGCGGCCTGTGCAGTTAGTAGCTGATTCCGACAGTGAGGAGGCTGGTGTGGTGCTGCACCAGCAGCCTGTGCAGTTGGCACTCGAGTTAGACAATGAGGAGGCTGGAGAAGATGTGGTGCCAGAGGCGGGGATTCAGCCAGGGCCTTCAGAACCTCCAGAAGCTCCCATAAGTGAAGAGGAAGAAGAGGAGCATCTTCTTGATGCACAAGTGCACAGAGCTGCAAAAAGGCAGGAGTGGCTCCTCAGGAGGAGGTCTCCTTGAGAGTAAGGCTTGGGGCTAATTGGCCACTCCCCTAGCCTATTTAAGGAAGGACGACGATTTGCAGGAAACAACTTCGTTCAAATTCCTTCGCGTCTTGATTCCAGAAAACGTTTGATTTGGCTCTTGTTTCTCTCTTATCAGTTTTCCTGCAAATTGCTTCTGGGCATTCTGCCAACCACAGTAAGATTACGGTTATCTGAAATACTGTGCCTCAGAACTGAGTTGTTATTCTTTGAATTCTTGTCGGCTGTTAATGAAGTTAAATTAACAGCCCTTGTTTAGAAAAGACTGATTTATTGTACTTGTGTTTGAACAGCTACTAAGAAAGCTCATTAGTAGTCTTTAATTAGTAAATTAAGGTTTGTACGGACTTTGTGTGTGCTGCGTTCTTTTTTTTTTTTTTTTTTATTGAAAAAGTTTTCAAATACAAGTTTTTCCCCCTTTTTCCCCCCCCCTCTTCCCTAACCCACCCTTTCCACCCAACCCCCCCTGTGACTTCTTCACAACAATAGGCTATTTCATAACTAGTTACATACATAATATCTTCCCTTTCCCTTAATCCCTTCTCGGAATACTGACCCTTAACTTGTTAATCTTATAACTCCCATTTTTACGGTAATCTGCCCTTTTTCTCCTCCCCTAAACTTATTGAGTATTATTACAAATTAACCTTTAATCTTTTATATATATTAATATAACATTTTAAATCGGCCTTCTCCCTGCAACCAAATTTGTTCAATTCTGTCCACTTCCTCCACTCCTCTAAATATATGACTTGAAATCAGACAATACAATTCTAAATATAATCCACTACCCACTTTACTAGAATATACACATATCTATATATGCATCCCATTTTATAACAATCAGTAAACTAACCTATTTCAGCCCTTCAATTCCTACAAAATCATGCAATATGATTCTAAATATAATCAACTGCCCACTTTACTAAGATATACACATATCTATATATGCATTTCATTATGTAAAAAGACAATAACTTTAAGTTTATGATCCATATAATATCTTCTTTGATGTCTTTCCACTAGATTGTTAAATCCATCACCCATAATAGGGTAAAATAACATGCTGGTGCAACAGTTTGTTCAAAATCTTCAGTCATCTTCTGCCCCCATCAGTAGTAGATATCCTCACACCTGTATAAAAGTAAAAACAACCACCCGAGTGACATTATAATTATGAATATATCCGTATGGTTATAGTTGTGGTATTCATCAGGATTGTTAATTCCCGTCATCCTACTGAGTAACATCCAGATCTTCTGCATGCCCCAGCAAAACTCTCCTGCCTTATAACTCAAAGTAGTTATAATATATTTCCAAGAGAAAAAAAAAGTAAATAAGAAAAAATTAGATGATTCAAATCCAACAAAGTGAGGCTCTTTCCACTTCCCAAAATCATGGCCTTGCAGAGATCTGCCACAATCCTCAGGATAGTATCAGACAATTGTTCGCCACCACTGTCTTTTCTAATATTCATTCATTTTTTAAAGCGCCTGGCTTCACTGTTGCTGTGCTGCGTTCTTTTGGGTCCGTAGCTGGGGCAGAACAACTTCTTTCGTTGGGGGTGTTACTTGGAACCCTGACGCCATGGCCAATGTTAAGAGTTGTGGACTTCAACTCCCAGAATTCCCCAGCCAGTATGGTCATTTCACCTAATGCGCATTCATATTTGAGTTATCCAAATGAACTTTGGGATGGAGTAGAGATGTAGTTGATGTAGCCCTATAATAAAGTAGAATTTGCTCATCTGGTCATGTTTCCTGTCTGCTCTACCTGGGAAAGCTGATGAACTAGGAGAGTTTTGCAATGGAGTGATTTATAACAAGGACCGCCACTTATTTTTAGCTCCGGTTTTTACCTGTATATTTTTCAATTTATATATTTTCTAGATTTGGGAGGTCAAGCCCTGAAGGCAGGAGAAAGGAGTGGGTTTCCAGTGATGGCGATGGAGGCGATAGACCTGTCTTTTCTCTCAGAGGTGGAGAGGGACTTCATCATTCGGGTTCTCCAGCGAGATGAAGAACTGCGGAAAGTGGAAGAGAGAAGAATTAGGTAAGGAGTTGGCCAACACGGGATCATTGCCCAAGGCTCTTGAGGCTGATAAGGGGGGAAGAGGGACCCCTGAGTGTGTTGCCGTTCTCAGTTTAGTGGGAACTAAGTGGGAAGCAGAGGGTCCTTGGGGGTAGGAACCTCTCTTGTAGAAGATCTACCCTACTCTTGTTCTTCAGAAGAGTTTGACTCTTTGGTGAGCCAAGTGGTCCAGTCCAAGACCAGATTGTCATCTTCTTCCAAGCCCCGTGCAATTCTGTGAGGCTCTTCCTTCTACCCAAGCTGAATCAACCAACATCTGGGTCTCAAATCAGATGAGCCGTCTGAGGAGCCACATCTGGTCTCATCTGGAGGCTTCAACTGGCACAGAGTGCGGCCGCGCGGGTGGTGATGGGAGCGACATGGCGCTCCCATGTAACACCTCTCCTGCGCGAGCTGCACTGGCTCCCGGTGGTCTTCTGGGTGCGCTTCAAGGTTTTGGTCACCACCTTTAGAGCGCTCCATGGCTCGGGACCTGGTTACTTACAGGATCGCTTGCTACCACAAACAACCTCCCACCGGCCTGTATGCTCTCATAGACAGGGGCTCCTCTGAGTGCCATCGGCCAAACAGTGTTGACTGGCGGCCCCTAGGGGGAGAGCCTTCTCTGTGGGGGCACCTACTATCTGGAACGAGCTCCCCCCGGAGATACAAAGGACCCCGGATCTGCGCACTTTCCGTCGCACTCTCAAGTCCTTTTTATTCCACCAAGCTGGCCTGGCCTAATTTTCCCCCTTTTTTCTTTGTTCTTTTTATAATATACATTTTAATTTGTTTTTAAATTATTGGGGTGTTTTAAATTTGTCTTGGGCCAAATTGTTTAATTCGGTTTTATTCTGCTTTTAAATTTTGTATTTATGTGTTTTACTTTGTGGCTGTTCACCGCCCTGAGTCCTTCGGGAGTAGGGCAGTATATAAATCTAATCAAACAAACAAACAAACAAACAGAGGAGGTCAACCCTTTTCCCTCTTCTTTTCTCTTTCTGCCCTTCCTCCCAACAGGCGCCTGAAGAATGAGTTACTGGAGATCCGGAGGAAAGGGGCCAAGAGGGGCAGCCAGCGGTACAGCGAGCGGACCTGCGCTCGTTGCCAGCAGAGCCTGGGCCGGGTCAACCCCAAAGCCAACACCTGCCGGGATTGCAATCACCTGGTTTGTCGCGACTGCCGCTCCTACGAAGCCGACAGCTGTTGGCGCTGCAAAGTTTGTGCCAAGGAGGCGTAAGTCTGCTCCCCTGCTTTGCACCTTTGCGACTGGGCTTGTGTTCTGACCCAGCTCCCCAAACACTCTGTCGTTAAATCAATGATTCCTTTATTAGCAACGCCAGCAGCCCCGGCAAAAAGTTTCTCTCTCACTGCAGTCTAACAAGTCTGTCCGTCAGTTGTCTGCCACATCTATTCATCTCCTCCCCCTGCCTTTTATCCCCAGAGCTAGGATGGGGCTTCGCTAGCAGCAGTGGGTCTTTTGTCCCAAGGATCAGCCCATAGATTTCCACTGCTCTCCTCTCCTCTGCCTTCTGCATATCCATGCATCAGACACTGGACCCAGCTGTTCCTCCCCTTCCTCATCAGCCACTCCAGACCTGGGGGCTGTTGACTCTCCATCTGAGGGTTGACGGGCGGCCTCGGCTACGCCTCTGTCTCTCTCTCTGACAGCTCCATTCCCTCTTCCTCCTCGGAGCTCTCAGGTTGCCTTGATGCTGACCCTGACTCCCACACCTTCTCTTCCTCCTTTGATTTGGCTGCTGGAGGCCACAACAGGTTGTATATACCTTGGGATTCTGTACACAACTGGGACTATCCAACCATGGCCAATGTTAAGACGTGTGGACTTCAACTCCCAGAATTCCCCAGCCAGCCTGGTTCATTTCACCTAATTCTCATTCGTACTTTTTTTTTTTTTTTTTTAAATTTGATTTATATGCCGCCCTTCTCCGGAGACTCAGGGCGGCTTACAATGCGTTAAGCAATAGCCTTCATTCTTTTGTACATTTTATACAAAGTCAGCTTATTGCCCCCACAAGCTGGGTCCTCATTTCACCTACCTTAGAAAGGATGGAAGGCTGAGTCAACCTTGAGCCTTGGAGAGATTCGAACCAGCAGAAATTGCAGGCAGCTGTGTTAATAACAGGGTTCACTAAACCACTGTACTATCAAGGCTCTTACTTGAGTTACCCAAATGGACTTTGGGATGGGGGTGGGGATTCACGTTCTCAGAAGTGATTGCTGTTCTCTTCCCTGCTTTCCCATCTGCAGGGAGCTGAAGAAAGCCACCGGAGACTGGTTCTATGACCAAAGAATGCATCGCTTTGCTCCTCGACTGGGCAGTGACATCATCCGCATGTCTCTTCGGCGCAAACCACAGGGTGGGGCATCTTTGTCGGCAGGCAACTTCTGTCTCTGGTTTTTAATTAGAACAAACATTCAGCAGTTTCCAAGGCTAAGTAGTTCTAATTTCTCCCTGCCAATTTCTTCAAATGCCCTGAGATATTTTCCAAATAGAGTTCAGGATGTTGTCAACTGGATTACCCCGTATGCAATCTGGTTTTGCAGCATTTACTGTCTAGACCAGGGTTTCTCAACTGTTGGCAACTTTTACGGTACGTGGACTTCTCAAATTTCCCAGCTGGAATCCAGGCATCTTAAGACGACCAAGTTTGAGAAACGCTGGTCTAGATATTAGTCCTATTTCTTATCTGGCAAATATCCAGTTTTGATCCAGTTAGAATCTGCCTCCTTCCTTGCTCACGTCATCGATGGCTTCCTTATGTGGGTCTAGGACAGGTGTCTGCAACCTGCGGCTCCGGAGCTACATGCGGCTCTTTGGGCCCTCTGCTGTGGCTCCCTGTTGGATGATCCCATCACTGGCTGGCCCCTCCCCTCGCCCTCCCCTCCCAGTCACTCCTCACTTATGGTGGGATCATCTGATAGGGAGCCACAGCAGGGGGCCCAAAGAGCCACATGCGACTCCGGAGCCACAGGTTGCCGACCCCTGTCCTATTCCATCCTTATGCTCCTCCCTACTGAACATTTTTACCCCCATCTTGGGGAGGAATCTGAGCAGTTAAATACCTGCAAGTTCAAAGGTTTAAACAACATATGGGGTAAACTAGTTGTCCAATATGACTGATCTGGGTTGACTCCTCAAGGAGCAACCGGATATATATTTTGCTTTGCTTTGATCGGGTTTCCAGAAGACAAGTATGTGAGAAGACAAACATAATTCATTCAGTAACCCTAACCCTAACCAATTTCATTGTACATACGATGTACAATGACAATAAAGGTTATACTACTATAATGAAACAAACCCGTAGCCTAGCATAATGTAAGGCGGGGCTGTAGGTGTGTAACCTTGCCAAATGCAGAGGGTGTGAAAATAAGGGCTTCCTTATTTCCACAACACAGTTGTGGTCAAATTGTGGGGAAGGTTGCATCCTCTGTGGACAGAGTCGGAAATGGTTGGTTTGTGGTTGGCTTCGTGAACAGAGTCAATTAGTTTGGAAACTGGGATTAGAGGCTTAGTGCAAGGTGGGAACCTAGCCAATTTTGGCTTATCCAGGACCCCACATTTAAAGAAGAAGGATTTATTTAAGGTGCTGTTTGGGAACCCAGCCAATTTTGGCTTATTCAGCACTGTCAGGCTTGTCCCAGCTTGGACACCTAGGAAAGAAAGACCCTCGACTCCATTTGAAGTGAAAGGTATACTTTTACTAAAGCCAAGTGGTTACAGCATAAGCAAAACTGGATCGGACTATTCTGGCGTAAACCCTGCTTTCCCCCCCTTCTCCTGGGCCCTCCCCCCTTGACCAGTTTGTAAGTGTCCAATAGTATTCAAATTAGGTGTTTTGGTAACAGTCTTAATGTTTGGTGCCTTTTTGGTGGACTTTCTCATTCCACTCTCGCGCTCATGTTCCATGGATCCGCCGGCTTGTTCCGGCTTGGTACCTCTGGTTTCTCTCATCCTGCCAACCGTCCTCCCTACATTCCCATTCTTCCCCCTACCCCTGCGTTTATGGCAGGATGCCAGCGATGCAAGATGAAGCATTTACGATGGCAGACCTGACATTATCCTATATTTAAATAAGGACTTACGCTGTGTGGTGTCTGTTGTGAAGTTTCCGAAAGATGCCCTAATTAATTCATGAGCCACGAGCCAAACTTCAAAAGAAATACAGTCATTTATTAGGAGCACTATTTCGGCAATATTCGGATGCAGTTAGAACTAATCCCACGTAGATTTACATTCCCCCTATGACCCTGTCTCTCCCCTCCTCCCTGGCCATGTCATAAATCACATTCTCCAATTAACCACTTTGGCTGGCTGTGCAATCCAACACCCTCCTACTGATTGCGGTAAGAAAGCATGTATGGAATGTAGCTTCAGTTAGGGAAATCGATCAGCTCTATCAGTTCTCCCTCCCTCCTGCTCATGGCAACTTGAAAGCTTTGCAAGTTGACATCTGTGCTGTATGTTGACACCTCTTTTTCCTCTGGTCATTTAGCTAACAAAAGAGAGACAACAAGCCAAGTGCTTCTTCAGAAAGCTCAACGCAAGGACCCCAAAAGTGGCTCTGAAGCGCCCCACAAAAGTCCCCAGCAGCAACGCAAGGAACACAGGTGATTCTTCCTCCCTGCCTCAGGGCTGCGGTGAGATCCATTGTTTTTTTGCACCCATGCTCCAAATGCATGAAATAAAGAGTTCAGCGGGTCTGGGCCACCGTCAGCTCATCATCTGGTTATTCATGGAGAGCGAAGCTGTGGCTGCAGGAAGCAGATTTAGTATCTTCAGAACCAGGCAGAGGTGAAATGCTACGGGTTCGTACCAATTCGCACGAACTGGTAGCGGCGGCAGAGGGTGGTTTGGTGAACCGGTAGCGGTGGCAGCGCAAGGCTCCGCCCACCTGCCCAGATGTCATTACTTCCTGGTTTTAACCAGGAACTAATCTGTTTTTGACCCTCTGTGCATGTGCAGAAGGCTTTGCGCATGCACAGAGGGTCCAAAATCATACATGACGCCTGCGCGCGCGCTTCCAAACTGGTAGGGAAGGTAAATAGATTTCACCCCTGGAACCGGGGTTAATTGTGGGAATTCGAATCGTGCTTTTCTGATCGACAGTTTCCCAGAAAACCCACACCTCAAATTGTCAGGGAAGATTTCATGAATATCACGAGTGATACGGATGGAATTGGGGAGCCACCATAAAAAGTTTGGAAATTCAACTGAGTCTATCAACCCGTTCTGCATAACGAGTAGAAAAGGAATGGAATCGCATAATAAGAGGTTGCTGGAAAATCATTGCTGTAGAAATATCTGCAGAGATTCTCAGTCATCCAGGTCATAGTTGTCCCAAAGATGCTTTTCCAGGAGTCAACTGGACTTTCTTTGTTTTTTTTTCTTTTGAAGACGTTTCGTTTCTCATCTGAGAAGCTTCTTCAGCTCTGACTGAATGGTGGGTAATGGAAGGATTTATATTCCTTGCAGACAGCTGGTCCTTTGCATCCTTTTAGAGGGTCCTTGAAGCACTTGGAGGTTTATCTGAGTAGTGCTCCTGGTTCCTGTAGTCTGCAGGTTTTTTTCCTCTGGAAATCCATTCCTCCTCACACACCATTCCAAGAGTGTTCATCCCAAATTGTATAGCTAAAAGTCTGTAGGGATTCTCAGTCATCCAGGTTATGGTTGTCCCAAAGGTGATTTTTTTCAGGAGGCAGTTGGACTTCCTTGTTTATTCTTCTTTTAAGACATTTCACTTCTCATCCAAGAAGCTTCTTCAGCTCTGAAGTGGGGAATGGAAGGCTTTATACTCCTTGCAGACAGCTGGTCATTTGCATCCATTTAGAGGGTCCTTGAAGCACTTTGTCCTCAGGGTCAGTTGAGTAGTGCAGATGAGAAGCGAAAGGTCTTCAAAAGAAAAAAAAACCAAGGAAGTCCAGTTGCCTCCTGAAAAAGCACCTTTGGGATGATGCTGTAGAAATAATTCTCTAAAATAATGGACTTGGAAGGGATCTTGGAGGTCTTCTAGTCCAACCCCCTAGGAATAATGGCGGAGATCACAAGTAGATCTTATACTCTTGCACTTTATCAAACCGGTGATGTCGGAACAAAATCAAGGCGTTTACAAATTGGCCATCTTCAACCTAGTTCTCTCCAGATGTGGTTAAAGGACAGCTTCCAGCCGCCCCAGCTAACAGGAGGAGATCTGGGAGGGGTAGCTCAGCAGCATGGGATCTCTGCTCCCTTGACTGATAAAGTTGCACAGAGTTTCTGAATTTGGGTCATGAAGATGTGGATTCTTTTGGCTGCTGGTCTAATTAGGTTTTTCTCTTTCAGCTTGATCTCTGATTCCTCTGAGCTACGGGATCCCAAAAGTGACACAGAATCTACTGAAAACATGAGCTTGGATGGCTCGCGCCCAGCCTCTGGTCCCACTTCTACTCGATCTAGGTCAGAAAGAACTCCGAGATCTTGTCGGTTACGGTATTTTTTGGACTATAAAAAGCACCGGAGTATAAGGCGCACCAAGATTTCGAAGGGGAAAACAAGAAAAAAAAAAAAGTTTTTGCCCTCCCCAGCCCCCAGGAGCACTCTGCAGGCTTCTCAAACCCTCTGCACATCCCATTTTTGCGAAAAACGGGCCCGTTTTTGCAAAAAAAAAAAAAAAACAAAAACAAAAAAAAACCAGGCTCTTTTGGCCTCCGAAACCCCCCACGCATCCTGTTTTTGCCCTCCCCAGCCTCCAGGAGAACTCTGCAGGCCTCCCAAACGCTCTGCGTGTTCCTTTTTTGGGAAAAACAGGCCTGTTTTTTGCAAAAACAGGACACGCGGGGCAGGGTTGTATGGCTGTATTCGGTGTATAAGACGCACTGACATTTCCACCCTCTTTTAGGGGAGGGGGAAAAGTGCATCTTATACTCCGAAAAGTACGGTAAATCTTTTGAGGGGTACAAGGAAGATTTGATTAAGCAGGGGCATGGGACAGACAGAAAGTCTTTATACTCATAATTGTCTCCTGACATAGATAGACTGTGTTCATACCAACTAACCCTAACCCTAACCAACCACTAACATAAAGTAGTGCAATTACTGGTGGTTTAGCAATCTGGTTTCACCTTAATGTGGAATTGCAACCTGGGTTTGTTGTTTAAAATATTGTGCAAACCCAAGACTTTGTGCTTTGTTCAGCAAATGATAGCTTTGTGTGAACATAATTGCACTGCAGTTGGATTCCCACGCTGCATTAAACCATTGTAGGGTTTGCTTGTGGCTTAGCGTCTTGGAAACTTGCAAATCACGTCTGAAGATTTTAAAATATTATTTGATCCCATCCAATGAGTTTGGAAGCCACGATTTAGTATTGAACACAATGACCTCACTGTGCATGAGATCAACCACAAATAAAACATTGATTAGTGTCTTCTGCAAATAATAGCCATATGTGACTTGATTAATGCATCACGTGATGCTTTAATTATGCAAATTTAAGCAAATCTGGACCTCTTTGTCAGCTCTGTTAGCTGAAAGGGAAGAGCTAGTGATTTTCTTCTCTGTATGTCCTCAAGTACCATGTTTCCCCGAAAATAAGACCCTGTCTTATTTTTTTTTAAACCCCGAAATAAGCGCTTGGCCTTATTTTTGGGGAGTCTTATTATTTTGGGGTGCTTATTATTTTGTGGGGCTCCTCTTGCCATCTTATCTGATTTCCAGTTCTGCATTTAAATATTTTCGGGGAGAGCTTATTTTCGGGGGGGAGGCTTATTTTAGCGCATGCACTCAAAAGCCCGATTGGGCTTATTATCAGGGGATGTCTTATTTTCGGGGAAACAGGGTAGTTACTTTTGAAAGTTCAGTTGCTTCCCTGTTGTATTGTTAGCTTTTTGATCTTGCAGCTTCATGTCTGGCGTTGTTTCGAATGAATGTCTTGGGATGAGATTATGTTGGGGAAGCAGGAGAAAAATCATGGCAAGAAACCCAAAGTAGATCCTTCATGTCCCAAGATAGAATGAGGGCAGTAACCTGATGTTCTGCTTGGAAACATCTGGTTTCCCTAAGAAGCTGAGTCAGATGGACCTCTTGGTTGGATCTAAGAGATTTCACTCTGTGATCTTTGGGTTTTTTTCTTCTTGTTTTTGTAGCCCTCGCCAGGAGAAGACGAATACTCTCAGCCCACCGGGGCCCAAGGTGTCCAGCCTAACCCTTCCTGCTGGCTTTAAGGAGACTCCCCACTCCGATTCAGAAAGCGTATGTTTACTGATGAGCAATTCTGGTGGTCTTCCATGGAGAGAGAGTGTGTAGGGATATGTTTTGGGGAAGTCAGAAATCTCTTCTTCTCTTCAGATATAGCATCTTCTAAGATGCTATATCTGAATATTGGAATATGTTGCTTGGGACATGCTTTTGAATACAATAAAAGCTATTAGGCAGTAGCTGGGGCTCACTAGACCGCAGCTACACTTGTTAAATAGGGACGCAGTGGCTCGGTGGCTAAGGCACTGAGCTTGCTGATCAAAAGGTCGGTAGTTCAGCAGTTTGAATCCCTAGTGCCGCATAACGGGGTGGGCTCCCATTATTTGTCCCAGCTTCTGTCAACCTAGCAGTTTGAAAGCACGTAAAAAATGCAAGTAGAAAAATAGGGACTACCTTTGGTGGGAAGGTAACAGCGTTCCGTGTGCCTTTGGTGTTTAGTCATGCCAGCCACATGACCATGGAGACGTCTTCGGACAGCGCTGGCTCTTCAGCTTTGAAATGGAGATGAGCACCGCCCCCTAGAGTCGGGAACGACTAGCACATATGTGCGAGGGGAACCTTTACCTTTATCTTTTACACTTCTTAAAATTTGAACGTATGTCTGGGCAGTAGATTTGTTTTTCATTTCAGCTTGCGATATAGAATGGCATTGACCCAGCTTCTTCTATCATATCAAGTTGAAGAAATTTATAGCAAAGAAAATGTATATTTGATTATCCATGTAATAACTGCAGCTAGAATTGTATTTGCACAAAATTGGAAAAGTGAAGAGATTCCTGCAGAGGAGAATGCGATTAGGAAAATTTTAGAATGTGCAGAAATGAATAGGTTAACACTGGCAATTAAACAGAAAGAACAAACTGAATACTATATTATACGGGAGCTATTTTATCGATGGCTAGAGGATAAATATGAAACTTAGAAATAAAAGTAGATGAATGAAATATATTAAGAGGATTGTAATAATATTAGATAAATTATATATTGGTATTAAGTTAAGAATAGATAAAATAATGAATATGGCTGTAAACTTCAACTGTTATTGCACAAAATATTTGTATCCAGACGACACACTGTTTAATGGAAGATGGATTGTTTGTATTAAAATAAAATTATATATATATATATATATATATATATATATATATATATATATATATATATATATATATATTTTGTAGGAGAAGAGCAGCTTGAGTGAAAGGCAGGGTTAATTAAGTGTGTCATCAGTTTGGAGTCATTGGGTTCCCACAAGAGACCTCAGTCCAGCCCCTTCCCCCCACGAATTCCTTTGACCCTTAACTAGCATCAATTTAGCTTTGATCGGCAATCGGATTCTTGTGTAGTAGTGGCATTGATTGACTCTTCAGTCTTTTGAACTCGGCAAGTCTTCCTGTTGATTTGAGCCTGACGCGAGTTGGTTTATTCCCTAGGAAGCCGTCTGGGGGACTCGGAGTGCAGTTTCCGCAGATGAAAATGAAGTCTTGTTCAAAAAAAATCCAAGGAGAATTCAGAGGCCGTCAGGTAAGATAAGAAAGGACTGTGCTGGGTAGGTTAAAGAGTTGGGCTTTTAGACTGCCAAAGTTTGCGTTCAGCTCCTGAGCCAGCCATCCGTTTTCATTGTCGTTTTTGGGCCAGTTGCTTTTTCACGTCCAGCCCTAACTTCCAGGGTTTTGGAGTGAACATTGGGTGGGAGGACCTGTGTAAACCAGCCTTCTCCAACATGATGATCTCCAGATGTTGGTATTGAACCCACAACTCTCAATTTTCTTAGAATTCTTTCGAATTCTTTATTGGCCAAGTGGGATTGGACACACAAGGAATTTGTCTTCAGTGCATAAGCTCCCAGTGTAGATAAAAGATAAGTGATAAATCATGAACATAGTCATCATAAAAATACACTCATCATAGAATGGAATGGAATGGAATGGAATGGAATGGAATGGAATGGAATGGAATAGAATAGAATAGAATAGAATAGAATAGAATAGAATAGAATAGAATAGAATAGAATAGAATAGAATAGAATAGAATAGAATAGAATAGAATTCTTTATTGGCCAAGTGTGATTGGACACACAAGGAATTTGTCTTGGTGCATAGGCTCTTGAATCATGAATCTTAAGATACAACACTTAGTGATAGTCATAGTATACCAAAAAAGCAATCAACATAAATCATACTAGAAAACTAAATAAAACAATATAAATCGTAAAGATACAAGCAACAATGTTATAGTCATAAGTAGAAAGGAGATAGGTAATAGGAAGGATGAGAAGAATAATAGTACTACAGTCTTAGTAAATAGGGTGAATAAATAGAAAGGGTGGGATACCATCATTGTAAATAAGAGGGCTGGTTTTGAGGCCTAGCATATGTCCTTCCTAGCTCCGCAAAGCTAAAATGAGTGGTTTCTCTGACATTTTAGCCTATTTTCTACAGAATACACAAAGTCTGTGATTGACCTCCGACCAGAAGATGCGGTCAGTGGAGTTCTGGGAGACAGAAGCAAGTCAGTTCCAGGCCTCAATGTCGAAGCGGTGAGTTTGGAAAGAGAAGACATTTCAAAGTTGTGAGGACATTCCTGAGGAAAATGTAGCCCTCAGTACTGGGCTACGTTCAGACATTGTAGGAAAGTCTCCATGTGGTTGTAGGCTTAGATTAGAACATCTAGTCATTTTTGCTGGGAAATCAGATTGTGTGGAAACGAATCTTTGAATTTATTTTCTCCAGTTGGCTGGAGTTTTAAGTTCTAGAATTCTAAACTAGGGCCATGTTGACCAAGGAATTCTTATCAGGGAATTGAAGTCCAAACCTCTGAAAGGAGGTATATTGGGATGCAGTGGCTCAGTGGCTAAGACGCTGAGCTTGTCGATCGAAAAGTCGGCGGTTCAGCGGTTCGAATCCCTAGTGCCGCGTAACGGGGTGAGCTCCCATTACTTGTCCCAGCTTCTGCCAACCTAGCAATTTGAAAGCACGTAAAAAATGCAAGTAGAAAAATAGGGACCACCTTGGGTGGGAAGGTAACAGCATTCCGTGCACCTTTGGCGTTAAGTCATGCCGGCCACATGACCACGGTGACGTCTTTGGACAGCGCTGGCTCTTTGGCTTTGAAACAGAGATGAGCACTGCCCCCTAGAGTCGGGAACGACTAGAACCTTTACCTTTACCTCTCAAAGGAAACGAAGGAAGTCTGATTTAAAATCTAACCATTTGTAAATAGAACAAACCATGGCTTAATCTCATGAAAGAATTCAGCAGTGATTGCCTTTACTCCACTATTAGCTTTTTAAAAATCTTCCGATGATGAAATAAGGCATCATACTCAGTAAACATTTTTATTGAATTATAAAGTATTATCAAATACAAAATGCAAAGTAAATTAAAAAGCAGTGGGTGGGGGGTGAGGGTTGGAAGAAAAGAGAAGTGAGGAAAGATAAGAAAAAGAAAGGAAAGAAAAATAAGCATTGACTTCCGACTCTCTCTGTTACAGTAAAATAAGGCATTAACATGAAAATAAAAACAAGGCATCACGATCTAGCCCTAGCTAACGCTAAGCCATGAAGCTTGAATAACTGAATAACAAAATTAAGGAAGCCATATCAAGCAGTGGTGAAATTCAATTTTTTTTTACTACCAGTTCTATGGGCGTAGCTTGGTGGGCGTGGCAGGAGAAGGATACTGCAAAATCTCCATTCCCACCCTACTCCAGGGGAAGGATCCTGCAAAATCCCCATTCCCTCCCCACTCCTGGGGGAAGGATATTGCAAAATCTCCATTCCCTCCCCACTCGGGGGCCAGCCAGAGGTGGTATTTGCCGGTTCTCCGAACTACTCAAAATTTCTGCTACCGGTTCTCCAGAACCTGTCAGAACCTGCTGAATTTCTCCCCTGATATCAATACCTAACAAGATCTGTGAAGAAAGCCTTTCTTGTTTGCGAACCATGGTTTGGGATGAGATGCAAGCCACATAATATCTTGTGAAGACAATAGCCTTGGATCTTTGCTGGGTCTACAAGATTTGTTGTTGGGAGGAAAGTCACAGCATGCTCAGAGTTCCTCCAGCTATTGCAGAGATACCTATGTGCATCTACGTCTTTTCCTAGGAGGAGGAGGAAGAAGACATAGATAGTTTAGTTGAAATTCATCGGAGAAGGGCGGGCCGAAATAGCATACGCAGTGGTACATCTTTGGTGAGTTTCTCTACTAACAATTTGCGTCATGGACTCTAGAGAAGAGAGCAAATGTGTGCTCCTGATTTCTTGCCTAGTTCAGTGTTGGAAACCCATGTGGATGAACTAGGGCAGGAGTGAGCTACTAATGACACTTTAACTCAGGGTTTCCCAGCCTTGGCAATGTTAAGATGCAGCACCTGCCAACTCCCAGAATTACCATCAGCCAACATGGTTGCTTTGGGAAATTCTGGGAGTTGAAGTCCATGCATCTTAACGTGGCCAAGGTTGGGAAATCCTGATCTACATCAGGGGTGTCAGACTCGATTTCATTGAGGGCCATATGAGGGTTGTGTTTGGCCTCGGGGGTGGGGTGGGCATGGCCAGGGCGAGCATGGCCAGTTTGATGTCACTTGTGTCAGGGGTGTCAGGGTTCCGATGGATGCCCTAATTAAATCATGAGCCTCGAGCCAAGCTTCAAAACAAATCCAGTTATTTATTAGGAGCTTCATGTCGGCACATTCCAGGTGAAGCCAACTCTGATCCCACGAAATTTATGCCCCAATTACCCTGTTTCCCCCCTCCCCCCAGGATGTGTCATCAATCACATTCGCCAATGGAGCAATTTTGCGGATTGTAGAGATCACTCCCCTCCGGCTGCTGTGGGTAACCCTAGCAAACAGCCTTGAGAGAGATATGTCTGGAGTGGGCTCCTGTCTTTGGCTGCCATGCTGCTTCGTCGATTTCCCATCCCTCTTGCCTATGGCAACTCAAGAGCAGGGCAGGGATGCTTTATGAGTTGACAGGGGTCTCTCTGGTGGTCCGAGTGCTCTGCCAGCAATAACGGGCTCCAGAGCTCCATTTTCAGCTGTGACAGCCTCCTGCCACCCTCTACCAGGGAAAACATAGCTCAGGGAGGCTGTGTGAGCCCCCTCGAACTCCGTTTTCCCTGGCAGAGGGCGGCAGGAGGCCGTCACAGCTGAAAATGGAGCCTGGGAGGGCCACATGCTGCCCTCCCGAGGTCTGTTTTTGCTGGCAGAGGCACCGTGAGCCAGTCTTTTGCTGTTTCTAGGGCAGCCCATGGGCCTTAAGTTTGACACCCTTGATCTATAAATTAGATTCCAATTCCCATCTTATCTCTGACCCCTGGTTGGGGTTGATGAGAGTTTCAATCCTGCAATTTTTGGTGGGCCCAGATCGCCTCTTCGGCTTCTCCTTTGGAAAATGGCTTCTTTGTTTCAAGAAAGGGTGGATTTAAAACAGCAGAGATGGGAACAAGGTTGGAGTTGAACAACTGATCAATGTGGCTGCGGATGAAAATTACGCAGGGAGTGTTAACTATAATTATAAACTTTGGTTTTTTTCCCATTTTTATTCTCTCTCTCCTGATTTTCATAGAGCACCCTGGGCAGCATGGTCAGCATTTACAGCGGGGCAGGTGACTTTGGCAACATCAGCGTCACGGGGGAGATCGCTTTCTCCTTGAGCTACGAAGAAAAAACGCAGGCCTTTTTTATCCATGTGAAGGAGTGCCGCCACCTGGCATATGCTGACGAAGCCAAGAAGCGGTCCAACCCGTACGTTGGGCAAGGGGCTGCAATGGATGGGGGCAGGGTTGCTGGGGTGGGCATCATTTACCTTTCAACGAAGCTATGAGACCAGGTGTAATTGTGGTCTCCAGAATTGGCTTTTAGGCCCAGCCTTCAGTCAAGTTTGGACAATGTGCTACTTCGGATTGTAGGTTTCATGCCCCCGTGAGCATGAATCTGTGGGGGAAGATGAGCTAGAACCTGAGCCGACAGAGATTGAGGAGGTGGCTTTGTTGGCTTCAGAGGAAAATGGGGAAGGCCAGGACCTTTCAGGATTACGACAACTTGTAGACAGAGAGGAACAGGGACAGGATAAATATGAGAGACACAGCTCAGGCGATGAGCAAGGACCACCCCTTCCTGATCCGAGAGCACGGAGAGTGGAGAGAAGGCGAGAACAGTGCAGGCTGAGCAGGCTACTTGGGAGAAGAGTGCCCCGCCTATCTTCACAAGGCACACCTGGGGAATGAGATTTAAGGAGACACCGTGGAAAGGGGCCTTTGTCGGGAACAAATGCTGAGTTCCTGAAGTGTTGTGTGCCGAGGTTTGAACTTCCCAAGAGTTCTTGCATTCTTTCTGGCTTTCTGGACTAATTACCGTATTTTTCAGATTATAAGATACTCCGGATTGTATTTACAGGAGGAAAATAAGAAAAAAAAAAGTTTTTGACCTCCACACATTGTGTTTCCGCCCTTCCCGGCCTCCAAATGCAGTGCTCTGCACGTCCCGTTTTTGCCAAAAATGGGCCCGTTTTTGGTCTACAGAGTGCTTCTGGGAGCCCAAGAGGGCAAAAACGTGACGCACGGTTTGGGAGCCCGAAAATGGGATGTGCGGAGCACTACAGAGTGCTTCTGGGGGCTGGGGAGGGCGAAAATGCGACACACGGAGGGTTTGGGAGGCCAGACCATATTCGGTCTATAAGATGAACCAAAATTTTCACCCACTTTTACGAAGAGTGGGGGGAGTAAATCTTATACTCTGAAAAATACGGCAACTGGATCCTTTGCTTCCTTGATTTGCCCTGCTGGATTTATTGCTGTGCAGCCATGGTGTACACAGCGCTGGGCTGGACTATTTGCAGCCAGAGGCTGCTTGATGTGTGTATGGGTGTTTGTCATCACTTTGCTCTGGGACTTGCCAGAACCGTGGGAGCGTTTGGGGAAATTTGGAGCAATAAAGGGGTGGTTTGAACCAGGGCCGGATTTAGATTGGAATAGGCCCTAGGCTATTCCACTTATGAGGCCCTTTCACCAGTGGTGGGATTCAATTTTTTAACAACAGGTTCTGTGGGCGTGTCTTAGTTGGGGGTGTGGCTTGGCAATCATGTGACTGGGTGGGCATGGCTAGCTGGTCACGTGACTGTGTAGGCGTGGGTAGCTCATCATGTGACCGGGTGGGCGTGGCTGTGTGCATAGACTTTTTTCAGAGGGCTGAAAAAAGTCATTTCTGACTGGGCCTCACACTTTTGACCGGTCCTCACACTTATGACCATCCTCACATTTATGCCCGTGCAGCTTTCTTAACAACCATGTCACTCATTTCACAACTGCTTTTCTTCACCATGGTGACAAGATAGTGCAAAAACGTAAAATGTGAGGACAGTCGTAAGTTCGAGGACTGGTCAAAAGTGCGAGGACCAGTCAGAAATAACTTTTTCAGCCCTCTGAGTAGTCCATATGCATAAAAGGATACAGCAATAGAGAGGGATGAAGGAAGGCAAGGGAAATTAGAGTAGGAGAGAGAGGGAGGAAGAAAGGAGGAGAAGGAGAAAGGAAGAGGAAGTAGGGAGGAGAAGAAGAGGGGGAGGAAGAGAAAGTAAGAAGGAAAGAAAAGAGAGGTGGTAGGTTTGAGGAGAAAGATTGCTGTACAATAAAAAAGATGAAAGGGAAGAAAGCCAACCCCCCCAAAATATAAAGATATTAAGATAAAGAATGAATTGTTAAACTTTAAAGAATAAAAGAGAACAAATATGAATAAATAACAATAATTAGAAACACACATACAAACATACAATGTATTTTCTTTGAACAGAGTATTTGGCCGGTTCACAAATTTAAACAGTGTTTAGTCATTTCAATTAAATTTACAATTTCTATATTTCCTTTTTGCCATATTTATTCCTCATCTATTTTTGTAAAAAACCAATATTACCCTCATCCTCATCTCTAATCTTAATCAAACTCAATTTTTCCCTTCTATTCTATATTATACCCCTTCCCATTGTCATCTATTTTTATATCCATCCTCACATTGGTTAATTATGTAATATTACAGTTGTTTAATATGAATTCAACATTTTAATATAAATCAATTAGTTATATAACTACCTTTTTTGTATATTAATCAATATGAACATGAATATTCCAATTATTTCCATGCAATCCAATTTCTTTCAAATCAATTAATTATATTTACCAATAATAATAAACCAAATAATTTCCCCCATATATTCCTCCAAACCACAACTTAACCATTTCTGCTTTCAACACAATATACAATTAATAGTATCTCAATTATTACAATTCCCTAGTTAAATAGAGCTTTTTTTCTTTTGTGTTTTAAAATCTCCTCTTTTTCCCTAAATTTCCTGTTGTTTGCACCTACCTTTTTTGGTGAGGAAAAAGAAATCTGCCTGCCTAATTTTCCAACGTGCAAAGCCAACAGCCTGCTTTACTTTCTCTTTCGTTTTTCAGTATAGCTAGGGGGGAAAAATCAGCACTCTTTGCAAGCAAGGAGCAGATCCGTGAGCAAAACAGCTGAGAGCAAATCTAAGCAAGGGCTAATTAGCCTATGCTGAAGCTCCGGGGGCCAATAAAATTACAAAAAAAAACACCGAACCCTTTGTTAAATTGCTGGCTCCCCCGCCCCTCGCCCACCACTATTTATTGGCAATAAATAGTGGTGCGGAGGGGCGGGGCAAGCCAGCCATTTAACAAAGGGTTCGGCTGCAGCACTGGCTCTAGGGCGGCCCTTTGAAGCCCCGCGGCAAGAATTGGCAGTTTTTTTTTCCCTCCAGCCATCGGAGGCAGCAATAGATGGGGAGTGGGCGGGGTAAGCGAACGGCAGAGAGGGAGGGTGAGTGAAGGTGGGGAGGCTGCTTTCTCCATCCTGCTCTCTTGCATCCGGAGCCCACGTGGATCCCAGGCAGCGGAACTCAGGCTAGGGAAGGGGTGGGCAATTGTGGCTCTTTTACAACCTGTGGCCTTCAACTCCCAGAATTCCTCAGACAGCCAAGCTGCATCAGGAATTCTGGAAGTTGAAGTCCACAGGTTGTAAAAGAGCCACAATTGACCACCCCTGGCTACGGTAGGCTGGTGCCGCGCGGGTGGGAGGCGAGGGGCGGGCGAGCCAGCAATTTAACAAAGGGCTCGGCCGAACCCCCTAGAACCCCCAGAATCCCACCACTGTGTAGGCCCCTCTTGATCTTGAGGCCCTAGGCTGAAGCCTAGTTAGCCTATAGGAAAATCCGGCCCTGGTTTGAACTGCCAGCTGCCCGTATTATCTCTGTGCCGTGCCCTGGGTCATCACAGTAGGTGCTTCTTGTACTGTGAGAGTCAGCTGTGTTTGTAATCCATGATTTCTATCCATGCTATCTATCTCTGGTAGATGAATGTAACTGGTTGTGATGTATTCATCGAACCATGGCTTATGTGAACTAGGGCAGTGTATTCCGCAGTGTTGCTTCAAAACGAACCTTAAAACGTGGCTCTGCCAGTTGGCCTGGGCTCCAAATGAGGCTGTGTCACCCTGGGGGCGGTTATTGGATGAAAGACATGATCCCAGCTCCACGCCGTTCTATCCCCCCTGCTGTCTTAGCTATTTCTTCATTAATTCTATATTAACGTTATAGTTACTGTTTTACTGTTCTAACCTTTGGCAGTATTGTTTTTATTCGGATTGCAAGCTACCCAGAGTTGTGCGACGGTGAGATGGGCAGCATATAAATTTAATGAATAATAAATAAATAAACTCCTGGGAGATGTTAGTCTGAGTATGAATCTTTTTCTCCGGGTCTCTTGCAGATATGTGAAGACATACCTTTTGCCAGACAAATCTCGTCAAGGCAAGCGAAAAACTACCATCAAACGTAGCACCGTCAATCCCCTTTACAACGAATTGCTAAAGGTTCGTGTGTTTGTGTGTGTGAGTGTTAGACTCTTTCTTTTCCTTTCCTCCCCCTTTCCCCTTTCCCCTTTCCCCTTCCCTTTCCCTTTCCCTTTCCCTTTCCCCTTCCCTTCCCTTTCCTCTTTCCCCTTCCCTTCCCTTCCCTTCTCTTTCCTTTCCTTTCCTTTCCTTTCCTTTCCTTTCCTTTCCTTTCCTTTCCTTTCCTTTCCTTTCCTTTCCTTTCCTTTCCTTTCCTTTCCCCTTCCCTTTCCTTTCCTTCCCTTCCCTTCCCTTCCCTTCCCTTCCCTTCCCTTTCCTTTCTTTTCCCCTTCCCTTCCCTTCCCTTCCCCCTTTCCCCTTTCCCCTTTCCCCTTCCCTTCCCTTCCCTTCCCTTCCCTTTCCTTTCCTTTCCTTTCCCCTTCCCTTCCCTTCCCTTCCCTTCCCTTTCCTCTTTCCCCTTCCCTTCCCTTCCCTTCCCTTCCCTTTCCCATTCCCTTCCCTTTCCTTCCCTTCCCTTTCCTTTCCTTTCCTTTCCCCTTCCCTTCCCTTCCCTTCTCTTCCCTTCCCTTCCCTTTCCTCTTTCCCCTTCCCTTCCCTTCCCTTTCCTTTCTTTTCCCCTTCCCTTCCCTTCCCTTCCCTGTTACAGTTTTGCCTCTAGCTAATGAAGAACCAGTGGATTCCTAAATTTTGGGACTTAGAAGATGGAAGGATTGTCAGTTTGTGGGAAAATATAGGGTCATGGTTAGTCCTAGTAGAATTATGTTTAACAATACTATTAAGGGACTGTTGAACATGTGCTTTGATTTGCTCCAGTGGTGTGGACTACACGGAATTGGCCCAAGCCTGTTGCTTTCTGGCTGTAGAGGAAGTGAAAGATTTTTCCAGCACTGTATGTGCTGATAGCAGCAATAGCACTTAGATTTATATACTACTTCACAGTGCTTTAAAGCCCTCTCTAAGCGGTTTACAGAGTCAGCCTATGGCTCCCAACAATCTGGGTCCTCATTTTACCCACCTTGGAAGGATGGAAAGCTGAGTCAACCTTGAGGCTGGTGAGATCTGAACTGCAAAATTGCAGGCAGCCGGCAGGCAGCAGAAGTAGCCTGCAGTACTGCACTCTAACCACTGCGCCACCGTGGCTTATGATATTGTAGCAGTATTTATGTCCATTGGTAAATAATCTGGGACCGGAGTCACACAAAATGTTATTCATAATGTGATTTGTTTGGTTTTTGATTTAACGTGTTGCATGAATCAATGGTTAACAAACCACCAGCGTGCCTTGTGTATCGCTCAGCGTGATGCACAAATCCCAGTTGATAACATTTTGCCAAACAAATCATTCTTCAACAAACTCAACAAACTTCAACAAACTCAACAACAATATAATCTATGAACTGAACTATGAACCCTATGTACCCTATGTACATTGTACCCTATGACTATCATTAAGTATTGTACCTCATGATTCTTGATGAATGTATCTTTTCTTTTATGTACACTGAGAGCATATGCACCAAAGACAAATTCCTTGTGTGTCCAATCACACTTGGCCAATAAAGAATTCTATTCTATTCTATTCTATTCTATTCTATTCTATTCTCTTCTCTTCTCTTCTCTTCTCTTCTCTTCTCTTCTCTTCTCTTCTCTTCTCTTCTCTTCTCTTCTCTTCTCTTCTCTTCCCTTCCCTTCCCTACCCTACCCTACCCTACCCTACCCTACCCTACCGTACCTACGGTAACCTACCCATGGACTTGCAAAACCCCTCACCTTTAGCTAGTCAATGGCTTGGGATGAAGACAAGCTTGTTTCCAAGTCAAGTATTTTGTCCAGCTTTCAAAAAAGAGGCTCGCGTTTTTGAGAGGCTGCTAGTGAAAACTCTTCTTTTTGTTTCATCTTGTCACAGTACGAGATCCAGAAGTCTCTTCTGTTGACCAGAACTTTACAGTTCTCTGTTTGGCATCATGACCGCTTTGGACGGAATCACTTCTTGGGGGAGGTGGATATCCCGATGGATGCCTGGAATTTCGACAGCCAGTTGGAAGAGTGTCTTCCCTTACATGGAAAGGTCAGTTGAGTCTGTCACGGTTCCTATCCTTTTGCGGTCAAAGTAATGTAGATCTTGATTGTGTTTCTGGAAGATGCCGTATTTTTTGGAGTATAAGACGCACATTAGTTTTTGGGGAGGAAAACAAGAAAAAAAAAATTCTGCCTCTGCCTACCAGCATCCATCGATATTCATCTGGCTAGCCTCTTTGCAGCAAACAGCTGTTAGCTTCAGTACGTTATCGCAGCCTGATTTAGCACGAACAGCTGATTGGCGGTTGGATCGGCCTCCCGGAATACTGCCAATCAGCTGTTCCAGACTGCGGGGATCGCCAGAGCCCATCGCCGCCTCCGCCAATCCCCGCCACCTGGAACCGACTGAAAATTCAACGCATGGAGGCCACAACCGGGGTGTGTGGAGGCCAAAAATGCGACATGCGGAGGTGCGATTGGCAACAATGTGCTGTGGTGATTCCCACAGCCTAGAACGGGTCTAAAACGGGGTGTGTGGAGGCTGAAAACGTGATGCGCAGAGGCCAAAAATGGCCGAAGGGTGGGGGCTGGCGGATAGGTGAGTCTTTGGCAACATTCAGTGTATAAGACACGCCGTAATTTTCACCCATTTTGGGGGGAGGGAAGTGTGTCTTATACTCAGAAAAGTACAGTATTTACACAATGGATTTTCAGAGTCACTTGCTCTATTTAGATGTAAAAAAAAAAAACAAACCTGTCCAACAACGTTAGTAGCCCTTAGCAGCCTTATGGGGCACAAGTAGGCCTGGTTCTCTCACAAAATGGCAGCCATGAGAGGCATGGCCAATTCATGCTAAAGGTTACCCAACTAAATATTAACTGACACAGTGATCATTTTTGTATATCTCGTTTTTTCTACGTGTTTCACTTTTCTTCTTTATACCGTAACTGCTATTCTAATAGCAAATCCTTCATCAAAGTTATTGCATTACGTTCTTGATTAAATGATCTTTCCATTGATATATAATTTTATGATACTACTCAAAAAAAAAAGTGGCGTTAGAAAATACACTTTTCCCAAAAGGTTTCCACAATTTTGGCCACTACTGTAGTAAGATTGTAAACTGAGACAAAGTTCACTTAACAACTGTCTCACTTAGCAACAGAAATTTTGGGCTCAATTGTGGTCGTAAATCAAGACTACCAATAGTCGTTTTTGAGAGAAAAGACAGAAACAAGGAATGAGGTAATGTAATGGCTCTCATCAAATTTAGTGGAGAAATCTGATTGGGCTATTCATTTCCCTTCTGCACGGAGCATACTTTGAAATCAAACTGCTCCTGAATTAATTTGGCACAATGCACACCAAAAAGTTTCCACAATTTTGGCCACTACTGTAGTTTTACTTACTGTTCATCTGAAAGTGCCAACTTCCATCCAGTCATTTGAATAATTGGAACAGGAAAGACCGGTTTGAATAATTCTTTGACTTGTTTTTCTGATCATTTAGTTTTGAGCCTTTTGCAGCCAAACCAGTTTTGTCACTGCAGAGACAGAATGACAAGGCTTAGTTTAACAGTTTTGATTCTAAATTCAGACGAGATTTTTTTTTTTTTTTTGGTGCCTTCAAAATCTTTCTAATTGCTCCAATTTATTTATTTATTGGTTCGATTTATATGCCGCCCTTTTCCGGAGACTCAGGGCGGCTTACAATGCGTTAAGCAATAGCTTTTATACTTTTTGTATATACTTGCTTAGTAGGGCTTTCGGGCCCCCCTAAGCAGTGTTCTTTTTTATACCAAGTCAGCTTATTGCCCCCACAATCCGGGTCCTCATTTTACCTACCTCGAAAGGATGGAAGGCTGAGTCAACCTTGAGCCTGGTGAGATTTGAACTTGCAGTAATTGCAGGCAGCTGGTGCTACTTAACAGCACTTTAGTCTGCTGCGCCACCAAGGCGTTTTAAAGTCAATTATTTTGTTTCTTCCCTTTTCTTTCCTCTATGCCTGGGCTATATGAAAATCTCAAGGGAGATACAGTAATAATCTAAGGTATATAATATACAAACATACACAGAAAAATGGATTATATTTGTTTGAAAAGCAGCAAATAAAGCAGGGGAATAACATTGCCTCTGACCTCTGGTGCTACCAAGAAGCATTCAGTATAATCTTTATTTATTTCTGTGGGCCTTTGTCCAACAAGCAGCTTGGGTTCATGCCTTAAATCATTGCAATCTGTATTGGACTGTGGCTTGATTCGCTGTACTAACTTGGCTGCTCCTGTTTGTAATGGGTAGCTTATAGCTTAGTAAAATGCGGTTTAGTTAACAAGCCATGTCCACATCTATGACAATAGAATAATGGATCTGGAAGGGACCTTGGAGGCCATCTAGTCCAACCCCCTGCTTAGGCAGGAAACCCTACACCACTTCAGACAAATGGTTATCCAACCTCTTCTTAAAAACTTCCAGTGTTGGAGCATTCACAACTTCTGCAGGCAAGTTGTTCCACTGATTAATTGTTCTAACTGTCAGGAAATTTCTCCTTAGTTCTAAGTTGCTTCTCTCCTTGATTAGTTTCCAGCCTTTGCTTGTTGTCCTACCCTCAGGTGCTTTGGAGAATAGCTTGACTCCCTCTTCTTTGTGGGAGCCCCTGAGATATGGGAAGACTGCTATCATATCTCCACTAGTCCTTCTTTTCATGAAACTAGACATGCCCAGTTCCTGCAACCGTTCTTCATATGTTTTAGCCTCCAATCCCCTAATCATCTTTGTTGCTCTTCTCTGCACTCTTTCAGTGCACTCTGCACTATGTTCTAGGATAACATGAGAATGAAGTTTATGTATCCAACCTCACTGAGACATTAGCCCCACGAGCTACTAGTCCCCTAAAGAGTACGACACTAGTACTTGGAAGTCAGACACCAAGTTGGTTGAAGTTCTGCTATGATTGTTTTTGGATCCTTCCCCATTTTTAAAGCCCCTCTGAAGCTTTATGAATCGGGATTTGTTCTGTTTTAGACATTTTCTGTATGTTTTGTTTGTGTAGATCACTCTGCCAATGATGGTGTCGGCCCTGCAGAGCCAGAATTCATTGCATATATATTCTGGATAATTCCTTCCTTCAGTTTCTAAATTCAATATTTATATTTTGACTAATTCCTTCCTTGTATTTTTTAAAAACTCAGCATTTATACTCCTTTGCAATTCCCCCTTATCTCCCCTTTAGCTCTGCTTCTGAATACCGGTAGTCCTTGACTTACGACCACAATGGAGCCCAATGTTTATGTTGTTAAGTGAGACATTTGCTAAGTGAGTTTTGTCCCTATTTTGCAACCTTTCTTGCCACAGTTTTTAAGTGAATCGCTTCTGTTGTTAAGTTAGTCACGCTGTTATTAAGTGAATCTGGCTTCTCCTGTTGACTTTGCTTGTCAGAAAGTCGCAAAAGAGAATCCCATGAAAACTTCAGCCGTCATAAATATGTGAGTCATTTGCCAAGCATCCGAATTTTGATTACGTGATCATGCGGACGCTGCAATGAGTTGTAAGTGTGAAAAATGGTCATAAGTCACTTTTTTCAGTGCCGTTGTAACCTTGAACGGTCACTAAATGAAACTGTTGTAAGTCGGGGTTATCTGTAATTGTCCCTGCCCTGTTTCACATGTAGCTTTCCTTTCAGGAGTAAATCCTGCCCGGGCTACATTGGTTGTGATAACTTCATATTCAGGAATTGCTCTGGGCGCAATTAATCCGTGGCATTGCTCTTTTTCTCTTCTAGAACCTCGGAGAAGTTTCTTCTTCTTCTCAGTACAAAGGCGAGATAGTGGTATCCTTGAAGTTCATCCCACCAGCTAAACATCTCAGTGCAGGAAATGGGAAGAAAGGTGAGGGCTCAGAATGTTTAAACAGCTTTTCCTTGGATGAAACAACAAAAAACAAAAAAAAATCATTTGTGCCCGGAGGCTTCATTTCTCATTAGCTCCAGATGTTCAAAGAACAAAGCTTTTCTGTTCCCCTGAGATGGAGAAAGCTTGACCTATTTGGTGATGGAAGACAGCTTTTTTAGGTTTCAGATTTTATAGCAGGGTTAGTTAGGGGTGTGCCGTATTTTTCAGGCTATAAGACGCACCTGACTATAAGACGCACCTAAATTTAGAAGCGGAAAACAAGAAAAAAAAAGTTTTCGGCTTCCAAGCACCCCATTTTCAGGCCTTTTTTTGCCCTTTTCCAGCCTTTTTTCTGCTCATTTTTGAGGCTTTTTTCTGCCTGTTTTTGGGTCTCTTTTCAACCCATTTTCGAGGCTTTTTTTTTTTTTTGGTCTGTTTTTGAGGCTTTTTCAGGGCCATTTTCAAGGCTTTTTTCAACCTGTTTTCAAGGCTTTTTCCGGCCCAATTTTTTTTTGGCTTTTTTTGGCCCGTTTTTGAGGCTTTTTCTGGGCCATTTTCAAGGCTTTTTTCAACCTGTTTTCAAGGCTTTTTCCGGCCCATATTTTGGCTTTTTTTGGGGGCGTTTTTAAGGCTTTTTTTCAGCCTGTTTTTGAGGCTTTTTCCAGCCATTTGTTTGGCTTTTTACGGCCCATTTTCAAGGGTTTTTTTGACCCAGTTTTTCCAAAAATCTGGGCCAAAAAAGCCTCAAAAAAATCCCTGAAAACGGGCCCAAAAAAGGCCTGATAAAGGTTGAAAAAAAGCCTGAAAACGGGCCGTGCGAAGGCCAAAAAAACCAAAAACAAAAAACCGGCCAGCAGGTGGGCAGGGCTTTGGCAATACTCAGTCTATAAGACGGACAGACATTTTTGCCCCCTTATGGAAAACAAAAAAGTGCATCTTATAGTCTGAAAAATACGGTAAATACTCCACTGGGTCAAGGAAACTGTTTTTGGATGGTTTTATTTTGGGGTTGTCACCCTTCTCACCAAGGTCTTCTGTTAGGCAAAAAGGAAGAAGGCGGTGAACTTCAGGTCTGGATCAAAGAAGCCAAGAACTTGACTGCAGCCAAATCCGGTGGGATGTCGGACAGCTTTGTCAAGGGGTGAGCAATGGAGAGAGGCTTTTAAATGAGTGCTGAATAGAAAGGAAGTGAGAGATTGGAGCAGTTGTCCTCAACACTGACCTGTGTGTAGTGGGTGCCTGGTTATAAGTTACATAACTGTCACAGTCTGCACTGCACCATGGTCAAATGTTTGAATGAATGTCCTTGGCTCAAGGCTGTGTAAACTGTGGAATATTGGAACGGAAAACAAAAATCTGATTCCTGTTTTAATAAAAAGACACACACCAGGACTGTGTCATTACACAAATTATGCAGATAGTTTCTTTCTGTTTGCTTTTGCTAGTAAAAGGCTGGATGAACAAGTTATGAAAAATATCCTGTTCTCTAAGCATTGAGAAGTTTCTCTTCAGCGTCTTAAGGACGAGCAGTGTGTTGTTGCTGGAGCTGAACTTCTCAAGAAGATCCATTCTGTTCTGCCCCACAGTTCTGGGTCAACTAGTTTTGGGAAGTGCGGGTGTCGGCAACCCATGGCTCCGGAGCCGCATGTGGCTCTTTCATCCCCCTGCTGTGGCTCCCTGTCAGCTGAACCCACCACTGGCTGGCCACCCCCCTCGCCCTCACCTTCCAGTCACTCCTCGCCTGGCCTGAGAGAGACAGATGAGAGAGAAAGAGAGATGAGAGAGAGGGAGAGAGAAAGAGACACACACACACACACAGACAGAGACAGAGAGAGCGAAAAAGAGAAAGAATGAGAGAGAGGGAGGGAGAAAGAGAGAGACAGACAGGCAGAGAGATAGAAAGAGACAGAGAGAGAGAAAAAGAGAGAAAGAGACAGAGATAGAAAGAAAAAGAGAGAGAGACACACACACACAGAGATACCTGTTTCCCACAGAAAACACTGGGAGCTACAAAACCTGGGTAGGCATGGCTGGGGTGTGTGTCATGTGACTGGGTGGGAGTGAGTGACGTTGAGTTGGCCAACCCAGGTTTTGTGACTCCCGATGTTTTCTTTTCTGTGGGAAACTGGTCCAAATGGCTCTTTGAGCGTTTAAGGTTGCAGACCCCTGGGCAAGTATAAGAGCCTTTTTCACAAATGAGCACCGACTCCTTCCTGTCCACAGGTATTTGCTCCCTCTGAAGAACAGGACTGCAAAGAAGAAGACCCCCGTGGTGAAGAAGAGTCTGAACCCTCACTACAATCACACGCTGGTCTACAATAATATCTTTGCGGAGGAGTTGTCCCACATCTGTCTGGAACTCACAGTGTGGGACCGAGAGCCTTTGTCCAGCAATGATTTCTTGGGCGGCGTCCGGCTTGGAGTTGGCAATGGTGAGAAAGCAACACTCTGCTAGCTCCATTCAGTTGCCCAGACTCCACACCACAGGGGATTATGGAGTCATTAAAAGAAAGAAGATGAACCAATCTGAATAGAGCTGGAAGGGATTTTGCAGGTCTTCTAGTCCATCCACCTGTTCGAACAGGAGACCCTATGCCATTCTGAACAAATGGCTGTCCAATCTCTTCTTAAAAACTTCCAGTCTTCTGAAGGCAACTTCTGTTCCATTGGTTAATTGTCCTCACTGTTAGGAAGTTTTTCCTTCATTCCAAATTGCTTCTCTCCTTGTTTGGTTTCCATCCATTGTTTCTGGCCTTGCCTTCTGGTGCTTTGGAAAATAAGCGGACCCTCCGTCTTCTTTGTGGCAGCCCCTCAAATACTGGAATACGGCTATCGTGACACCCCTCGTCCTTTTTTGTTTCTCATTTATTTGAAAAATAAGAGCCCTTCGTGTTTTGAAAAAGACCTACTTTTTAAAATAATAACCCCTCCTAGTCCTAGGTAGGGACGCAGTGGCTCAGTGGCTAAGATGCTGAGCTTGTTGATCGAAAGGTGGGCAGTTCAGCGGTTTGAATCCCTAGTGCCGCGTAATGAAGTGAGCTCCCGTTACTTGTCCCAGCGTCTGCCAACCTAGCAGTTCGAAATCACCTAAAAAATACAAGTAGAAAAATAGGGACCACCTTTGGTGGGAAGGTAACAGTGTTCTGTGCGCCTTTGGCGTTGAGTCATGCCGGCCACATGACCACGGAGACGTCTTCAGACAGCGCTGGCTCTTCAGCTTTGAAACGGAGATGAGCACCGCCCCCTAGAGTCGGGAACGACTAGCACATATGTGCGAGGGGAACCTTTACCTTTACTAGTCCTTTATCTGTTCAGGAACCTTTGTCTCCTCTTTAATCCTTCCTTTTGCTTTCTGCAGGAATGAGTAACGGCCAAGCAGTCGATTGGATGGATTCCACGGGCGAGGAGATAAACCTGTGGCAGAAAATGCGCCAGTACCCAGGATCTTGGGCCGAAGGGACCCTTCCTCTTCGGGCCACCATGATCAAGATGAAGCCGTAATTTTGTCCCCGCTTGCTTGGACAATCAATATCTGGGGGAATAAAAGAGGCGGGTAATTTGGAGAGCTGGCCCAAAACTGTCCAGCTCGCTTACCACAGGAGCTCATTTTGCAACAGCTGTTCAGACAGGCTCCTTCTAATGAAGGGAATATATTCTGGCCAGCTGTTTTATTTCGGAGATTCGTACTTTTTGCAATATTGTTGGTGCTCCAGCTCTTTTCGGCGTCTCAAAGTGCCTTTTAATTCCCCCGCCCCCCGTTCTTTTCTTCTCCTTCCTGCCCCCTTTCCTGTGCTGTCCTCGTTTTTGTTTTGTTTTTTTAAAGCCCTTTGGGTGTAAACTGTATTTGTACATCCGGTTTTAAATGTCACTGCTGCCTTCTTTCTTTGTCAGCAGGAAAGGGTCATTGAAATAAAGTTCAAATCTATCCTGCAGAAGCTGCAGGAATTCAACCGGTCTTGAAACCGCGGATACCGTAGGGCCCTGGAAGTTGCATTTCAAAGTGTCTACTCTAAGTTGGAAGCAGCAGAATGGAGCTAATCACATTCATCTGCGTATTTTTTTTCCACTTACAAGGAAAAACTTCTGGTGCTGGAAGTGGGGGAAGGATGTCTAAAATTACATGAATATGAAGAAGACACGGCAAGAAGTCTGTTTTTTCTTGCATGCTGCCCAAATCTGGAATTATCTGTGGAAGGGAGAATAGCGGAGGAGGATCCAAGGCAGGATCTGTCCTTCGAAAGGTTTTTAATCGAGGATTAAAGAATGCCAGGGGAGGCATCCTCTGGTTGCCACATGTTAGGTTTCCAACATCTTCAAACCCGGCCAGCATGGCAGATGTTGAAGACTTCAAGAGGCGCAGAGTTGCCTAAAAGAGCAGAAGGGTCCCAATTGTTCCTTTTGTGCTTACATTAAATTAAATAGCCATAGCACTTAGACTTATATACCGCTTCACAGTGCTACACAGCCCTGTCTAAATGGTTTACCAGAATCAGCATATTGGCCCCAACAACCTGGGTTCTCATTTTACCCACCTTGGAAGGACGGAAGGCTGAGTTAACCTTGTCAGGATCAAACTGCTGGCAGTGAATTAAATTAGCCTGAAATACTGCATTGTAGCTACAGGGAGGGAGGGAGGGAGGGAGGAAGGAAGGAAGGAAGGACAATAGCAATAGCACTTAAGATTTATATACTGCTTCATAGTGCTTTACAGCCCTCTCTAAGCAGTTTACAGAGTAGGCCTATTGCCCCAACAATCTGGGTCCTCATTTTATTGACCTCGGAAAGACGGAAGGCTGAGTCAACCTTGTCAGGATCAAACTGCTGGCAGTGAACTGCATTAGCCTGAAATACTGCATTCTAACCACAGGAAGGGAGAGAGGGAGGGAGGGAGGGAAGGAAGGAAGGAAAGTCAATAGCATTTAAGATTTATATACTGCTTCACAGTGCTCTACAGCCCTCTCTAAGCAGTTTACAGAGTCAGCGTATGGCCCCCCCAACAATCTTTTTTTTTTTTTTAATTTGATTTATATGCCGCCCTTTTCCGGAGACTCAGGGCAACTTACAATGCGTTAAGCAATAGCCTTCATACTTTTGTATATTTATACAAAGTCAGCTTATTGCCCCCACAAACTGGGTCCTCGTTTAACCTCCCCATTTTATTGACCTCAGAAGGATGAAAGGCTGAGTCAACCTTGAGTGGTCAGGATCGAACTCCAGACTGTAGGCAAAGTTTGCCTGCAATATTGCCCGAAAACCACTACACCACCGGGGCTCCCAGCCCTCTTAAAAGCTAACCCTCTTACAAGTGGAGTTATTTTGATCTTTGGATTTATTTGATTTTTAACCTGCTTCAGTCTTGTGATACACAGCATTTGCAACGTTGGAATAAAGACAACCGAATTAAAACAGCAAATCTCACAAGCGATGAGAAATAAATAACAAGAGGCATGGGTGAAGTTATTGAAATGTGCTTTTACAAAAACGCTCGTTTTTCATAACTTCCTAAAAAATTACCAGGGGAGGGGGAGGAAGTCAGTCTGATCTCTGGGGAATCCTTGCTATGCTGTTGGTGCCACTCAGAAGAAGCATGTTGGAAAGGTAGAGCTACAAGGAGCCTCCCTTCTGCATTGGGTTTCTTCTGTCTGTTGCCTTGGTGTTCTCATAGCAAAATAGGCACCTGTATATAGTTGGGGTGTGGTGGCTCAGTGGCTAAAATGCTGAGCTTGTCGATCGGAAGGTTGGCAGTTCAGCGGTTCGAATCCCGAGTGCCGCGTAACAGGGTGAGCTCCCATGACTTGTCCCAGCTTCTGCCAACCTAGCAATTCGAAAGCACGTAAAAAATGCAAGTAGAAAAATAGGATCACCTTTGGTTGGAAGGTAACAGCGCTCTGTGTGCCTTTGGCGTTTAGTCATGGCGGCCATATGACCACGGAGACTTCTTCAGACAGCGCTGCCTCTATGGCTTTGAAACGGAGATGAGCACCGCCCCCTAGAGTCGGGAACGACTAGCACATATGTGCGAGGGGAACTTTTACCTTTTATATAGATTTGTTTCCGTGCTTCCCACTTCTTCTCTTTGAAGGTCTCTTTCTCTGACCTCGTATTCAAGTTGCAAAACCATTTTTTAAAATAATAAGTTTGACTATTTTAAGAATTGCAATAGCCCTTAGGCTTATATACCACTTCACAGTGTTTTTACAGCCCTCTAAGCGGTGTACAGAGTCAGCATATTGCCCCCAACAATCTGGGTCCTCATTTTACTGACCCACCTCGGAAGGATGGAAAGAAGCTGGAAGCCCTGTGATTTTAGTCTTGGTTCACCTCTGATTGGAGAGCCCAAAACCCAGGAATGTTGGTTTTTATTTGACCAGGATGGTAGGTGAAAACATGGTAGTCTGTTCGTTTGTAATTAAGCTAACTTAATTTTTGGTGAGCCGTATTTTTTGGGCATGTCCCCAAAAAAGAGCCAAGCTAAGAAGAGAACAGAAAGGACAATTCAGAAGATCTTGTTCTTCACCAGTTATCTCAATGATATCCTTGATAGAGCTGGTCTTGCGCTGAAGTGCTGTAGATGTGAAACCACAACTCTGGAAATCCTTAGTCATGCTTGGCTTGAGGTTGACGGGAACTGGAGACCAAACCCATCAACTTCCTGCTTTATAAGGGGAAGAGATTTATGATCCAGGCAAAAAGAGTCTTAAGTGCTCTTTATGGGAAAAAAATGTACATTTGAGAAAGCATCTCCTTTGGAATAGTGTCTCCAAGATTGATAAGATATTAACCAGGCCATGAGAATGCTCTGCTTCCTTTCCTGATCTTGTAGGATCAGGAAAGAAACTACTTCTGCCACCTTGACTGAAATCCAACTGTTGCTTTTCGGGTTTCACCCCTAACCACCTTGGCTAATGTGAAACAAGACCCTTGGGTTAACATCGGTGGCCGAAGGCAGCCAGACAGTTCCTTCTCACTCGCACATGTCCCTGTTATGTTCTTGCTGTAACTGTTCCTGGGGGCTTAGCAGGTACATATCCACGAAGGAGAACAGCTCATCAGGCGTCACTGGCTGGATGTAGCGGTCACGGTCTACGCCGTCTTTGTCAATCAACACTACGCTGAAGCGAGAATGACTGAGGTGCAGGAGCTGCCTGCAGAAATAAGGTTTCAAAAAAATATATATATTGATTAGGGCTCTTTTGCTCAATTAACATTTAGAGAAGATAGCAATAGCACTTAGACTTATATACCGCTTTACAGTGCTTTACAGCCTTCTCTAAGCGGTTTACAGAGTCAGCCTATTGGCCCCAACAATCTGGGTTCTCATTTTACCCACCTCGGAAGGATGGAAGACTTGAGTCAACCTTGAGCCTGGTGAGATTTGAACTGCCAAATTGCAGTCAGCAGAAGTAGCCTCCAGTACTCCACTCTAACCACTGCACCACAGTGGCTCATCAGCAAAAAATCAAGAGATGATGCATGCAAAATTCAATTGCTGGGTGGGAGAAGGTCTCAGGCCTGGCTAACTTGTTCCTCTTGTCAAGCAGTGCCTGCAGGCTGTGCCAAATCTCTGCCTTATCCTCCACAAATCTGCCTTACCTGGGTTTTTTTTTTTTTAGGTTAAAGGCAAGTTGAACCCCTGGATGAGTTACTCTCTAAAACAGTGTTTCTCAACCGAGGCAACTTTTAAGATGTGTGGACAGCACAGAATAGGTGGACATCCTAGACATGCCGTCTGGCATGAAGTCTACATCTCTTAAAGTTGCCAAGGCTGAGAAATACTACTCTAAAGCAGGGATCTCCAACCTTGGCAACTTTAAGCCTGCAGGACTTCAACTCCCAGCTTTGCTGGCTGGGGAATTCTGGGAGTTGAAGTTCACCAGGCGTAAAGTTGCCAAAGTTGCTGGCCTAAAGCAATGAGCAGGACTAGAGCAAAAGTAGGACTGTGCCTAGTTTTGGAGAGCCAGATGTGGTTCTGGAGTGGACGTCTCACTTCAACTTTCCTCACTATTATCTGATGACAGGGAGTTCCATAAGTTGATTACACCATATGCGTTGGAATCCTTGATGGTCTCTGAGCTTGGTGGTTTCCCTGCAGACATTTCATTACTCAACTAGGGAACATCTGAAGAACATGTGAAAATGTTACCTAGCTGGGCAAGGAACAACCAAGCTCGGAGAGCACCAAGAACTCACCTTGAGCTACAGATACTGGCTTCTGTTCATACTATGAAAGCTTTTTGATTATGGTCACTTTTCCTGATAACTTGAAGGAGGAGGGCGAATGAGATTTCTAATTGGTTCCTGTGGCTATAAAGGACATAGCTTATCGTAGTTTGGTTTCCACTCACCTCAGTTCTTCCACTATCTTTTTGGAGAGTTGGAGCTCCCGGATCCGCCCCACATCACGAGGTGGCAAACCCACCAGTTCAATCACAGTCATGTGACGCATGTCCAACCCACAAGTCGCTTGCTGCAATGGAGAAACAAAGAATACAGCTAGGAAGTGCCTGGTAGCTGTGGAGGACAGCAGGGACTGGGGGAAGAGAATAGAATCATAGAGCTGGAAGGGACTTTGTGTTGTGGCCTGTCAGCGGCTAGTGCAGCTAGTAGCTGATTCCAACAGCGAGGAGGCTGGTGTGGTGCTGCACCAGCAGCCTGTGCAGCTGGCACTCGAGTCGGACAAAGAGGAGGCTGGAGAAGATGTGGTGCCAGAGGCGGGGATTCAGCCAGGGCCTTCAGAACCTCCAGAAGCTCCCTTAAGTGAAGAGGACGAAGAGGAGGAGTCTCTTCTTGATGCACAGGCACGCAGATCTGCCAAAAGGTAGGAGTGGCGGCTCCTCAGGAGGAGGTCTCCTTGAGAGTAAGGCTTGGGGCTAATTGGCCACTCCCTTAGCCTATTTAAAGAAGAACGCTGACTGAAGCAATTTGCAGGGAACAACTCCGTTCACATACCTTCGTGTCTTGTCTTGCTTATCAGCTTCCTGCAAATTGCTTCTGGGCATTCTGCCAGCCACGTAAGCTTTCAGTATTATTCTTTGAATTCTTGGTGGCTGTTAATGCAGTTAATTAACAGCCGTTGTTGTAAAAAACTGGTTTATTTAGTAAACTAAGGTTTGAACCGACTTTGTGTGTGCTGCGTTCTTTGGGGTCCGTAGCTGGGGCAGAACACCTAGGAGGTCTTGTAGTCCTACCCCCTGGTCAGTCTTACTTGCAACATGGCATTCTGCATCTTATAGTAGCGGTCTGAGGAGTCGGGAGACGAGACGACCAGCAACCGGCGCTTTTCATAAAACTGATCCAAAAGGCCCATGACAGAGTTGACGTCCACATTGATTTGCATGGCTTCGGGGAAAAGAAGACAAAGCAGAGATTGATTCTTTGGTTCGTGGAGATTCCCAGTCATCCCTGTCATAGATGTCCCAAAGGTGCTTTTTTTTCAAGAGGCAACTGGACTTTCTTGGTTTTTCTTTTGAACACATTTCACTTCTCATCTAAGAAGCTTCTTCAGCTCTGCTCCTTCAGCTTCTCTGAAGCAGCTTCTTGGATGAGAAGCGAAACGTCTTCAAAGAAAAACCAGAAAGTCCAGTTGGTTCTTGAAAAAAACCCCACCTTTGGGATTCTTTGGTTCCATTTCATTTTTTTCTTCCACTGTTCCATGTCAGTTATCTGAAGGGCTCTAATCCTGGCATCCAAACATGTTTTACTAACTGCTGTGTTGAAAGAAATAGCAATAGCTCTTAGACTTATATACCGCTTGACAGTGCTTTACAACCCTCTCTAAGCTGTAAAGAGAGTCAACCTATGGCCTCCAACAATCAGGGTCCTCATTTTACCGACCTCGTAAGGATGGAAGGCTGAGTCAATCTTGAGCCAGTTAGGATCGAACTCTTAGCATTGGGCAGATTTTGCCTGCAATACTGCATTCTAACCACAGGGAGGGAAGGAAAGGAAAGGAAAGGAAAGGGAAGGGAAGGGAAGGGAAGGGAAGGGAAGAAGGAAGGAAGGAAGGAAGGAAGGAAGGAAGGAAGGAAGGAAGGAAGGAAGGAAGGAAGGAAGGAAGGGCAATAGCACTTAGACTTATATACTACTTCACAGTGCTTTACAGCCCTCTCTAAGCGGTTAACAGGGTCAGCCTCTTGCCCCCAACAATCTGGGTCCTCATTTTACTGACCTCAGAAGGAGGGAAGGGTGAGTCAACCTTGAGCCTGGTGAGATTTAAACTGCCAAATTGCAGGCAGCCGGCAGTCAGCAGAAGTAGCCTGCAGTACCGCACTCTAACCACTGCGCCACCATGGCTCAGGAAAGCTTTTGTGGGAAAGCAACCCCAAAGCCCGCAGTTATTTGCTAGTGGCGGTTTAGTGTTGACTTGTCCAACAAACCATTTTTAATTTTTCAAAAAAAAAAGCACGAGTCGGCAGGATGAGTGAAATTCGATCCTTTTGGCGCCAGCAATTTTGGTTTGGCTTGATTGCTTTTCCGATTATCAGAACTTTACTGCATCAGAGTAAAAGAGGAAAGCCGCATCCGAGCTGGATACAGGGGGTCTTAAAAATGAATCACCAAGAGCCCTTTGTGTCCTTCGGCATGCCCCCCCTCCCCGTCTCAAATTCCAGATTCACTCACGGGTACACCTGGCCTGAGAACTAGACCACTGGCGGCTGGACTGGCAGACCCGTGAACGGGCACCCTCTAGCTCGTAGCCTCCATTGCACTGGTATTCGCAGACAGCACCATAATTGTTCCCTGCTGAAGTGCAGCTGAGATAACCATGTTCGGGCGCCTTCAAGGTGGGACAGCGACTCACTGGAGAAGGGAAAGTCAGTGGTCTCGAATGAGAAGGATTCTTTGGTTCAACAAAACCCAACCCTTGGAAACCCTTGGAGAAGCGGTAGAGATGCCTTTCCAGATAGTTACAGGCAACTCCCGGTAAAGGTAAAGGTTCCCCTTGCACATATGTGCTAGTCGTTCCCGACTCTAGGGGGCGGTGCTCATCTCCGTTTCAAAGCCGAAGAGCCAGCGCTGTCTGAAGACGTCTCGGTGGTCATGTGGCCTGCATGACTCAACGCCAAAGGCGCACAGAACGCTGTTACCTTCCCACCAAAGGTGGTCCCCCTATTTTTCTACTTGCCTTTTGTACGTGCTTTCAAACTGCTAGGTTGGCAGAAGCTGGGACAAGTCACGGGAGCTCACCCCATTACGCGGCACTAGGGATTCGAACCGCTGAACTGCCAACCTTTCGATTGACAAGCTCAACATCTTAGCCACTGAGCCACCGCATCCCAAACTCCCTGTAGTCATGTCCTATTTCTTGAAATATGTAACTTTTGGAAAGTGTGAGCCAAGCAAGCGAGAAATGTCAGGTTGGGTTCCCGTATTGTCCAGAACGAAACCAATCATTTTATTAATGTATTCATTCTGTAGACAGACACCCATTCTTTTCTGTTGGAGCTCAAGGTGATGTTTAAAGCACATTTTCTTCCATTCCCGCCCCCTCACCCCCTGATAATGACAATCCTATGAGATACTGGCTATGTTCTTGATGAGTTTAAGGTCACCATTGAACTTCCAAGGTTGAGATAGAACCTTTTAGCTGGATCTCCTAGTCTAGTAACTTCACTATACCATGCTAGTAGGCCATTCTACCATGCTATGGCTTAACACAGTGTTGGAATCCAGCGATGGGACCTCAGAAAACACAATTTTGACCACAAGGATGTTAAATAATGAGAGCAGCCTGAAGGGAAAAGGGCAGGGGTGGGGGTTCGCAGGGGTTCGGGAGAACCTCTAGCTAAGATTCTGTGCCTTTTGGAGAACCCCCAAATCCCACTCCTGGCTGGCCCCATCCACCCCTCCCCTCCCAGGAGTCCCCATGAGGCCCATTTTGAATGCAGGTAAGTACAGGCCCTGCACGGAGGCTCGAGGAGGGTGAAAAATGGGCTTGCCGGAAGTTTGGGAAGGCCGGAAATGGGCCTCCGGAGCCTGGGGAGGCCATTTTCGCCCTCCTGGAGCTCGAGGAAAGCCTCCAGAGCCCGGGAAAAAACACCCCCCCCGCCGTGGTGTAGGTGGCCACCTAGGCCACGCCCACCATGCCCAGATCCACCCAGCAACCAGGCAGAGAACCCCTTGCTAAAAATTTTGAAGCCCACCCCTGGAAAAGGGGGAATCCTGTCAAATCTTAGAGCATGTTTCTTTTAGGGTGGTTTAGACAACAGTTGCTGTCTTGTTCCTTACCTCGGACCCTCACCAAAAATTTGCACGTGGCCCGATTATGCGCCTGGTCATAGACAGCATAGCGAATAAGATGTTCTCCTTCTGAAAACTCGGATCCTGGTTCTGGGCCCCGACGTTTCAGTCTGGACTCCCAACGACAGAGAGGCTTTTTAGCATAGGAGATCACAGAGTAGACTTCCTTCAACCCTTCAAAGTCCCCATTGAGCTCACTTTTTGATGATGCCGTCAGCAGAATCCTTTGCGCGGGGTGGATCCCAGTAAACGATAGCCGTCAGTTTGCCAGGCTCTGCTATTCGCTCTCGAGAATCCGGACACCGGATTTGAGGAGGTTCTATGTCTGTTTGGGAAAACGGGAGAAGACTTTTATGGAAAGGAGCTGCAAAAAAATTGCTCATTATTTCCCTGCTGTTTCAATACAAAGACACCTCGTTTACTGACTGCCTGTTTAGCAGTCAAATGGCAAGTTGAGATCACCTCTCTCTTAATGACCCGTAGTGAATTGCTTAATGACTGAATGGGACGTGGCATCAATCTATCACATCTATCAATCTATCCTGGGATGTTTTGCCATATCATTGGTCCCAATTGTGGTTATGAGGATTACCTGTACACTGTACACTGAGCAAAGGAATGGTGTCTTGATGGTTTTGCAGCTCTCCCCAATGACAAACACTTAGATATTTTGTTTTTTGTAAAAAAGGCAAATAAGAACAAATATTGCTAGGTAGGACAATGTGAATGTTGGGTCTCTTGGGTAAGTGAGCAGATCCACCAGCTGCCTCATATGGTGTTTTTGAGGTTGGTGCTTTTAAGGATGACCATTGTCAACTCAAAGCTGTTTTAGTGGATTTGGAGAGCACAAGAGAGATAGTAATGTTGTACTACTAACTAGAGCATACAAAACATTTGCTAGACCAATTCTTGAATACAGCTCATCTGTCTGGAACCTGCACTGCATATCAGACATAAATACAATCAAGAGAGTCCAGAGATATTTTACGAGAAGAGTCCTCCATTCCTCTAACTGCAATAAAATACCTTATGCCACCAGACTCCAAATTTTGGGCTTAAACAACTTAGAACTACACCGACTTCAGTCAGACCTAAGCATAGTACATAAAATTATCTGCCACAATGTCCTTCCTGTCAATGACTACTTCAGCTTCAACCACAACAATACACGAGCAAACAATAGATGCAAACTCAAGGTAAACCGTTCCAAACTCGATTGCGGAAAATATGATTTCAGTAACATAGTGGTCAATGCCTGGAATGCACTACCTGACTCTGTGGTCTCTTCTCCAAACCAGTGGTTGGCCTCGCCTACCCGCCCTGGCACTATCACATCCTATATACTGCATTTTTCAGAGTATAAGACCCACCTTTTTCCTCCAAAAAAGAGGGTGAAAATTTGGGTGCATCTTATACTCTGAATGTAGCCCTGCCTAACTTCTCAAACGGAGATTTATTTCAGAGGCTGAAAAAAGCATCAGAAAAGAAGCTTCAGAA
>JAKOOJ010000015.1:6460485-6567985 GCA_022577455.1 Arizona elegans | reverse complement strand
TTTTTTTACCACCGGTTCTGTGGGTGTGGCTGGCATGGCTTGGTGGGCATGGCTTGGGTGTGGCAGGGGAAGGATACTGTAAAATCTCCATTCCCTCCCCACTCCAGGGGAAGGTTACTGCAAAATCCCCATTTCCTCCCGATCAGCTGGGACTCAGGAGGCAGAGAATAGATGGGGGCGGGGCCAGTCAGAGGTGGTATTTACCGGTTCTCCAAACTACTCAAAATTTCCGCTACCAGTTCTCCAGAACTGGTTAGAACCTGCTGAATCCCACCTCTGGTGTAGCTTCGTTTCATTGCAACTTATGGATAGAACGAAAATGGGAAAAGGCCGGATGTACTGTATATACAAGTAATATTTCATTTTTTCATTTTAATTTTATTAAATTTGTATACCGCCTTACTCCCGAAGGACTCAGGGTGGTGAACAGCCATAAAATAAAACATAGAGATACAAAATTTAAAATGGAGATAAAACTAATTAAATAAATTTGGCTGAAACATTTTAAAACCCCAATAAATTTAAAACCAAATTTAAAATTTAAAATTCCATTTTAAAAAGAGGAAAGGTTTAGGTCAGGCCAGCTTGATGGAATAAGAACGTCTTAAGCGCGCGACGGAAGGTACGCAGATCCGGAATTCTCCGTATCTCCGGGGGGAGCTCGTTCCAGATCGTAGGTGCCCCCACAGAGAAGGCTCTCCCCCTGGGGGCCGCCAGTCGACATTGTTTGGCCGACGGCACCCGGAGGAGCCCCTCTCTATGGGAGCGTACTGGTCGGTGGGAGGCTATTGGTGGCAGCAGGCGGTCCCGTAAATAGCCAGGTCCTAAGCCATGGAGCGCTCTGAAGGTGATAACCAGAACCTTGAAGTGCACTCGGAAGACCACCGGGAGCCAGTGCAGCTCGCGCAGGAGAGGCGTTACATGGGAGCGCCACGTCACTCCCATCACCACCCGCGCGGCCGCACTCTGCGCCAGTTGGAGCCTCCGAGTGCTCCTCAAGGGAGCCCTATGTAGAGAGCGTTACAATAGTCCAGACGGGAGGTGACGAGGGCATGAGTGACCGTGCGTAACGAGTCCCGATCCAGAAAGGGACGCAACTGGCGAATCAGGTGGACCTGATGAAAAATCCTCCCGGTCACGGCCGTCAAGTGCTCTTCTAAAGACAGCCGTGAATCCAGGAGGACGCCCAAGTTGCGAACCCTCTCCGTGGGGGCCAGTGCTTCGCCCCCAATAGTCAGCGATGGCACCAGCTGACTATATCGGGACGTCGGAAACCACAGCCACTCGGTCTTGGATGGGTTGAGCCTGAGCCTGTTTCTCCCCATCCAGATCCGTACGGCCTCCAGGCACCGGGACATCACTTCAAGGGCATCGTTGGGGTGGTCTGGGGTGGAGATGTACAGCTGGGTGTCGTCAGCGTACTGGTGGTACTCCACCCCGAAACCACGGATGATCTCGCCCAGCGGCTTCACATAAATGTTGAACAGAAGGGGCGAGAGGACCGATCCTTGTGGCACCCCACATATAAGGGGCCTCGGGGTCAACCTCTGCCCCCCTGTCAACACACTGCGACCGGTCGGAGAGAAAGGAGGAGAACCACCGTAATACGGTGCCTCCCACCCCCAACTCTTCCAACCGGTGCAGCATGATACCATGGTCGATGGTATCAAAAGCCGCTGAGAGATCTAATAGGACCAGGACAGAGGAACAGCCTCTGTCCCGAGCCCTCCAGAGATCATCCACCAACGCGACCAATGCCGTTTCCGTGCTGTACCCAGGCCTGAAGCCCGACTGGAATGGATCTAGATACGTCGTTTCATCCAGGTACTGGGGAAGCTGTCGTGCAACCACACTCTCAACAACCTTCGCCACAAAGCGAAGGTTGGAGACTGGACGATAATTAGCCAATGTTGCCGGGTCCAGGGAAGGCTTCTTGAGGAGAGGTCTCACCACCGCCTCTTTCAAGGCGGCGGGAAAGACACCCTCGCCCAATGAAGCATTTATAATCCCCTGGAGCCAGCCTCGCGTCACCTCCCGGGAAGCCAGCACTAACCAGGAGGGGCACGGGTCCAACAAACATGTGGTCGCATTCAGTCTACCCAGAATCCTGTCCACGTCCTCAGGGGTCACAGAATCAAACTCATCCCAGATAACATTCTCAGGACCTGCCCCCGTCATCCCCGCTGGATCTACCCAGTCGGAGTCCAGATCTTCCTGAATCTGAGTGATTTTGTCATACAGATACTGAACAAAATCCTCGGCTCTTCCCTCCAAGGGGTCCTCCCGCGCTTCCTGGTAGAGCAGGGAGCGGGTCACCCTAAACAGGGCGGCCGGGCGGTTATCTGATGACGCAATAAGAGCAGCAAGATAAGTGCATTTTGCTGCTTTTATTGCCACTAGGTAATTCTTAATATGAGATCTTACCAGTGTCCGGTCAGATTCAGTACGACTGGCCCTCCAACTACTCTCTAGGCGTCTTTTCCGGTGCTTCATCTCCCTCAGCTCCTCAGTAAACCAAGGAGCCAGGTGAGATCAGCGCCGGGTCAGAGGCCGCAAAGGCACGACTCAATCCAGAGCTCCAGCGGCCGCCCTACCCCAGGCGGCCACTAAGTCTCCAGTCGAGGCGTGAGCCAGAACCTCAGGAATTGGCCCAAGCTCCATCTGGAACCTATCAGGTTCCATCAGGCGCCTGGGGCAGTACCATCTCATCGGTTCCGCCTCCCTGCGGCGGGGTGCAGCGGTTCGAAGGTCAAGGCGAAGGAGAGAGTGATCCGACCATGACAAGGGCTCGATGACTATGTCCCCTATCTCGAGATCACTCAGCCACTGTCCAGAGACGAAAATCAGGTCCAGTGTGTTTCCCCCCGTGTGCGTAGGGCCATGAATTAGTTGGGTCAGATCCATAGCCGTCATGGAAGCCATGAACTCCTGAGCCACCTCAGACGTCTCACCCACGGACGGCAGGTTGAAATCCCCCATGACCATAAGTCTGGGGGTATCAACCGCCACCGCGGCGATAACGTTGAGTAGCTCGGGCAGGGCTGCTGCCACGTGGCAGGGAGCCAGGTACGTGATCAGCAAACCCCTCTGAACCCCATGACCCCACTTCACAAGGAGGGTCTCACAACTGGCCGTCTGAGGAACAGTGGCCTCCCTCGGCCTAAAACCTTCTCTAATAATAACCGCTACTCCCCCGCCCCTCCCCTGTGACCTCGGTTGATGGAATGCGTGGAAGCCTGGTGGGCACATTTCTACCAGAGGGACCCCTCCCTCCGGGCCCAACCAGGTCTCCGTAATACCCGCCAGGTCCGCTCCCCCCTCCTGAACCAGATCACAAATGAGGGGGGCTTTATTTATTACGGACCTGGCGTTGCACAACATCAGTCGAAGGCCCGGGCCCTGAGGATCTGTACAACCTGGAGAACGAGTGGAGCCTTGGGGGCCGGAGCATGCTATCGCTCGGAGACAGCGGGTGCGCGCTCCCTTAACATGATATGGCCCCCTGCTCCCGCCATATCTACCCCTCCCACTCACAGTACTGATGATAGAGACATAATCTGGACAAGCTCGACCCCCCCCATCACCTCCGGATCCGGAAATGGTTTTACCATATCACTAGAAAAAGAGAGGAAGGATTGTCATGATCATTATTTCCTTGCACTTTCTTAGTTTATGGTCTATTCTGACAGGAAATTAGTTTATGGTCTATTCTGACAGGAAATCCCTCATCTCAGAGGAGATGATGGATTTGACCGAGTCTATGAATCATGGCTATAGCTAATCAAGGAGCAAACTCCTGATTACAATATGTGGAGACTGAGTGTTGTAACATACTGATAAGTGGAAGGTGCTCCTTGCCTGCTTAACAGATTTCTCTCATTTTTCTTTAAAAATGTCCCCTGGTCTGAAAACAACTCAGACTCAAGATCTAAAGAACTGGCCATAGCTTTAACATTTCCCCAACCATCTGTCCCTAATTGGACATTTCATTTTGAATTTGGGAACCACAGTAAATGACTTTTGTCTGGATTATTAATTTTTCCTCTGAAGATCAGTTCTACTTTTCTGCTGGAGCTTTTCATCCACAAATTGTAGCTACTGATGGTCCCCACAGGATCCCATGGTTGGCCAGGGGGGTTTAATCTAGGGCAGAGGTGTCAAACTCAAGGCCCACGGAGAAGATCTGGTCTATCCTGGAAACAATGAAGGACCGAACCACAGTGCCTCTGCCAGCAAAAATGGAGTTCAGGAGGGTGGCGGGCAGCCCCCCCCCAGCTGTTTTTGCTGGAGAAGGTTGCAGGAAGCTGTTGCAACCGAAAAGAGAGCTTGGGAGCCTGTATTCACTGGCAGAGCACTCGGGCCTCCACAGGTGCCTCCAACACGAGTTACGTTGAGCTGGCCACACCGCCCCGTTTCCCCCCCCCCAAGGTCAAACACAACCCTGATGTGGCCCTCAATGAAATTGAATTTTACACCCCTGATGCAAGGGAAGGAAGGAAGTCTACTTATGGTGATTCTGAGCAACAGTCCTGTACTAGTCTTCCAAGAAGGAAATTCCAAGTGAGAACTTACATCATCAACAGCTATAGGAGAAAGTCGCCCCAACTTTGTAAACTTGAAGATAAGGCCAGCTTCACGTTTTCAAGAGCCTAAATAGATCTCCTTGATGACAATACCACCTAGAGCAATGGTGCAAAGATCTTGAAATGGCCAAGTCTACCTGCAATTTAATCCCCTGAAATACAATGATCTCCTGATGACCTCAGATTGAGAAATGAATGTACACTCCAATGAGGTGGAAGGACTAGATCTGATCCTGCTAGGGTCTTGGAACAATGAAGCTCACAATGGCAGTTGGGTACCTTGATAATCTGGAGCAGGGACACTGGAGGCTTCCGTATGGTACACGTCTTCAGTTTGACTTTCTTCAGTGGAATATCTAGACCCTGGGGGAGAAAGGGAATCCATAAAACCTAGCACAAGACCTTCCTCAAAATTGTCCATGTCCAATAGCCATGTATGGTTAATTAAGTGCTGCTGGGGATCGGTGTCACTGGAATGCAGGGTGGATTTGATTTCAATCAAGTCGATTTCCATCGCGATTTCAATCGTGATTTAAATCACTAGTAAAAAGGCTTGATTTAAATCAACTCAATTTAAATCATAATTTTTAAAGAGCAACTGGCATCTCTGTCCCGCAGGGGCTCCTCCTCTGACCCGCTGTTGACTCACCGACCGTCCCATTCACTTTAATGGAACAGCTGGTGATGCGGCATTGACACAACAAGGTGAGCGACATGGCGGGCAGCAGGTGAATGGCTGGACCCAGAGTAGGGTGGGAATGGAGATTTTGCAATATCCTTCCCCTGCAGTGGGGAGGGAATGGGGATTTTGCAATATCCTTCCCCCAGGAGTGGGGAGGGAATGGGGATTTTGCAATATCTTTCCCCTGGAGTGGAGTGGGAATGGAGATTTTGCAGTATCCTTCCCCAGCCACGCCCACCAAGCCACACCACACTCACCAAGTCATTCCCACAGAACCAGTAGTAAAAAAAATTGGATTTCACCACTGATTTAAACCCAATGAGATGAGGTTTTCTTTGGGTTACTTTCCCATTCCGCACAATACAGTTCATTCTCTCCATGGCTGGTTCTATTTTCTTTCTTTTTAAAAAATATTTTTTACTGTTTTCTATCATACATTCCATTTCTACAGTGCGTTCTCTAGGTGTCCATGGTGTTAACATACAAACAGAATCATCATCACTACAATCATATATATATATATATATATATATATATATATATATATATATATATATATATATATATATATATATATGCGGTAATGTATAAACAGGTATGCAGAAATATCAATCATGCTGTCTTCCATCAAAGTATCGATTATATAACCATCAAAACAATAACTCATCGGTTTTTCTTTCTCATGTAGACCATATTTCATCCAATTCCACTCCTCTAACCTCAATATTTGTCATTTAACCATTTGTACAATAGTTCCCTCCTGGCAAATAGATGGGGAAGAAATGGAGGTAGTGACAGATTTTATTTTCCTGGGCTCCAAGATGACCGCAGATGGGGACTGCAGCCAAGAAATTGAAAGATGCTTGCTCCTGGGGAGGAAAGCTATGGCAAATCTAGACAGAATACTAAAAAGCAGAGACATTTTGCCAACAAAAGTGTGTATAGTCAAGGCTATGGTTTTCCCAGTTGCAATATATGGCTGTGAAAGTTGGACCATAAGGAAGGCTGAGCGCCAAAGAATTGAGGCCTTTGAACTCTGGTGCTGGAGAAGACTCCTGCGAGTTCCTTGGATTGCAAGGCGATCAAACTGGTCAGTCCTAGAAGAGATCAACCCTGACTGCTCTTTAGAAGGCCAGATCCTGAAGATGAAACTCAAATCCTTTGGCCACCTAATGAGAAGGAAGGACTCCCTGGAGAAGAACCTGATGCTGGGAACGATTGAGGGCAAAAGAAGAAAGGGACAGCAGAGAACGAGGTGGCTGGATGGAGTCACTGAAGCAGTCGGCGTGAGCTTAAATGGACTCCAGAGGATGGTAGAGGACAGGAAGGCCTGGAGGAATGTTGTCCATGGGGTCGCGATGGGTTGTACATGACTTCACAACTAACAACAACAACAGAAATAGTTTCCCATGTTATAAAATAATCCAAATCTTCTTTCCCTTTAATTTTTAGGGTTAACCTGTCCATCTCTGCACACTCTAGAAATTTTTTTTGATAGTAATATCATCTGCAAGGGTTTCTGGACTGGTTCTATTTTCCGAGTCATTACGATTCCCTCTTGCAAGTGGGCCTGTGCCTTTTCATCTAATTTTAGCTACACGTGATTGAAATGAGGCACGTTTTATTTTTTGCTATAACCCCGAAACTGGTGTGTGTCTGTTAAGCCAAATGCCAGATGTTTGGCTTGCTTTGAGAGTCTCATTGTGCTCCTAAGTGGAGGGACACTGAGGCTGAGTGTGGGCTGGATGCCACAAACCCTAGGGTGAGAGCTACAAGAGCTACAAAACATGTTACTCAAACCAGTTTAAAAAAAAAAGGTTTGTAAACTCTCGAGAACAGGCCATCTTGCTTCATCGGAATAAAAGTATTATTTGGTTGTTTGGGGAATCTGACTGGAATGGGCCGTTTTGTTTTTCTAGCTTGTTCTGGCTATGAGGTTCTCCACGGCTGGAAGAGAGGAGCAGATGAAGCAGAGAGAGATGAAGAGAAAGTTCTACTCTAGACACTACCTACGCGGATCAAAGATCTTAGAAAGTGCATGACTAGTTCGTTTCCCCACTTAAAATTCCTCGAGTATCCAATTTCCAGGCCACTAGCCACAAGGGAATGTCTAATGTCTGCTTTACCAGCAAGGAAAGGGTTGAGTCAGCCTTCTTGACAAACGCAGTCGTTGTGTTTGTAGAATTCATAAATACAGTTGTCACAGAGTCCCCTCTGTGGAATGCAGAAATTGGTCTCTCCTCTTTGGCTCCAGCTTAGTCTTGGAAGCTATGTGCGGGGCTGAGTTGGACAGAGTCAAAAGCAAGATCTTTTTCTTAAGATTGGAATGAGCAGAGTAAGCCTGCGATGCCAGCAGACCATCAGCTGTTTGTAACACAACTTCAGCTGAGAAGAGGACACAAAAGTCAACAACACCTCCCCACCCAATGGCAGGAAAAGGATAGGGGTGTCCCCAACACAGAGAGACCATGCTGGCAAATTCTGCTCTCACCACATAGATTTTATTCACCGCTACTGGTGCAGTGATCAAACCGGTCAGTCCTAGAGGAGATCAACCCTGACTGCTCTTTAGAAAGCCAGATCCTGAAGATGAAACTCAAATACTTTGGCCACCTAATGAGAAGGAAGGACTCCCTGGAGAAGAGCCTAATGCTGGGAACGATTGAGGGCAAAAGAAGAAGGGGACGGCAGAGAACGAGGTGGCTGGATGGAAGTCACTGAAGCAGTCAGCGTGAGCTTAAATGACTCCAGAGGATGGTAGAGGACAGGAAGGCCTGGAGGAATGTTGCCCATGGGGTCGTGATGGGTCGGACACAACTTCGCAACTAACAACAACAACTGGTGCAGTGATGCCATCCCTTATGTTCTCAAGGGTGGACTGAGTCACTGAGGAAGGCAGAACATCCCCCCCACCCCAAAAAAAAATCTAGTCAATGAAAGGGACAAATACTCGGCTAGATCTGAGACTAGTTTAAAGGTGTGTTGACAATGATCAGGTGGCATTTTTGCAATAAGTGTGCTCTTTAGTGAAAATTGTGACTCTCCAATGTCTATGGAGATTCTCCGTCATCCAGGTCATGGCTGTCCCAAAGGTGCTTTTTCTGAGGCACCTGGACTTCCTGGTTTTTATTTGAAGATGTTTGGCTTCTCATCGAAGAAGGTTCTTCAGAATTGGGACAGTGAAAAGCTCTGGCTACCCCACAGACTTGGCAGAGTTTCCGCTGAATTTTACGGCGGTAGGAAAAGCTTAATCTGATTATTCGGTGAATTGATTAAGCATCATTTAATCAGCTCTCTGTTAATCAGAAGAGCACAGCTTGGCTACCGGAGGATGATGGAGCTGCTTTGACCCAGCAAACCCCTTCTTAGTCTAGAAAACCGGGGCTTAAAAGAGAGGCATGATCTTTTAATTCTCATGCGCATGGAGGCAAGCAAATCCGCAGCAATGTTTCCAAAACCTTGCAATCCACCGAAGAGGGAAGAAAAGTGCTCCTGAAAATATTTGCTCGTTAGCTGTGGTGACCAAGCAATGGATGGATTTTTAATAAGGCACACAGGCAAAATTTGCTAAAGAAGGGGAAAAAAAAATGATTGATTCCCCCTCTCCCTGACTTGGTGGTGTCTAACTGCTGTAGCCTGACCATTTGCCAAAAACTCTCTCATTGGCCTGAAGCGAGGCATGGAAACTTTTACAAAAATATAGAATCTGTTCCTGCGACCACAGGAAAGCTGTGGTGTGGGAAGAACTATATTTACTCATCTCAAGAGATAGCCCCAGTCCCATAGGCTTATGTGTGTTTGTTTCTCTTACCCTGTCAGAGTAGAATTCCAGGTTTAGTTCGGGGGCTAAAGAATAAATGATGCCTATTCGAAGCTATCCTTCCATTGCTTAACTTCTCGAGTTTCTTTTTTTTTTTTTGAAAAGTTTTTTCAGGTTTTTTTTTATATACATAATATAAAATGTACATTTTCTTATACATAATTAATCATATATGTATATATTTTCCTTAAAGAAAGCATTAAAATAAGACATTTTAATTACATTCAGAGTTGCTGTTCTACCTTTTCTTTCCTCTTTTCACAAGCCTTCTCCTCCTCCTCCTTTCTTTTCTTTCCCAACCTCCTCTCCTCTGCTACTTTCTCCTTCCCCCTCTCCTCCCTCCCTACTTCCCCTTCCTTTCCCCCACTCCTCTCTTCTTTCCCCCTTTCTGACCTTCTCTCTTACTTCTGTCCCCTGTCCTTCCTTCCTCTCCTTTTCCCTTTCTTCCTTTCCTCTCACTTCCTCTCCTCTTCCTCCCCTCCCCTCCCCTCTCCTTTCTATTTTCTTTGCTATATAATATTCTTCTTGTTTGGTATTCGAGCACTTCCTATATTCTAATCATATATACTTTCTTTCAATTTCTTTTCAAATTTATTCTATCTATCAATATTATCATCTGTTCTGTTTTAATGGTTGTGAGCCGCCCTGAGTCCTGTGGAGATAGGGCAGCATACAAGTCCCAACAAATCAATCAATCAATCAATCAATCATCATAATTGAACATTATTCTTATACTCTTCTTTCTCCCCCCCCCTTTTCAATTTTCTCTGGTGTCATCTAGATTTCTATTTCTTTTTTGATCTCTCCGTCATTTACCTTTCTATTATCTCCCTCATTTATCTATCATTTTTTATTCATATTTCTTTTCTAACCACTCATAAAATCTTCCCCATGTCCTGAAATACATCGATTCCTCTCTATCTTTTATTCTTAAAGTTAATCTATTCATTTCCGCACATTCTAACTTCTTGGGTTTCTTTGATTGCCTCTTTTGGAGCAGAAATCCATCCAAGGTATTCTCCAGGTAGTGTGTGATCTTTGCAGGACAGGCAGAGTTGGGTCATCTAGCAATACTAACTGGACGCCTGTTCTTCGCTACCAAACTATGTGATTGGGCATGATAAATTGACACTTAAAGCCTGAAACTTAATGTAGAATGTGTAACTCCGTAGCATCAGGGGCATGTTAATATAAGGCAACTGACAGTTGGGACAGAGTTCCTTTCAGGGGGGGAGGGGGAATAGAACGTTTAACTCCTTAGCATCAGAGCATGTGAATATAATACTGCATATGAAATGATAATGATCTGATATTCATTTTGAAAAATCCTTTCTTAGCGAGCACCTAGAAGCCAAGAGGAACATATGTGCCAAATTTCAAGTTTGTAAGCTTTACTGTTCTGGAGATTTCGTGATGAGTGAGTGGTATTTGGCTTTTATATAGATACCCCCTGCTCCATTATAAAGTCAGACAACTGATTCATTTCCATTAATCTTGACCCATCCTCTTATCCAGCAGGGAGAAACTACCATATGGTCACTTTATTTATATATGCCTGGATTTGCATATCCTGCTAAACTGAGATTTGTTTTAACCATGCCTAAACTGGTAGCATTTCACCCCTGCTTGGAGGTCTTCTAGTACAACCCTCTGCTCAAACAGGAGGCCCTATACCAATCCAGACAAATGGCTATCCAGTCTCTTCTTGAAAATCTCCAGTGATGGAGCATCCATGATTTCTGAAGGCAAACCGTTCCACTGGTTACTGTATTTTTCGGAGTATAAGATGCATCTTAGTTTTTGGGGAGGAAAATAAGAAAAAAGCTGATTGGCAGGTGGATGGGCCTCCCGGAATATCCCCAATCAGCTGTTCCCAGAGGTGAATTTTAGCAACAGGTTCCTTGGTTGTGAGCTCTGTGCCTTGCTTTTTTTTTGCTTTTTTTCCTGCCTCTGAAAGCCTCCGAAACAGAGCTTCAGAAAAAAAGCCTCTGAAGCTCTGTTTGGGAGGCTTTTTTTCTGAAGCTCTGTTTGGAGGCTTCTTTTCTGAAGCTTCGTTTCTGATGCTTTTTTCAGCCTTGGAAACCTCCATTTGAGAAAATGGGCGAGTTTACATTCGGAGTATAAGACGCACCCAGATTTTCGCTCTCTTTTTTGTGGGAAAAAGGTGTGTCTTATACTCCGAAAAATACAGTAATTGTCCACACTATTAGGAAGTTTCTCAGCCTTAAAGATGGTGCATCTCTAATATAACAGGAACAGCACCAGAATTGATCTGAATGTGTTATTGCGGATTAGACATTGTTCTGCTGTAGTCATCCATCTCCCTCCGCAGTTGAGGTTTGTCAGTACTCACCTTCATGCCAGGTAGAGACTACCAAGGTGGGCCAGAGAAGCAGGAAGACGAGCAATGCCTCTTGAAACATCTCTGCATTCAAGAGGAAGGTTGAAGCCAGCAGAGAAATACCAGCATGCCTTTGTGGTTGGTAATTCAATCTAAAACCGAGGGGGAAAAAAGGCTTGAGGTTAGTACAAGAGAGAGGCAAGGAGAATGGCTGTGTAAAAGATGTAAATTCCGTCTCCACATTTACTCATGTAGCAGAGGCTATGTTTCTTGTGGGAGGAGGGGAGGAGATGTGCTAGAATATAGAATGACAGAGTTGGAAAATATCACATAATTCTCTAACCAGCATCACCAGATCAGGGAGATTTACAGAATATAGAATAACAGTTGGAAGGGACCTTAGAGGTCTTCTATTCCAACCTCCTGCTTAGGCAGGAAACCCTACACCACTTCAGACAAATGGTTATCCAACATCTTCTTAAAAACTTCCAGTGTTGGAGCATTTGCAATTTCTGGAGGCAAGTTGTTCCACTGATTAATTGTTCTAGCTGTCAGGAAATTTCTCCTTAGTTCTAAGTTGATTAGTTTCCACCTATTGCTTCTTGTCCTGCCCTCAGGTGCTTTGGAGAATAGCTTGCCTCCCTCTTCTTTGTGGCAGCCCCTGAGATATTGGAAGACTGCTATCATGTCATCCCTAGTCCTTCTTTTCATTAAACTAGACCAGGGGTCAGCAACCTGCAACTCTGGAGCCGCAGGTGGCTCTTTCACCCCTCTGCTGCGGCGCCCTGGCACTCAAAATATGTGTCACAACCGCCAATGTGTGACACCCGCTGGCACGCGATTTATTGAGATTTTCAACCCCCAGTAGGCCAACCATGGATAAATCCAAGAAAAGAAAAGTTTCAGAAGAAAACAGAACATTTAATATATGCTAGTTTTGTGGCTGCTCAAGAAATAGTCAGGCACGGAAAGGTTTTTGTGGCTCCCGGTGTTTTCTTTTCTGTGGGAAACGGGTCCAAATGGCTCTTTGAGTGTTTATCGTTGCAGATCCCTGAACTAGCATACCCAAATTCCAGCAACCGTTCTTTATACGTTTTAGCCTCCAGTCCTTGCAAAACCAAGAATCTTTCCCCGAAGTTTTTAGTATTTTACCTTTTCAAGTTCTGAATTTCAGGACTTGTCTCGGTGGGTATTGAAAACAAATCCCAACAGGTTTTGCGGGAGAGACTCCAGATAAGTGGAAGATTATATCTAGTGTCAAGCTGATCTCCTCCCGAGAAAGTAGGAAACCCACTGAGGACCTAAGAGTGATCCACCCAAAGGGTAGACCACTACTGCAAGTTAAAGCACATGCTTACTCCATGCTTAAGGAGACAGCACGCAAGCAATTGCATTAAATAAATACCTGCATGTCAAGAGGAAGGTGTGATGTTTCCCCACCTTAGGCTAAGGCAGTTTGAAAGGGCTTCTCCTATGCAAGGAAAATTAATTGGCAGAAGCTCAAAAGAAAAAAAAAAAAAAGCTAAATGCAATAGGTCACAATTCACTTTATTATCCAAAGAGAGAATGCTCCATAAGAATATTAACTCCACTTTTTCAGTTAGGTAGATCCAACTTTGCCTAAATTCTGGGATCGTTGGTGAGGACCAGGGCAGAGAACACAATTCTAAACATACTTGTTTCCCACAAAGCATTTGATCTGCTTTAGTAGACATAACTGATTTTTGCTTCCATTGTTTTTTTTAAAAAGTTGCTCCTTCCTATTGCCTTACTATGAGTAACAGAGTATTTTACTGTTCACCGCAAAGCTCAAATTAAGCTGCATTGCGAAACTCTCTTGGAAGGAACATCCTTTTGTTCCATTACATAAATAAATCAGTCTGTCTGGACACAAAAGCCCTTTAATGGATTGTACCGGACATTTAGAGAATCTAAGATGGGGAAAGGAGAAACAAAGACTCCAGCGCTGTCTAATCCAAGGTGATAAACCCATTCAGCATCACTACACATCCGCATGTCCTAAATGGGTAACACCCACCAAACTCACACTAATAATATCACATAATTCTCTAACCAGCATCACCAGATCAGGGAGCCTTACAGAATATAGAATAACAGAGTTGGAAGGGATCTTGGAGGCTTCTTCTTCCAACCCTCTGTTCAAGCTGGAGACCCTACATCATTCCAGACAAATGGTTATCCAATCTCTTCTTAAAAAACCTCCAGTGATGGAGCACCCACAACTTCTGGTGGCAAGTTGTTCCACTGGTTAATTGTGTTCTCACTGACAGGAAATTTCTCTCTTTTTTTAAAAAAAAATATTTTTATTAAACATTTTTTTAAAAAAACAAAAAAGAATCTTTAACATTTTTTTCTTTCCAACCATTTCGCATCGGTAAAACATTTCTTACTTATCCATATTTTCACCCTTATTTCAATCTATCCTTTACACATACAATCCTAATATTAATTTATTTACATATATACATATAAATAACAGTGTACACAATTTCATTTCTACAATCTACATTTTTTGTTTCCTCTTATTTGTTATTACATTTCTACTCCTATATCTTCCTTATTTGACCTTTCCTTGCCTTTTATCTCTCTCCTCTAACCACTCCTATCATTTCTCCCACACTGTATAATATATTCTGTTTCCTCTTTTTCTTGTATCTCCTTTGTTAAGCTTGTCCATTTCTGAACATTTTTCCAAAACTTTTCTGATCAAATTATCTTCGGTTGGTATATTGTTATTTTTCCAATATTCTTGCTGCTGTGACAATATGAATAATTAAATATTGTATTTTTTTTTTTTTCATAAGATCCTGGGAAATTTCTCTTTTAATTTTAGGTTGGGTTTCCCTTTTTCTTAAGCTTCCATCCACAATACCCCAATAGCATCTTCTTTTTTGCGTGTGTAAAGTTTTTTTTATTTTTTAAACACACAAACAAACATACATCTTTTCTGAATAGAATATTGGCCCGGTCTTAAATTTGTACAGATGTTTGTTCATCTTTAACACAATTTTATATGTTCAATTTTTCTCATAGCATTTATTCTCTTTAATTTTAAGAAACCAATATTACCCTTCATCTTAACTTCTCATTCTATTGTAGCTCAATTTTTCTTTTCCCTCCTTAAAATTTGAACCCCTAAATTTAGATTCATATAACATAGTACAATCCCCAATTATTTCCTTAAATTCTCTTCTTCTAATCACCAATGATTCTTTTATCAACTATTCCCAATAATACAATTCAACATATTAGTAGAAACCAATTAACTATATTATCTTAACCCAAATGTTCCGACTATCCAATAGCTTCTGATTTTAACCGTACCACCCCTTCTGAAAAAAACATCTGAATGACTGACGGGTTTCTTAAACAAAACTTAAACTTCAGAAGTTTTTACAGAAAGAAAAAAGTGTTTTTTTTGTCGTTGTTCCCCTTACCCGTCTCCTGCAGCTGGATGTGCAGCAATCTTCCTCGGTTCCTTTCTCTCACGCCATCCAGGAAATCAGTCTTAACTCACTGCAAACTCGCTGCAAAAGCAGCAGCAGCCTGTTCTTTGACAGGTCAGGGGCTGGGCTAATGCTGCCCAGATGTGGGGGCAGCTGAGGCTGCCCAGAGTCTGCTTTAAGGAGGGGGGAAAAGAGAGGGCGTCTGAAAGACACACTTTCCTAAGAGGCTTACTCAGCTCAGAAAGCTCCAGGGTTGCAAAGGCAACAGGCAAAGGGCCGGTTTGGAGTCTTTCCAGATGCATAGCCCGGAAGATGTCTTGACGTGCCAAGGGATGGTTGAGAGATCAAAGCGGCCAGCTGAGGCAGGCGTGTTTCTTCTCTGAACTTTTAAGTGCAATGCTCGCTTCGGTGCCAGCCTGGTTTCTCCAAGGGCAACGGCATGGGAAGGCTTGACACTCAGCCTGGTTTGGGAGAAACTCTAGCGTAGAACGGGGTGGCTTTCAGATGGTACCGGTGCTCTGACATTGGAGATTTTTTTTAACAGATTAACAGAGTTGGAAGGGACCTTGTAGGTCATCTAGTCCAACCCCCTGCCCAAGCAGGAGACCCTACACCCTTTCTGACAGATGGCAGTCCAGTCTCTTCTTGAAAGTCTCAAGTGATGAAGTTCCCACAACTTCCGAAGGCAAAGCTGTTCCATTGGTTGATTGTTCTCACTGTTAAAAAATTTATCCTTATTTCCTTGTTCTCTCCTTGTTCAGCTTCCATCCATTATTCCTTGTCTGACCTTCGGGTGCTTTGGAAAACAGGTTGACCCCCCCCCCTCTCTGTGGCAGCCCCTCAAATATTGGAGCATTGCTATCCTGTCTCCCCTGGTCTTTTTTTCTCTTCTCCTCTCCTCTCCTCTCCTCTCCTCTCCTCTCCTCTCCTCTCCTCTCCTCTCCTCTCCTCTCCTCTCCTCTCCCTTTCCTTTCCCTTCCCTTCCCTTCCCTTCCCTTCCCTTCCCTTCCCTTCCCTTCCCTTCCCTTCTCTTCCTTTCCTCTTCTCTTTTCTCTTCATTTCACTTCACTTCACTTCACTTCACTAGACTAGCCATGCCCTATTCCTGTAACCGTTCTTCATATATTTTAGCCTCTAGTCCCTTAATCATATTGGTTGCTCTTCTCTGCACTCTTTCTAGAGTCTCAACATCTTTTTTATAGTGTGGTGACCAAAACTGGATGCAATATTCTAGGTGTGTCTTACTTGCTTTATAGACTGGTATTAGTACCTCACTTGATCTTGATTGTATCCCTCTGTTAATGCAATTTAGGATTGCATTGGCTTTTTTGGCTGCCGCCGCACACTGTTGGCTCATATTTAATTGGTTGTCCACTAAGACACCAAGATCTCTCTCACAATTACTACTATTAAGTCTATTTTCACCCAGTCTATAAGTTTTTTTTAAAAAGACACTGGACAATCATTTGTCCAGAATGGTCTGGGCAATTGGTTGGACTAGAAGACCTCTTAAGGTCCCTTCCAACTCTGTTATTCTGCAATGAAGCCATTGCCTCCAACTCTAAGAAGGCTGAGGGAAGGAAGGAAGCCCGGGCGGAAATCTTTATTTATTTGCTCGCTCGCTTGTTTATTTAAAAGTATTGGCTGCCCAACTTATTCTGGACCATGTCCAAAACCACAAGAAAAAACAACAACCGGAAAACCAGCTAAAAACAACAAACAAACAAGTAGCCCAGACTAACAGTAAGATGATCTAGTCAAGAATAAAATAAACAAGATGGGCTAGGAGATGAATAATTGCAAAAAATGCTGGGAAATCAGATCGGCCCAGACACTGTTTTAACATTTTAAAGGAAGAACTGGATTTTGCTGAGCAGGCAGACATTCAACAGGAATAGCCTGAATTCAGCCAAGGAAGATGCTGGATTTTGCCTTTCACCTGAGATGGATTTTTGCAGCTGTCCCAAAGGTGCTTTTTCAGGGGGCAACTGTACTTTCTGGATTGTTTGTTTTCTTTTCTTTTCTTTTGAAGATGTTTTGCTTCTCATCCCAGAAGCTTCTTCGGGATAGTGGCAAACAGAAGTCAGAGCTAAAGAAGCTTCTGGGATGAGAAGCGAAACATCTTCAACAGGAAAAAAAAATCCCCAAGAATGTCCAGTTTATTTTATTTATTTGTCAAATATGTATAAGATAACAGATATAAGTATAAACATGATTATGAATATATGAAATGGATACGAATAATGGGGACAGTAGGACAGGGATGGTAGGCACGCTGGTGCGTTTATGCACGCCCCTTACAGACCTCTTAGGAATGGGGTGAGGTCAACAATCTAAGGTTAAAGTTATGGGGGTTTGGGGATGAAACCAGAGAATCAGGTAGTGATTTTATTCCATATTTCATAATAATACCGAATCCTCTCTCTCTTTCAACTCCATTGTCATTTTATCCATCCCTGCACATTCTAGAATTTTCCTAATTACAGTTTCGTCTGACAGTAAATTTTTTTTGTTTCCAATTTTTTGTGAACCGTGATTCTTGCCACGGTAAGTATGTGCAATATAATGTATTGAAGGTTTTTGTTCATTTTCGGGTCGTCCAGTATTCCTAATTAAAAACAATTCAGGTTTCAAATCTTTTTTTTTTTTTTTTGCTTTGTAATTTCTTCCAACCATTTTTGAATTGGACACCCATACTTCTTCATGATGGGGCACCTCCACCACATGTGGTAGAATGTTCCGGATTTATAGTTACACCTCCAACCAGTTAGGTGATAAATCGGGATACATCTTGGCCAACTTTTTTTTCAGTTGATTTTTTTTTTCAAGTTGCTTTTTTTCCCAGTTACCTCCTGAATAATAATAATAATAATAATAATAATAATAATAATAATAATAATAATAATAATAATAAAAAAGAGCACCTTTGGGACAATCATGAGCTGGAATGACTGAGAATCTCTACATAATTTTTGCAGCTGTTGATGCAAAGTTAACCCAATTGGGGGGGGGGGACCCCAAATCTTGTCTCCCTGAGGGGGAAGGTGTCCCCTGAGCCCAATTTGCTCTTTTAAAAGCCCCCAAAACTCTTTTAAATCCCTCTCTGTTGGTGACTGGCGCCACCTCACGGCGCAAACAAAGCTTTTCTTTGGAAAAATTCGCTGCTAAACCTAAATCACGTTGGGGGAAAGAAAAAAAAAAAAGGCGAGACGTCGGAAAAAGCCGAAGGAGGCTCCCGGAAAGGTTCGGGTGGTTCCGATTGGGTTCGGGATCTTCCGGAAAAGCGCCCGGCCACGCTCGGCGTCGGCTACCCTTAAGAGGTCCCTCTTTCGGCAAATTCCGAACAGGCTCAGCAGGTCCGCCGGGATTTGCGATTGGCTGGGAGAAGACGCCCTCTCTTGTCTGCTTCGGCGTTTTCCGGAAAGGCTCGGCTCGTTCCGTCCTGGTCGGCGGCGGCTGAAACAGTCGGGAGTCTGGCTTCTTGGTTTGGAGGAGCGGCGGGGTTCGGGGTTCGGGCAATGGCATCCCCATCGCGGAGGCTGCAGACCAAGCCGGTTATCACCTGCCTGAAGAGCGTCCTCCTCATCTACACCTTCATCTTCTGGGTGAGGAAGGGGTCTCTAAGGAACAATGGGAGGTGGGCGGAGAAGGGGGTCCCCTCCCCTAGTAGGAGCAGGGCAAAAGGGGGTGGGGCGCCTTTGTCTTTCTCTCCTTCCCACCCCACAAATGTTTCCTTTTGCAAAAAGGGAGGGGGCGCCTTTTGCAAAGAGAAGTGTGTGTGTGTGGTGGTGGGGGGGGTGGACTACATACCCCATCATGTGTAGGTAGCACAGCTCATGATGGGGCTTTTTGGTCCCACCTGCCTGGAGGCAACTCCGGCCATTGGCTTAGCCTTAGCATCTTGTGCAAATTTAAAAAAAGGATGCACAGCAGTTCTTCTACCCCAGCAATTGCTCAAACTTGGAAACTTGGGAGATGCAGGGACTTCAAGTCCCAGAATCCTTCAGCCAGCGTTTAGCTCATTTGCTTAGGGCAATGGTGGACAGCTTGGCTGTCTCAGGAATTCTGGGAGTTGAAGTCCACAGGTTGTAAAAGAGCCACAATTGCCCACCCCTGGCTTAGGGCATTGCATGTGATGGGAGCATGAAGCAAACGAGTTTTGCCTTGCATGCATTTTGCAAACTTAACTCTGCGTCTAATATTTAGATGCGGAGGCTTCTCCTTCCTTCCCCATTGCCCTGTACTTTGCATTTTCCCTTGCAATTAACGCTTGCAAGCTTGTGGCGTTCAACCTTAAGGGCTTGGAAGTTGTGGGAAGGGAACCCAATGCTTGTTGTGGTCGCCCCCGGGAGTCAGGGCTTAAACCAGGGATCTCCAACTTTAGCAACTTTTAAGACTTGTGGACTTCAACTCCCAGAATTCTGGGAATTGAAATCCACCAGTCTTAAAATTGCAAAGGTTGGGGAGACCCCTGGCTTAAACGAGGAGTGTGTGAACACTCAAGAGAAGTTGTAGCTTCAGACCTTCCTTTATCCTGCGAACTTTGGAGTTGGAGAATTCTTTCCGACCAGAAAAAAATAATAATAATAATAGAGGAAAGGTTATTGATCTTGTGTAGAAGGTGGCGTTTTTTTTTAAAGTTCTCTATCTGAGTGAGATAATCTGGGAGTAATCAGGGTTCCAAGTTCAGCCTCTTATTTTTTTTCCCCCTCTGCCCTATTGCCTGATCCAGAGTTGTTGGAACCTTGAAAGTTGAGGAAAGTTTTGTAAACTGAACCCAAGGAGAGACTCGTAGGAATCCTTTTTCCAGAAAAAAACATTTTTTTTAAAATTTTAATTTTATTTGTCAGGCATATATAAGAGAACAAGTATAAACATAATTTAAATACATGAAAAGAGTAAGAGTAAAAAGAAATATTAGGACAGGGACTGTCTTGTACAGGGGTCAGCAACCTGCAGCTCCGGAGCCACATGCGGCTCTTTGGGTCCTCTGCTGTGGCTGCCTGTCAGGTGATCCCACCACTGGCTGGCCCCGCCCCTCACCTTCCCCTCCCAGTCACTCCTCGCCCGGCCTGAGAAGATAAGGGCGAGGGCGTGGGATGGAGAAGCGGCCGTGGGATGGAGAAGCGGCCGGGGCAAAGACAGAGATACAGAGAGAGGGGTGGAGAGAGAGACATAGTGAGATATAGAAGGAGAGGGAGAGAGAGCGGGGAGGGAGGGAGGGGAGAGAGAGAGATGTCAAAAGGGTTTTGTGGTTCCTGGTGTTTTTTAACAACTGGTTCTCTGCCCTAATGACCGGCTGGGTAGGCATGGCTGGGGTGTGTGTCATGTGACTGGTGGAAGTGAGTGACATCGAGTTGGCCACGCCCACCCAGGTTTTATGGCTCCCGGTGTTTTCTTTTCTGTGGGAAATGGGTCCAAATGGCTCTTTGAATGCTTAAGGTTGCAGACCCCTGGTCTTGTAGATGGGCCTCTAAAGACATTCAGGGAAGAGAAGGGAAATTCACGCTGTCCCACTTCTCAAAGGAATGCCTGTATCTTCTTTCTTTTCCCACCTCTTCTTAGATCAGCAATAAAGATACACCGCCTGATGAAACAGATATCCCCAAAACAGAGCAGAGCATCCTGCTGTCTGTCAACACCCACCCACGTCCAAATAGGACACATTGAAATAATATTTCAGAGGGTTTTCGTCAACCCTCAAAAGTCCTCCATGTGCTTAGTTAAACAAATAATAACATTGACACTTGGTATAAGGTGGAATTTCATCCTTCAAGGAAAGGGCTCAGCTCTGAGACTATAGTAAGGAACAGTCACCCTCTCTCATAGGGGCCAGGCCCAAGATCTTGCGTCTTTCTACTTTTCTCATTAAAAAGGAAAAAAGTTGCCAGTTTGCTTTGCTGGTGGTTGGTTTTTTTTTTTTTTGGGTGAATAGCAATGTGTGGAATGCAGTGAGTAACCTTGTCCTTTCCTTTCAACATTGCTGCTCCAGGCTTTGGATTCAGGTGAGTGGTTTTTTTTCCCCCAGGGAGTAGCAGAGTCGGTCTTTTGAACGCAAGGCGCTGTTGTTTTCCTTTGTCTCTTTCCACCGAAGAGAAATGGAAGGGAATCTGTGTACGTGGGAATGGGGGTAGGCGGGGAAGCGAGATCTGGGGTGGGGGGGAAGGGAGGGGAGGAATCCCCAAGGACTTACCTTTGAAGGGACTTGGTGGAAGCTAGTTGCACAATGAGACAAATCCTGAGATATGAAACACTGTGTAGTAGTGGGAAGTAAAAGACAAAACGAAGCTTCATAAAGTAAAGGTAAAGGTTCCCCTTGCACATATGTGCTAGTCGTTCCCAAATCTAGGGGGCGGTGCTCATCTCCGTTTCAAAGCCGAAGAGCCAGCGCTGTCCGAAGATGTCTCCGTGGTCATGTGGCCGGCATGACTAAATGCCAAAGGTGCACGGAACGCTGTTACCTTCCCTATTTTTCTACTTGCATTTTTTTTACGTGCTTTCGAACTGCTAGGTTGGCAGAAGCTGGGACAAGTAATGGGAGCTCACCCTGTTATGTGGCACTAGGGATTCGAACCGTTGAACTGCCGACCTTTTGATTGACAAGCTCAGCGTCTTAGCCACTGAGCCACCGAGCATCCTGCTAAGGCTTCATAGAGGCTGGTTAAATCCTTAGTTTAATTGAATGATCTACTGTGAAATTGAATTGTACGCTTCCTATAGGATGGGGAGCGTCGTTGGCCAAAAACTTTTAAAAAGTTTTTGGCTTAGGACCTGGGTTCCTACGAGACCGTCTTTTGCCACCAATAGCCTCCCACCGACCAGTTCGTTCTCACAGGGAGGGACTACTCAGGGTGCCATCAGTCAAATTATGCCGACTGGCGACTCCCAGGGGGAGGGTCTTCTCTGTGAGGGCTCCAACCCTTTGGAATGAACTGCCCCCGGAGATACGGAATATCCCTGATCTCCGTGCTTTCCGCTGTGCCCTCAAGACCCTGATGTTCCAACAGGTGGGGCTAAACATATGAACATGTGAATGATTTTTTGTTTTAAATGTTATCTAATTCTGGGTTTTATTTAATTGACCAAACTAAGTAATAATTTTAATTAGCAATTTTATGATGTTTGTGTGTCTATATTTTTCTTGACTGTACACCGCCTTGAGTCCTACGGGAGAAAGGCGGTATAGAAATATAATAAATAAATAAATAAATAAAAAGTTAAAGAGTTAAAAAAAAGTACCATCATGGATTATCAGAGTCAGTTTGGTTTAGTGGTTAAGGCACTAGGTGAGAAACCAGGAGACTTGAGAGTTCTAGTTCCGCCTTAAACATGAAAAGCTAGCTAGATGACTTTGGGGCAATCCCCAGGAGACAGTGAGTTCTAGTCCCACCTTAGCCATCAAAGCCGATTGGTTGACTTTGGGACAAACGCCAGGAGACTGTGAGTTGTAGTCCTGCCTTATACGTTAAAGCCGGCTGAGTGACTTAGGGCCAGGGGATTTGATTTAAATCGAGTTGATTTAAATCACAATTTAAATCATGATTTAAATTACTAGTAAAAAGGCTTGATTTAAATCAACTCGAGCAACTGTCATCTCTGCTACTCCTTTGACCCACTGTTGACTCACCGATAGTCCCAGGGTTGCAGAATATACAGCCTCATGCTACATAACTAAGCTCCATTTCATGCTGAATAAACTAAATTATTTATGTATCTTAAATAGAAAACTATCTTACGATAGATTTTTACCCCAAAAGTTTTTTATTAAAATAAATTCGATAAAAATCAAAAAAATCCGATTTAAATAAAAAAATCTGATTTTTTTTTGATTTTTTTAAAAAAATCATTGATTTTTATCCACCCTGCTTAGGGCCAATCACCAGGAGACAGTGAGTTCTAGTCCCGCCTTAGCCATGAAAGCCGATTGATTGACTTTGGGACAAACGCCAGGAGACTGTGAGTTGTAGTCCCGCCTTAGCCACATGAAAGCCAATTGTGTGACTTTGGACCGGTCCTCTTTCTCTCTCAGCCCAACCCACCTCACAAGATTGCTGTTGTGAGGAAAATAGACAGAGGAAGGGGTATTACATACATTTGCCACCTTGAGTTATTTATAAAGTGATGAAGACAGGATATAAACAAGTACTACAGTAAATAAATGGTACCCAGCCACGAATTTTAAGGAGGGACACATACCTTTTAGCTTTTTCTTATCCCATCTCTTCTCAGCCCTGTCAGAAAAAATACCTTGTTTTCCTTGATGGAGTTGGCTGAAATGGCAAAATTGACTACTTTGATTAAAGAAAAGAACATAAGTACTTTTGTTTCCACACGGAGACTGCTTCTGAACTCCGTGCTTGATGTGGAAAAGAATGAAACTGGGGTTTCACAGATCAAACAGATAGATCTTTATAGAAATGGCTTGTTCATATTATTATGAAAAAGCAAAAACTTGTGATCTGATGTTAATGCCTTATTTTACTGTAACAGAGAGAGTTGGAAGTCAATACTTCTTTTTCTTTCTTTCTTTTTCTTATCTTTCCTCACTTCTCTTCCCCCTTCCCCTTGCTCCTTTTCTATTTACTTTTGTATTTTGTATTTTACAATACTTTTAGAACTCAATAAAAATGTTAAACTGGGAAAAATATCTTGTTTTCCTGTGCTAGTAATCTAAGCCAATCCTTGCAATCCATTCTAGCAATTTATTTTTGGGCTCTGTAAAATCTAATCCAAGGCTGTAGGTTGCCTCCTTTATGAAGAAGGGTGGATCTCCCCTCCCTCAAAAGTTTCTACATGCATGCTGAGGGGCCAAAGCAGTGATTCTGAATGAAGGGGCATATATGTACTCCTGGGATTAATATGATGATGATGAAGAAGAGTAATAATAATAATAACAACAACAGCAACAGTGATACCCATTGTCACTTGGTACCATGTCCTAGAATTTTATACGATACAGCAACAAATTGAAGCTTCCTGCAAAAACACCAGTGGAACTGCAAAAAACTACGTTACTTGGAACATCGTACATTTTAAGAAGGTACTTGGTTGATACCTAGGACGCTGGCAGCAACCTGTATCAACCATTAGCACCAGTCAATGGTATTTGTGACACATTTTTAAATGTTCAGTTGACTGAGTTTCATGTTTAATGAATAAAGTAAATAATAATAACAATAACAACAACAACAACAACAGTATACCTTAACAGTTCCTAGGTCCTTGATTAGGACTCGAGCTGCTGAGCTTTTAAGCAGCCTCAAAGGCTGTGAATCTCACTAAAAATTAAATAATAATAATAATAATAATAATAATAATAATACCACTGTGTTTCCCCAAAAATAAGACCGGGTCTTACATTAATTTTTGTTCTAAAAGATGCATTAGGGCTTATTTTCTGGTTAGGTCTTATTTTAGGAGAAATATGGTACTAAATGCATCCATCTGGCTGACAATCTTAACTGGGGCTTATTTTGGGGGTAGGGCTCAGAGGTGGGTTTCAGCAGGTTCTGACCAGTTCTGGAGAACCAGTAGTTGAAATTTTGAGTAGTTCGGAGAACCGGTAGTAAAAATTCTGACTGGCCCCGCCCCCATCTATTTTCTGCATCCCAAATCCCAGCTGATTGTGAGGAAATGGGGATTTTGCAGTAACCTTCCCCTGGATTGGGGAGGGAATGGAGATTTTACAGTATCCTTCCCCTGCCACACCCACCAAGCCATGCTACATCCACCAAGCCACACCCACAGAACCAGTAGTAAAAAATTTTGAAACCCACCACTACTGGTAGGGCTTATATTACGAGCATCCTGAAAAATTATACTAGGACTTATTTTCCGGTTGGTTCTTATTTTCGGGAAAACAGGGTAATAATAATTCTTTATTGGCCAAGTGTGATTGGACACACAAGGAATTTGTCTTCGGTGCATAAGCATTCAGTGTACATAAAAAATACATTCATCAAGAATCATTAGATACAATGCTTAGTGATAGTCATAGGATACTAAATAAGCAATCAAAATCATACTAGGAAACTTAAAGAAAACAATATAAATGGTAAAAATACAAGCAACAAGTTTATAGTCTTTTAAGTAGAAGGAGATAGGTAATAAGGATGAGAAGAAGAATAGTAGTACAGTCTTAGTAAATAGTTTGACAGAGTTGTGGGAATTAGTTGTTTAGCAGAGTGATGGCATTCGGGGAAAAACTGTCCTTGTGTCTAGTTGTTCTGCTTTGCAATGCTCTATCACGTTGTTTTGAGGGTAGAAGTTGAAGCAATTTATGTCCAGGATGTGAGGGGTCTGTAGATATTTTCACAGCCCTCTTTGACTCATACAGTATACAGGTTCTCAATGGAAGGCAGGTTGTTTTTTCTGCAGTTCTAATTATCCATTGAAGTCTGTGTCTGTCTTGTTGCAGAGCCAAACCAGACAGTGGTTGACAGCTTTGGTAACTCAGGTCGAAGCAGAGCTGATCTGCATCAGTGCAAGGGTAGCGCAGAATCACAGAGAATTCTGGTTAAGGGAAACAGCTTGCTTGTCTGCAGGGAAAGATCTCCTAAAATGCTGCCCTTTTGACTCACATATTTCTTTCTTCTACTTTTCCAGTTCACTGGCATCATCCTGCTAGGCGTTGGCATTTGGGGCAAGGTGAGCCTGGAAGTCTACTTTTTCCTGCTGAATGAGAAGGCCAGCAATGTTCCTTACGTCCTGATCGGGGCAGGGTTGGTGGTCGCTCTGCTCGGCACCTTTGGCTGTTTTGCCACCTGTCGCGGAAGCACGTGGATGCTGAAACTGGTAATTGTTTCAAACAGCCTTTTTTTTATTTTTTGATTGAATGCCAAGTAACTGGTTGGGATTTGCAATTTCAGCCCAGGTTAAAAATGAAGATGCATGCATGTTAGTGGTGGCGTGGTGGTGCAGTGGTTAGAATGCGGTACTGCAGGCTATTTCTGCTGACTGCTGGTTGTTGGCAGTTTGAATCTTACCAGGCTCAAAGTTGACTCAGCCAACCATTCATCTGAGGTAAAATGAGGATCCAGATTGTTGGGGGCAATAGGCTGACTGTAAACTGCTTAGAGAGGGCCGTAAAGCACTGTGAAGCGGTATATACGTAAGTCTAAGTGCTATTGCTAATGATATGTGGGAAAGACTAGGCCAAGAGACACAAGGGAATGGTTAGATAAGGGATAGCATAGCCTGCAGATGGATAGTAAACAGTGCACTGTAAAGCACAGTGAAGCGGTATAGAAGTCTTAAGTGCTCTTCCTTCTTTCCTTTCTTTCCTTCCTTCCTCGGTGCCGAAAAGATTCTCCCATCATTGGTATAGGGTCTTTTGCTTAAACAGGCAGTTGGACTAGAAGACTTCCAGGTTTCCCTTCCAGCTGTATTCTGATTGATTGATTAATCATTGAGGGTAATTTTTGATGTTCTTCATTCCTTTTTTTTCTGTCCACAGTATGCCATGTTCTTAACCCTCATCTTCCTTGTGGTGCTGGTGGCTGCCATTCTGGGTTTTGTCTTCAGGCATGAGGTGCGTGCTGTGTCTTTGATAATTTGCTGTTTTAGTGGGGTAAAAATGGAACTTCCTGTTATTTTTTCCTCAGGAAGTTTGCAAGTAGGATCCTCTTTTGTTTTCCTTGAAAACTGGACCTTGCCAAACAACCAAGATTCCTGAAAAATCCTTCCAGTAAAGGTCATTTCATTCAAATTTGATCTCCCATTTTTTTAAATTTAAGAAATTCCATTCCTGTATTTAGCTGGAATGAGGTGGTGTATAATTTCATAGTAAATGTCTTTGAGGATGGGAGTGTGTGTAAAATTGCCCTTAAGTTGTCCGAAACGTCTCTTAGGTTTTATAAAACGAGCCTGCCTGACTTGTGACTGATGTTTTTGCACAGCCAATTTAGGATGGTGGTGTTGTGTGTAGAAGCTGTTTGAGTCCATACCAAAATGCGGATTGTAATGGAAATCCTTCCAATTCTCAATTCTTTGTATTTTTAGTATCAATGATGGCTTAATGTGCCAAAATGCATTTAGAAAAACATCTGCTTTGGCATTTTTGCTGTATAAAAATATGTGCGGATTCCCAGTATTTTTTTTTTTAAAAAAATAAAATTTAACACAAGAAGGTTGAAACCGACAGAAAATTACCACCTCTCATATGAACCATATCTTGAAAGTGGCATTTTTCTATTTCTGCAAAGTCTTTTCTAAGAATCTGCCATTCAGGGGTTCGCTGCTGGGGGTTCGCAGGGGTTTGGGAGAACCTCTAGCTAAGATTCTGTGCAGTTCGGAGAAACCCCCCAAATCCCACTCCTGGCTGGCCCCACTCCGCCCCGCCCCTCTCCTCTCACGAGTCCCCACGCGGCCCATTTTGGATGCACGTAAATGCAGGGCGTGCGTGGAGGTGAAAAATGGGCCTATCGGAAGTTTGGGAAGGCTGGAAACAGGCCCATTTCTGGCCTCCGGAGCCTGGGGAGGCCGTTTTTTACCCTCCCGGAGGCTAGATGAAAGCCTCTGGAGCCTGGGGAGGGCAAAAACGCCCTCCCGCCCGCTGCGGTCAGTAGGCCAACTAGGCCACACCCACCATGGCGATGCCCAGCCAGCAACAGGCCAGAGAAGCCCTTGCTAAAATTTTTGAAGCCCACCCCTGCTACCATTCTGATATGTTATCAGGCCTTTTCATTCCTTGCATCTCCCGTTAGCTTTGAACTCATTCAAATGGCTGGAGGTGTCTTTTGAGCAGGTGACAGCCTCACCTGTACATGATGGAACGTTCTCCTTTTCCTTAAAGATAAAGGATAGTTTTAAGAAAAACTATGAAAATGCTGTGAAGCGTTACAATGGGACCAGAGACGACCCCAGCAAAGCAATCGATGACATCCAGAAAACAGTGAGTGGAAACCTTGTATTTTTTTCTGTGTTTGCTATAACTTATATACTTACGGTTTGTTATAATGTATAAACTTACAGCTTGTTCCGTCCCTGAAACACCTTGAGATGGGGGTCAAGGAAACTCCCTAAATAAATCTTGAAAAGTAGGAGAAGCAAAATTTTGAACTCTGGTGAAATTTGACATTTATCTATGGCAGTGTTGGCTAACTTTTTTGTTGTTGTGGGCCGAAAGCGCCCCCCCATGGCCACACCCATAATGCAATGCGCATGTGACCCCCCCATGCGTCCCTGCCCCTTGCACATGCGATCCCCGTACCCCGTTTTGGGCCTAGTAGGCCTCCCTGCAGCCTCCTGGGAGCAAAAATGCACCGGACCCCTCCACATCCCATTTTGGGCCTAGAATAGAATAGAAATAGAATGGAATGGACAGAAGGAATCTTGGAGGTCTTCTACTCCAACCCCCTGCTTAGGCAGGAAACCCCATACCACTTCAGACAAATGGTTATCCAACATCTTCTTAAAAACTTCCAGTGTTGGAGCGTTCACAACTTCTGGAGACAAGTAGTTCCACTGATTAATTGTTCTCACTGTCAGGAAACTTCTCCTTAGTTCTAAATTGCTTCTCTCCTTGATTAGTTTTCAGATTATATTATTTCCAAATAATATTCCCAAAGGGTGTTTGAGGTTAACGTGGAACACTTCCAAGCCAGATCTAGAAAAGAAAACCCTTTCTAAGTTAGAGCCCTTCTTGAAAGATCTCCAAAAGGCTATTCGGACATTGGGGCATTCCCATTTTCGGGTGATGTCTTGCCATGGTCATCTCATGCTCCCTTTTGCTTTTGCCCAGTTGCACTGCTGTGGTGTAGAGAATTTCACGGACTGGAAAACGAGCGACTACTTCAAAGAAAAAGGGATTCCCATCAGTTGCTGCAAAGCTCTGGAGAACTGTACAGACGTTGACTTGAAGAACATCACCAGAGCAGGAGACAAAGTTTACGAACGTGTAAGTTCATAAGGCCTGCTGATCTTTCTAGGCTTCTCTAGAACAGGGGTCTGCAACCTTAAACACTCGAAAGAGCCATTTGGACCCGTTTCCCACAGAAAAGAAAACACCGGGAGTCACAAAACCTGGGTGGGTGTGGCCAACTCAACATCATTCACTCCCACACAATCACATGACACACACCCCAGCCATGCCTACTTTTGTACTTGGCTGGGGGAGGGGAGTGCACATTTGGCTCCGCCGATGAGGGAAGAGGAAGGCCAGGCTTGGGGGATGGCCCTCACCCCACAAGATTGATTGATTGATTGATTGATTGATTGATTGATTTTTCAAATTTATATGCCGCCCTTCTCCCGTAGGACTCGGGGTGGCTCACAAAATAAAAACAGCACAACAATCCAAGTGCTAAAATTAGTCAATTAAAAACCCCAGACAATTAAAAAACCTCGCAGCAGATCAGGGAATTTGCTGAAAAAGCCATGTCTTCAGCTCGGCACGGAAAGTGCGGAGGTCAGGGCCGTCCGGAGCCCGATGGGTAACCCATTCCAGAGGGTCGATGCGGCCACAGAGAACGCCCTCATCCTGGGGGCCGTCAGCTGACATTGGCCAACGGCACCTGGAGGAGGGCAATCTTATGTGAGCGCACTGGGTGGTGGGAGGCCGGTAGGAGATGGTCCTGCAAGTACCCCGGGCCCATGCCATGATCCACCCCCTCTGTTCTCTCCCAGCCCTCTTTGTTGGGTACAGCAAATGTACCACAACTATGTTCTTCTTCTGCCTGGACCTCGTTTGCCTTCAATCTTTCCTTTGGAGGATTGAGTCTCCATGATCATACTGTATTATGGACCACAATGTGAGATAACAAGGAGTGTGTGTGGCATGGAATGTGAACCTTGGATTGTAAGTTGGTCCTGGCCTTTACTTCCTGTTGAGCTGAAAAAGGAGCAGGTCTTGGTTGCTAATCCTTCCAAAGTCCACTGTACTAAAAGCGACAGCGTTGCACAAATATTGACACAACCTGGAAGACCTTTGCAAGTCTCCCGTCCGATTAAAAGAAATCGGCCTAGGGTCTTTGATGAAGGTTAAAGTCAAGTCAAGGTTGAAATGGACTTGGGTGTGTTTTTGGTTCCTTGTGAAAAGGCCTCTCCTTTGCTGGCTCTTGTTTCTCTCTGCAGGGTTGTTTTAGCCTGGTGATACAAACCATGGACTCTGAGATGGGCATTGTGGCTGGGATCTCCTTCGGCACTGCTTGTTTCCAGGTGAGTCTTCCTTAAGAACCGTGTAGGTGGACCTTCATCTGGCCTAACGCCTGTATCTTTTCCCCCTCCCTTTGATCTTTTGATTACCCTGCTAGCAAAGTTGCATGGAGACCCTTGGGCAACTTGCTCCGTTAAGATTCTGTTTTCTTCTTCTTGAGCAGTGCCAACATTTGGCTTCTGGCCAGGAACGAGGGGTGGGATTCAAAAATTTTAGCAATCGGTTCTCTTCCCGGTTGCTGGGTGGGCATGGCCAGGGTGGGCGTGGCCTACTCAGCCTCCTGCACCATGGCGGTGTGGGGGGTGGGGAGCATTTTCGCCCTTCCCAAGCTCTGGAGGCTTTCCTCGAGCCTCCAGGAGGGTGAAAACAGCCTCCCCCAGGATCTGGACGCCCTCCGGAGGCCGGAAACAGTCCGGTTTCTGGACTTCTGGAACTTCCGAGAGGTCTGTTTTTCGCCCTCCCCAAGTTCCCAAGGCTTTCTTTGAGCCTCCGGGAGGGTGAAAACGGCCACCTCCAAGCTCTGGAGGTCCTCTGGAGGCTGAAAACGGGCCCATTTTCGTACTTCCAGAACTTCCAAGAGGCTCGTTTTTTGCCCTCCCAGAGCCTCCGCATAGGCACTGCACTTACCTGGCATCCAAAATGGGCCACGTGGAGACTCCTGGGCGGGGCGGGGCCAGACAGTCCTTGCAACTACCAGTTTGGCGAAAAAGTGATCCTGAATCCTACCCCTGCTAGGAACCCCTTAAAAATATAGCAATTTAACATTTAAACATAGTTCTTAATTCAAATAATGCTATTTAATACAGTTTCCCAATTATTTCCCTAAATTCTATCTATTTAACCATACCATTTATATAAACACCAATTTTAAGTAATTTTTGTTTGTAAATCATAATCATATATATTATTTCAATTTTCTTGCATAAGTGTGTTATTGATGTCCTTGAAATAACAAGAATCACACGAGAAGATAACGAAAGTACAGAAATCCTTGAGCCCATAATTTCTGTTGTTAAACAAGACATTTATTAAGTGAGTTTTGCCCCATTTTACGACTTTTCTTGCCACAGTTGCTAAGCGAATCACTGCAGCTGTTAGTCACAGGGTTCGTAAGCGAATCTGGCTTCCTCGTTGACTTTGCTTGTCAGACGGTCGCAAAAGGCGATCTCGGGACACTGCAACCGTCATAAATACGAGTCAGTTGCCAAGAGTCTGAATTTTGATCACGTGATCTGGGGATGCTCAGTAGGAAAAACATCCACCAGTCACTTGTTCCAGTGCCATTGTAACTTTGAACGGTCCCTAAACTTAGTCAAGGATTATCTGTACAGATGTTTAGCTGGATGTCATCCAGTTAACACTGTCTTTCTTTTCCTCTTGTTAGTTGATTGGCATTTTCTTGGCCTGCTGCCTCTCCCGGTCCATCACGAGTAACCAGTACGAGATGGTGTAACACTACAAGACAAGAGTTCGCCCAATACTCCAAGGTATCAATGTTTTCGCAATAAAAGAACCCTTGCATCTCGCATGGCCCTGTGTTGGAAGGAGTCAGGCTTCCCTTTTCGAAATCAAAAGAAATGGCCAAAATCCAGTTAAATTAATGGAATCGCTTGGCAAGCAAAGCACTTGTCAGTTTTCAAAACTTTCCCGGTTACAGTTTGATTTGGAGGGCAGTTTTTCCTTTGAAGTGAGACGCCCTATACAGCATCAAGCCACTTGATAGGCAAACCGCTAATATAAGAAATGAGAGCAAACCTGCTAAACCTTTATTAGCACTGATGAAGTCTTCAATAAAACAACCAAGCTCAGAGAGCACAAAGGACCTTGCAGTCCTCCTCCTCCTCCTCTCCCTCCTCTTCTTCCTTCTCCGCCTTTTCCTCTCCTCCTCCTCCTCCTCCTCCTCCTCCTCCTCCTCCTCCTCTTCTTCCTTCTCTGCCTCTTCCTCTCTTCCTCCTCCTCCTCCCTCTCTAAGCAGTTTACAGAGTCAGCCTATTGCCCCCCAACAATCTGGATCCTCATTTTACCAACCTTGGAAGGATGGAAGGCTGAGTCAACCTTGAGCCAGTCATGATTGAACTGCTGGCAGTGGGCAGAGTTAGCCTGCAATACTGCATTCTAACCACTGTGCCACCAGGGCTCCTGATAGCAATAGCACTTAGACTTATATACCACTTCACAGTGCTTTACAGCCCTCTCTAAGCGGTTTACACAGTCAGCATCTTTCCCCCAACAATCTGGCTCCTCATTTTACCCACCAAGCTTAGTCAACTTTGAACAATCTGGGTCCTCATTTTACCCACCAAGCTTAGTCAACTTAGTCAACTTTGAACTGGTGGGATTCGATCTGCCAAACTGCCGGCAGCCAGCAGTCAGCCGAAGTAGCCTGCAGTACTGCACTCTAACTACTGCGCCACCCCGGCTCAGAAATGTGGCATCTAATATCCTATATCCTCTTGAGATCAGTTGTGCTCTTGCAATTTTCCGTCTGTTGGGAAGCTGATGACTGCTAACCATTGATTTTTACACAAATCAATGGTTAGATGCACTTTTGAGTCCTGCTTTTTCTTCAAAAATGGTTTTTGCAGATTTGGGAAATTATAATAGGGATGGCCATTGGCCGGATGTGCGCGTCACACTAATCCTGACGTCCAACAATAACAATAAGGTGTACACCATTTTTACAAATTGTGATCATTGTGTTTGTAGCAAGTCCCACCCTCCCGTTTTGGCTTAATGTGTAATTTCTTGGCATTTAAAAACAACTGTCTTTTAATCTCTTAATTTTCTGTTCTTTTATTTGCAGGGTTTATTTAAACAAACAAAAACACAGAAGATTTTTTTTTTTAGGAGCCACTTCCCTGACAGACTTGAGTTTTTGAAAACCTGTTTGATTTGACCGCTGCCTTTAGGATTTTATTTGAATTGTGCTTGAAAGTACCAAGGAGAAGGCAAGGAAGCTTATCCTTTGTGATTTAAAACTACTGAGGACCAGTAGTTTTAAAATAGATTTTTTTTTTTAAAAAAAGGGAGGCTTTTCATAGTACTATTAGTTGCTGTGTCATTAATCTTTTACGTATTTAAGTGGACGTATTATTTAAATTTATAGTAGCCTATTCTTGCTATTGTAGTATAACTTAACCAACAGTTGCGTCTTTTAGTTAAATGTTTGTTTTTTTTCTCTCTCTGGATTAATGCTTCTCATTCTGGACTATCAAATCCTACCCAGAACCAAAGTACCTTCAAAAAAAATATAATGAACGATTTCAATCCAGACCTCCACAACCTCTTAGCTTGGGGCTCAAATACTCTATTTTGGGGCTCAAACACTATAGTCTCGACTTACAACAGTTCATTTAGTAACCGTTCAAAGTTACAGCAGTGCTGAAAAGAAGTGAGCATTATAAGCATTTTTCACGCTTATGACTCTCGCAGCATCCCCATGATCATGTGATTTACATTCGGATCAGTGGTGGGTTTCAAAAATTTTTACTACCGGTTCTGTGGTTGTGGCTTGGTGGGCGTGGCATGGCTTGGTGGGCGTGGCATGGCTTGGTGGGCGTGGCATGGCTTGGTGGGCGTGGCAGGGGAAAGATACTGTAAAATCTCCATTCCCACCCCACTCCAGGGAAAGGATACTGTAAAATCTCCATTCCCACCCCACTCCAGGGAAAGGATACTGCAAAATCCCCATTTCCTCCCAATCAGCTGGGACTTGGGAGGCAGAGAATAGATGGTGGTGGGGCCAGTCAGAATTTTTACTGCTGGTTCTCCAAACTACTCCAAATTTCCGCTATTGGTTCTCCAGAACTGGTCAGAACCTGCTGAAACCCACCTCTGATTCGGATGCTTGACAACTACTTCATCTTTATGACAGTTGCAGTGTCCTGGGTGATCGCCGTTGATCAGCTTTTGTGACCTTCTGATAAGGAAAAAAAATCAATGGGGGAACCAGATTCATTTAACAGCCTTGTTACTCATTTAACGCCTGCATTGATTCACTTAACCAACAAAGTGACCATATAGTTATTCTAAGCTCTCAGACAAATGTAGTAGGAAAACTCATAAAACGGAGCAAAAGCTAATTTAACAAACTTAGCAACGTAAACTCTGGACTCAGTTGTGGCCGAAAGTCAAGGATTACCTGTATTTTGTTGCCGTTGAATCCATTACTGGAGGCTCCACCTTGGGATTTTTGCAAACTTGACAACTTGAAGATGTGTGGATTTTAAGTCCCGGAATTCTGGAAGTTGAAGTCTGTGCAACTTCGCACTGCCAAGTTTGAAAAAAACAACAACCTCAAAACTGTTCCAATTTTTGAAGCGTTCCAAAACTTCCTTGCTGGAGAAGCTCAAGTAGAATCAGTTGTCCACCTTTGAACAAAGGGCGATGAAGATTTTGGTAGCCCGTACCAAACTTTGATCTGGAGTTGCCTTCTGACTTTTAGAATTGGCCTCAGAGGTTCTCAAATATATCTTAGGTGGCTTAATCCCAAATTCTGATGAGAAGTCAACAATGTTCAGAAAAGACACTTCTTTTGAATCGTCTTCCCTTGGAGTCATCTCCAAAGTGGACCCTATCTTTTGGTAAAGAGATAAACTTTCTTTCTTTATGGACCCTTGCCTTTCATAGGTAGGGACAAGATAAAATAATAATGACCCAGCGAGATTGTGGCTTGTTGGTGGAACAGATGTTTTGGGTTGTAGAAGGCCTCTGGTCCAATTCACAGGATCTCCAAATGTGGTGGGAAATGGTTTTTTGAGAGCTTTTGGTAATGTTAATCTCTAGATGGACTGATAATTATGAGTTTGTATAAGCTAGTTATAGCTTATATAAACTCATATAACCAAGGGACACGGTGGCTCAATGACTAAGATGCTGAGCTTGTCAATCAGAAAGGTCGGCGGTTCGAATCCCTAGTGCCGCGTAACGGGGTGAGCTCCCATTCCTTGTCCCAGCTTGCTTGTGACCATGTCCCCCCCATGGTCACATGATCAAAATTCCAACGGACTCCTATTTATGATGGTTGCAGTATCCCCGGGAGGGTGGGGTGGGGTGGGGTCATGTGATCCCCTTTTGCAAACCTCCTGTCAAGCAAAGTCAGATTCACTGAACAACTGTGTTCCTAACTTAACCACGGCAGTGATCCGCTTAGCAACTGTGGCAAGGAAGGTCGTAAAACGGGTCAAAATTCACTTAACAACAGAAAATCTCGCTTAGCAATGGAACGTTCGGCTCCATTGTGGTCATAAGTCGAGGGCTACTGGTGTTACCTTCGGAAAGACACTCCTGATGATGGTGCAGTGTTATCCCGCTACTCGTTAATTAGTTCCGGAAGAGTGAACGGGTACTAAAAATGAGTACCAAACAAATCATGTGACCAGGTGATGCTTTGTTTTTGCCGGAAAGACTTCCTGTCCTCGGCTGCTTGTCCCCCTTTTCCTATGTCAGGAACCTTCCCAGCCTGGCTGACTTCCTGTCCTCCCTCTATGGCTGTCCCCTCTTCTTACCGCAGCGGGTCGAGAACCAAGCCACGAGAACCAAGACACATTTTCGTGTCAAAATGCATCAGGTACCCAATTTGACCGAGTTCCGAGGTGTACCACTACACATAGCTTTCATGTACCGCTGTACATCAATAGACAACATCTGGCTTGAATCTAAGTTGTGGTCTGGGAAAAAAAAATATCTCCTCTTTGCTTCCTTTCCAATTTCCTCTGGCCGCCTTTGCCCTTCCACCCCAAAAACTGAACGGTATTTGGTGCTAATTCCTTGCATTCTGAAAACCCCTGGAATTTTTTGGGAAAGGAGGTTTCCTTTGGTTCATGTTCCTTGTCTGGGGAACAGTTCCTACTCTGAAAACAAATTCTGATTTCAGTGACGCCTTTGAAGCCGAGTTGTTATGATCTTTGTGTCTCTGTGTGTGTATTTTTAAAGCTCGATGGGAGAGTCCTGGATCTTAGCTGTCACTCTGCATCCGTTTGATATGGTTTCATCATCAGTATTATGTGATGCTTTGAATATATTTCTTTTTTAAAAATTTGTATTCAATAGAGAAATCTTCCCGGACCCATAATAAACCTTTATACACTTTTTTTTATTCTGAAAGCTCTTTAAATACATCGCTTGGTCATCTTAATTTCTTGCAAACAATTGAAATTCAGCAAATATTTTGATTTCTCTGGTCGTTAACGTGTGATAAATGTCTGGGAATGAATTGCTTCTTTTGTTAATGTTGGAAATATATACATGTTTATTTCTAATCTTCCTGCAAATTAAGATACAGTAGTAGCGCCCAAAATTGTGGAAACTTTTGGGAAAAGTGTATTTTCTAAAACTAGCTAATAACACCTTTTTTTTTTTTTTGAGTAGTAAGATAAAATTATATACAGTATCAATGGAAAGATAATTTAATCAAGAATGCAATGCAATAACTTTTATGAAGGATTTGCTATTAGAATAGCAGTTACAGTATAAAGAAGAAAAGTGAAACACATAGAAAAAAACGAGATATATAAAAATTATCAGCACAGAAAAAACGAGATATACAAAAACTATCACCATATCAGTTAATACTTAGTTGGGGAATCTTTAGCATGAATGACGGCCTTAAAATGTCTTCCCATGGAGTGAATCAAGTCTTTTAGTTCTGCAGCTGTTCTAATGTGAAACCAAGATTGAAGGATTATTCTATTAACTGGGTTTTGTTGCTGGGTTGCTTCTGACTAACAAGTTTCTTTAGTCGGCTCAATAGATTTTCAATTGGGTGAAGGTCTGGGCTATTTCCAGGCCATTCCAGCAGTGGAATAGGATTATCTTGAAACTCAAAAAAAAAAAAAAAAAAAAAAAAGTGGTGTTACTAGCCATCAAACTTCAAAAATACACTTTTCCCAAAAGGTTTCCACAATTTTGGCCACTACTATGTAGGTAGTCCTCAACTTACAACCGTAATTAAACCCGCAATTTTGGTCATAAGTCATGATGGTTATAAAGAAAATCACCAGGTGACTATACCCGATTTTATGATATATGTTTTGCAGCAGTGAAGAGAACACCATGGTCACAAAAGCAAGCACTGTGATTGTTAAATGGCCATTGTTTGCTGTGGGGTAATTTTTGCCAGAAACTGGAAACCTTATTGCTGAAGGAAAATCTTAAGTGGTTTTACTTAGCCATCCTTTGCTTACTGACTGAACTGAACTGATTAAGGGCACTAAACGAGGACTACCTGAATATATTTTTGGACATATACCCTAAATTGCTGAAATTAATTTGCAAATCTCTGGAGTTTTTTTCCCCCATATTTTTGGGGTGTGTGAGAAAATAAGGATTCCTGCTGAAGCTGCAAAAGCAGAGTTTGTAAAATGTACGCCTAGTTTTTTTTCTGACATTGAGCTTAATACTGTTTATTTCCAGGTAAAGGATGCCCCCTTGCAGATTTTTAGGAGAATGCTGGTGTAAAGAGATTCCTTGCTTTCAGCTATGTTATGGGATGCGACGTTGGGTTCCGCAGTTTGGCTATATCTGCAGACCATGAATGGCCTTTCGTTTTACCCTTTTTACAGGGAGCCAATCTGGATTTGCAGTTTGCAAACCAAACTGTAGTTTTGCTATTCCAAAACCTCCACTTTACATCGCAGTGTAAGTTTTTTTCTTTTTGTTTTGCTGCTTAAAAAAACAACAGTCGAATGCGTTGCAGAAAACTTTACGCCGAATAATATATCCGAGGGGGTGCGAAAGCATAGAGAAAAAAACAAACAAACAATGATCCGGAGAAATGGCTTGCGGTAAAGGATACAGTTTGGAGGGCGGGGGAAAGGAGTAGAGACAATGATCACGAGATAATTGCACCTGGGCTCTAGCAGAAATGCGCATATACATCCATGCTAATGGCCTTTAAGAGAAGGACATGCCTAGAAAAGGCTACAGGGAGAAGGTCAGAATGGACCCTGTGCTGCACTAAGCTTTTTTTATTATTATTACTACTTTTGGACGGAGCGTGCTCACACCCGCCCTAACATCCGTGCTATCCACCAATTGCAGGGCATGATGGTACGGCAAATCACCCGCCCTCCCTGATAGCAGTAGGGGTACGGGTAGTACCCTAGCAGCGGCTCACATATCCTGCGACAGTAGCGGTGAGCTCGACGGCAGCGGGCGCAGCAGTATCCCCTCTCGTCCCAAAGGGAATGGAACTCGAGGCCGTGCTCGGTCTAGGGAGGACGAGAGGAGGAAGGAAACAATGAGTTGAGTTAGAAACAATTGTCTCATTGTGTTGACCAGCGCGAGCTAGAAGTTGACTTGTGTTGTGACTCTGACTCCCGAGCCTGTCCTCATGGAGGAAGAGGATTCAGAAGGTGAGGGGGAGGAACTGACAAGGAAAAGTTAGAAGAGGGACCCCTCTTCTAACTTTCCTACGGCAGGAGTCTCCAACTTTGCTTTGAGTTTCCTTAGAGATGTCATATTGGCACATCTGGGAAAACCCGAATCTGAAAGCTTCCAGATTTTTCCCCACCCAACAGAAAGTCCAAGTCCCTGCCCAGCACCCAAAAGTCCATTACGTGGTCCAATCAAAGTGCCATCCTAACTGGAGATGCCTCCCCATCACATCCCTCCAGGTGCAGGGCTAGATGTCCTTGACTCCCAGAGAAAAGAATGTTGTTTTGACTATATGTCACCCTTACTCCATACAATCCCCCACCCCCATCTCCCAGTTTCCCACAATAGTAAATGTGGCAGGTCTGAAGATGCAACAAGAGGAGCCTGAGTGGCGTAGGAGGCTAATGCCTCCTAAGGCAGCATTTAACATCCAGCTGCCTGCAATTACTGCAAGTTCAATTCTCCCCAGGCTCAAGGTTGACTCAGCCTTCCATCCTTTCTAAGGTGGGTAAATTGAGGACCCAGTTTGTGGGGGCAATAAGCTGACTTTGTATAAATATACAAAAGTAGGAAGGCTATTGCTTAACGCAGTGTAAGCAGCCCTGAGTCTCCGGAGAAGGGCAGCATATAAATCAAATTTAAAAAAGAAAGAAAGAAAGATGGCTTCCAGGCCTGACAGGCAACTTGTGGACTTCAACTCCCAGAATTCCTCTGCCAGCCATGGATTTGCACTTGATGGGAATCCACCGGCACATCCCAAAGGACAGGGTTCTCCAATCTTAGCAACTTTAAGACTTGTGGACTTCAATTCCCAGAATTCCGTAGCCAATAGAGGTCACCAAGGTTGGAAACCTGTTACCTATGGGACATGCTGATGGATTACCACCAAGCGTGAAGAGAGCCTTCGGTTGAGGTTATACAAGGGGCTAAGCCAATCAACAAATGCACTGTGGCCAAAGAAACACCCTGTGAATCAGGGTATAGCGATAAAAAGTTCACATAATGCTCCTTTTTTGATTCTTGCTTTGGTGGCTTACGTTCACTGGTTGCTCATTGGTGAAGCCAAGCGGACTTCACAATGATTTAATCATTGTGTTGTAAACCCAGTTATTCGGACTGCATCCTGTTCTGTAGGCAGGAGGGCCAAGGTGATGGATTATATATATTCTCTCCAAGATTAGCTAGAGCCATGGTGGCGCAGTGGTTAGAGTGCAGTACTGCAGGCTACTTCTGCTGACTGCCGGCTACCTGCAGTTTCGCAATTCAAATCTCACCAGGCTCAAGGTTGACTCAGCCTTCCATCCTTCCAAGGTGGGTAAAATGAGGACCCAGATTGTTGGGGGCAAGAGGCTGACTCTGTAAAACTGCTTAGAGAGGACTATAAAGCGGTATATAAGTCTAAGTGCTATTGCTATTGCTATTGCAAGAGAGACAAGCTAGTCAAAACAGGGAAGACTCAGCTTGCTAAACAGATAATTGGATCTGCTTTAGGGCACTACTCCTTATCAGAGTAGTGTCCCTTGTAAAGGTAAAGGTTCCCCTCGCACATATGTGCTAGTCGTTCCTGATTCTAGGGGGGCGGTGCTCATCTCCGTTTCAAAGCCAAAGAGCCAGCGCTGTCCGAAGACATCTCCGTGGTCATGTGGCCAAATGCCAAAGGCGCACGGAACGCTGTTCCCTTCCCACCAAAGGTGGTCCCTGTTTTTCGACTTGCATTTTTTACATGCTTTCTAACTGCTAGGTTGGCAGAAGCTGGGACAAGTAAAGGGAGCTCACCCTGTTATGCGGCACTCAGGTTTCGAACCGCTGAACTGCCGGCTTTTCGATCGACAAGTTCAGTGTCTTAGCCACTGAGCCACTGTGTCCCTGGACGTCACCACAATGGTGCATCTCTTTCCTGCATCTCCCCCCCCCCCTTCCACCTCTCTATGTCAATAGTTTCTGGCAAGGGCAGGATGCAACATAACCCATCTCCATTGCAACTATTCTCTTACTCCTCCTTTCGTTCATTCCCTGCCCCGACTCTCACTTTCTGGTGCAAATTCATAGCACTCGTATTTTTGTCTACTCTGGCCTCTCCCATCCTCTACGTTCTTTCAGATTTCACAACGCTTTGAAGCAAGAAATTCTGAGCTTATTTTCCAAGGGCTGTTGGGGGGTGGGGGGGGATGCTTAATTGAAGAAACAGGACTTCCCAGCCTCTGCGGAAAAGATTGCTGAAAATTCCACTTGGCTTGGAGGCCGGGCTCAAGAATTGCCTTGTGACAATGGCCTGGTTTTTCAATTCCGAAGACTTACGTAGTCATTCACTGGTAAGTCGTCTTCGGTCAGCTGCCGAGCGTGACGTTTGGAGCCTTGGTTTTCTTCCTTGCTCAAGGACCGGCGTCCCTGCTGAACATCTGCTTGGTTTCGCTCATCCATGGGAATCGGATCCTCATTTCCTTTTTCAAAGTCTAGAATGTTGGGATCTGGGGAGGGAGGTCCATAATCAGGATGACACAGGGGTCTGCAACCTTAAACACTCAAAGAGCTATTTGGACCTGTTTCCCGCAGAAAAAAAAAACACCGGGAGCCCAAAACCTGGGTGGGCGTGGGCAACTCCACATCACTCACTCCCACCCAGTCACATGACCCCCCCCTAGCCACGCTTACCCAGCCAGTCATTAGAAAAGAGAACTGGTTGTTAAAAAACACCGGGAACCGCAAACCCCCCCCCTCTCTCTCCTCTATCTTCTCTCTCCCCCTCTCTGTATCTCTCCACCCCTCTCCTCCCTCCCTCCTTCCCTCCCTCCCTCCCTCTCTCTCCCTCCCTCCCTCTCTCTGTAACTCTGTCTCTCTCTTCCCCCTCTCTGTCTCTCTCCCTCCCCCTCTCTATCTTCTCTTTCCCCCTCTGTACCTCTCTCTCCTCTATCTTCTCTCTCCCCCTCTCTGTATCTCTCCACCCGTCTCCTCCCTCCCTCCCCCCCTCTCTCTCTGTGTATCTATGTCTCTCTGTCCCCCCCCTCCCCCCCTTTCTATCTCTCAGATTTCCAAGGCCAGGCAAGGAGTGACTGGGAGGGGAGGACGAGGGGCGGGGCCAGCCTATGATGGGACAGGGAGCCACAGCAGAGGGCCCAAAGAGCCGCATGCAGCTCCGGAGCCGCAGGTTTCTGACACCCGGAATAACAGAATAATAAGAGTTGGAACGAACCTCGGAGGTCTAGTCCAACCCCCTTCCCAAGCAGGAAACCCTATACCATTTCAGACCAATGGTTGTCCAATCTCTTCTTAAAAACTTCCAGTGTTGGAACATTCACAACTTCTGGAGGCAAGTTGTTCCACTGATTAATTGTACTAACTGTTAGGAATTTTCTCCTTAGTTCTAGGTTGCTTCTCTCCTTGATTAGTTTCCACCCATGCCTTCCAAGCCTTCAGGTGCTTTGGAGAATAAGACTAGAATAATCATCCTGCTGCTGCTCGCAGGCTGGTCAGTTTCTTAAGCCAGACCATCTCTGCTGTTCTGGATTTAATTTTTGGCTTGACTAAGCTCATCCAGCCCTTCAGTGATTCCAAATGCCACTTCAGAATACGATTGAAAGCATTGTTGGCTTAATGATGCTAAGCCTCGCTGCATTTAAAATATTTCTGGCAGCTTTGCTGCTTAAAAACTTTCCAAGCAATTTACAGAAGTCATCGGAGAATCATCAAGGCTGGCTGGATGTGTGTCTGTCTGTCTCTGTCTCCTTGTCAATTTCAAATCTTTCGGTAAGTTACCTTACACATGGTCATTTCAGGCTATTAGGTGGTGTTTGAACACCACAATTTACCCAGCAAGTAATTTGTTATGAATTCATTCAAGGTAGCACTTTACGATTCGGTGTGCTAGGCAAACCTAGGAAATCAGATTAAACAATGAGGGGTCCTTGGTGCTTTCTGAATTTGGTTGCTTTCATGCAGATGTTTCATTACCCAAACTAGGTAATAGTACTATTAAGGTGCCACGATGTAAAAAAAGATGTGGAGACTCTAGAAAGAGTGTAGAGAAGAGCAACAAAGATGATCAGGGAACTGGAGGCTAAAAAATATAAAGAAGGTTGCTGGAATTGGGTATGTCTAGTTTAATGAAAAGAAGGACTAGGGGAGACATGATAGCAGTGTTCCAATATCTCAGGGGTTGCCACAAAGAAGAGGGAGTCAAACTATTCTCCAAAGCACCTGAGGGCAGGACAAGAAGCAATGGGTGGAAACTAATCAAGGAGAGAAGCAATTTAGAACTAAGGAGAAATTTCCTGACAGTTAGAACAAGTAATCAGTGGAACAACTTGCCTCCAGAAGTTGTGAATGCTCCAACACTGGAAGTTCTTAAGAAGATGTTGGATAACCATTTGTCTGAAGTGGTGTAGGGTTTCCTGCCTAAGCAGGGGGTTGGACTAGAAGACCTCCAAGGTCCCTTCCAACTCTGTTATTCTATTTTCTATTTTACCTAGTTGGGTAATGAAACATCTATAAGAAAACAAGCAAGCTCAGAGAGCACCAAGGACCCCTTATTTCAACCCTGAGCTACAAATATTTTGCTTTATAGGCTCAAACCAGTAAGTCCACTTAGTTGTAGCTAAATGTGTTCTGCAAAAATATCCATAAAGTGGCTGGGAGGGGAGAAAGGTATGCTTACAGATACTCCTTGACTTATGACCAGTTGCTTAGGAATGTTCAAAGTTATGACAGGCCTCCCAGGGCTACTTATGACCTGTGTCCGAAGTTCTGACGGTTGCCCTCCCCCCATGCAATCACATAACTACATTTTCCTGCCCTTTAGAAAGAAAGGTCTAGTGGTGAAGACACCAAGTTAGAAACTAGGAGACTGCGAGTTCTAGTCCTGCCTTAGCCATGAAAGCTGGCTGAGTGACGTCGGACTAATCACCAGGAGACTGGGAATTCTAGTCCCATTTTAGGCATGAAATCCGGCAGGCGACCTTCGGCCAGTCACTGTCTCTCAGTCCAACCCACTTCACAGAGTTGTTTTTGTAGGAAAAACAGGAGGAAGAAGGCATATTAGATATGTTTGCCATGTTCAGTTATTAGGTCCACCATCTTCGGCTTGGTGCCTTGCTGGTGTGCTGTCATCAAAGCACCGGGGAAGGGAAGGGGAGCAAATGGGCAATAAATCTGTATGTGCCTATGGTGGGAATTTCAGAAGGGGGGAAAAAGTTGAAGAACAGAGCATTTGAGAATCTGGTTCATGCCAGGCATCTTCAAGGCCATTTGCCCTGAGAGTAGAATTTCACCAGCCTCAGCCCCTCAGCGTTTCTCAAAACATCTCGGTAACGTCGGATTGGCTAAAGACGGACTGGTATTGGGGGGAAGGATGGGGAACCAAGGGGCATAGATCTGTATTGTTGCATGGGAACCTTAGATTCCACCTGGCTTTTCTACAACCATCATCTCTTAGTAAAGATACTTTTCGCTTCAACCAAATGGAGTCGAGAGTTTTCCTCACCAAAGGACTCAGACTGGGGCAGGTCTGACATAGTTATAAAAAAACAAAGGTGAGAAATAGATAAATAATGGGGCACCCCTGCTAGATGCAAAAATGGGCCAGAAAATGCCCTTTGTGACATCGGATAAAGTTCTGGCAGTATAACGTTGAGAGAAGACAGCCTTACCTCTTAGCAGAGTTGGATGGACCCAATACGCAGTCACATTTTTGCAGAGGTCGAATATCTTGGAATCTTTCAGAAAATCTTTATTTTCAATGGGTTTCTCTCCTGGAATCCAGAGCACCGATTGTTCAAAATAGGTGATGGCTATTTCCTCTGCCTGCAAGACAGGACATATTCTCAACGCCATCAGTATTATGCTGGTGCAGCACTTCAGTCCAGATCTTTCCTCTCCAGGTTATTATTATATATTTTTTTCTGGGGTACCATTCTTTTTTTCCTGGACTAAATATTCTGACTTAGGCGTTCCCAAACCAGGAAGCAGACTCCTTGTCCCAACAAAAATCTCTCTTTATTAAGTTACTGTGAATTTCTCTCATTGTTGTGACCCAAGCCCAAATAGGTAGTAGTTGACGCGAACTTCAAAACAAACAGACTTTATTAGAACAGCTGAGAATTAACTCATTCTCAGTTTAGTTCAAACTAAATCAAAACAAACTCTTCATAACATAAATTCTTCAGTCTAATCACCAACCTTGGTATAATTAGGCAAACTGCCAAAGGCTTCTCTTGGTAAAAGTTCAGAAGCAGAAGACACCGACCGAAGATAAGTGCAGCAAGACAAGAACAAGTCTATCAAAGTCGTTTTCCGACAAAGAGCCCAAGAGCCATTGCTGGTCTTTTAAGCCTTATGGGAGGGGCCAATCATCTCTTGGCCCTACTCCCGAATCATCCTCTTTGCTTTAGCTGTTCTTGCCTTCTGGCAGCTCTTCTCATATGTGCACTAGGAACAGGCTCCTCCTGTTCCTCTGCCTCTCTACTATCAGCCTCTGGAGGCTACGGAGTCCACACATCACTCCCCGATGGCCCTGGCCCCATCTCTGCCTCCGACGCAGAGCCTTCATCCGGGCCTTCCCCAGCCTCCAGGACTGGCCCATGTTCTTCCTCAGCCTCCTCACTGTCTGACTCCGCTGCCAGCTCCCCAGGCTGCTGGCGGACCATGACACTCATTCACATTTAGCAAAGTCTTTCAAGGGTAAATTTACAGTCACAGACTTTATTTGGCTTGGAGAGCTGCCAGGCTGATATCTTCAAAACTTGGCAAGGAGTCTTAGAGAGTCACAACCAATTAAGCAAACTAATTGTCTCCTGCAAACTCCCCTCCCCTTTCGCTCCTCTTTTATTCCCTCTGGGAGGGGCCCTTCATCGTCCACCTGTGGCCTTACTCCCAAATCGACCCTTGTTCTTTAGCTGTTCCTTTCTCCTGGCAGCTCTGCGCATGTGCACACTGGGAACAGGCTCCAGCTGTTCATCTGCCTCACTGATGTCCGACTCCGAAGGCAGCTGACAACTATCAGATGGCCCTGGCCCCCTCTCTGCCTCCAATGCAGAGCACTCATCAGAGCCTTCCCCAGACTCCAGGACTGGCCCATGTTCCTCCCCAATCTCCTCACTGTCTGAATCTACTACCAGTTCCGCTGGCCGCTGTCGGGCCACAACACTAAAAATGGAAGTATGTCACACTCACAAAAGACGAAGGCGTGCTTTCTTGATCCATTAGCCGCCAAACAGAAAAATAAACTGAAACAAGAACAAGCAGGCAAGACGGCCCAGCAATTCCTGCCAGGAGAATGGAAGATGATCTAATGAAGTGTCTCGGAGCCAGCCAGAGTCTTGCGGGGATATAAAAATATTCTTTTTTGCCCCCACCGACTCCTCAATTTGCTAGTCTGCTGTGTAATGCGAGAAACATGAAAAAACAGTTTGAACTGAAGCCCTTGCAGATTCGACACACCAGTTTAAGTGTGAAATAGGATGTTTGGATCACCGTGGAAGCGGGTTTTTTTTTTTTGAGATTGGAAGAGAGAGTTTTCCACCTCAAAAAACGCTTCTGAAATGATCTGAAGCAGCCCCTTTCACTTTCAGAAGGGCTGTTTAGCTCGCATAATTTGGCGCTTTGAACTCAGAATGGGGATTGAACTCTTTTAAAAAAGAGCGAGATCCTGAAAATATTTTGAAAGTATAGAGAGGTTGCATTTAACTAACGTGGGTACTTATTGGTAGGTAGAAACGGTAGGAAAAACGTTTTAGTGCATTTTCCCCTTTCCTAAAAGTTCTGTGTTTTATTTGCAGTGTGACACTATTACAGCTAGGACTGAGTTTACTTTTTTGGAATGAAAAAAATAAGAGAGAATTCCCAGACTTGTTATCTTTGAGGCATCTTGTGTGTCTCGGAGTATTTGTCCTGGGAAGAAATTAAACTCCCAGAGTTTAACAATGTTGTCCATGCTAGGAACCAGACTTGGGAGAGGCTCGGAAAGGAATGGAAGGGAGAACAGATATGAAACTACCGTGTTTCCCTGAAAATAAGACCCTGTCTTATATTTTTTCTGAACCCCGAAATAAACGCTTGGCCTTATTTTCGGGGAGGTCTTCTTATTTTGGGGCACATGGAGCAAGATGGGGCTCCTCTTGCTGTCTTTCTTGATTTCCAGCTCTGTCTCCCTAACCCCAACCAGAGGAAATGGATTAAAAGACCTTCAAAGACTATTCCAACCCTATTATTCTATTCTATTCTATTCTATTCTATTCTATTCTATTCTATTCTATTCTATTCTATTCTATTCTATTCTATTCTATTCTATTCTTCTGTTCTATTCCATTGCATTCCATTCCATTCCATTATTCTATTCTATTCTATTCTATTCTATTCTATTCTATTCCATTCCATTCCATTCCATTCCATTCCATTCCATTCCATTCCATTCCATTCCTATTCTATTCTTCTATTCTATTCCATTCCATTCCATTCCATCCCATCCCATTCCATTCCATTCCATTCCTCCTATTCTATTCCATTCCATTCCATTCCATTCCATTCCATTCCATTCCATTCCATTCCTATTCTATTCCATTCTATTCCATTCTATTCCATCCCATTCCATTCCATTCCATTCCATTCCATTCCATTCCATTCCATTCCATTCCTCCTATTCTATTCTATTCTATTCTATTCTATTCTATTCTATTCTATTCTATTCTATTCTATTCTATTCTATTCTATTCTATTCTATTCTATTCCATTCCATTCTATTCCATCCCATTCCATTCCATTCCATTCCATTCCATTCCATTCCTCCTATTCTATTCTATTCTATTCTATTCTATTCTATTCTATTCTATTCTATTCTATTCTATTCTATTCTATTCTATTCCATTCCATTCCATTCCATTCCATTCCATTCCATTCCATTCCATTCCTATTCTATTCTTCTGTTCTATTCTATTCCATTCTATTCCATTCTATTGGGAAAGATTGGGATTCTTGAAAAAAACGGAAAGGCTGTCAGTCCAATTAAAGGGGGACACACACACACACACACACACACTGAAAACCGATAAATGTCATATGGATGATATTTCACTTGTTCTTTCCTGGCTACCCTCATCTCAGCTGGGTTGCATTTGGCCTTACGGTTGATTCCATCTTCCTTGTTTTAGGGAAGACTCCGTTTAGCATATGTTGAATCTCAGCCTCTCTCTGGCCTGTGAGTGATTTAAAAACCAACGGGGATTACTCTCCTCTCTCTTTTCCAAGCTGCTATAAATCCGCTCGCCCAGCCAGAGAGTCTTTATTTAATTCAGCACATTCTTTCCTTCTGCATACCTCCGGCGCCTCCGTCTCCATCTGCGATGCTTCTGGTATCCCTTTAATCTGATTTTGGAGAAAGCATTTGGGATCGCCCATGAAAAAGAGCCCTGTTATTCCCTGCAAGGAAAGCAAAAATATAGCCAGGTAAAAATGGCAAAGAGGAAACAAACGCAACAGAGGTATATCTCTGCTAAGCCCACGGTTAGTCTAATTCAGGATATATATCCATTTTCGGTTGCAGCAAAAGTGGGGCACGGCGGCGTAAACCTTTCCGGCAGTCTATAAATACTTCTCTACGCCTCTGATTTGCTGTCTGAACGTAAAATAAATTAAAAAAGCACCTCCGATTTAGAAGGTTCACCGTGGGAGATTTGCTTGAATGCCTTGTGTTATAATGAACATTTTCCCCTTCCTGCTGACTTCCTTTTTTTAAAAAACAAACAAACTAGCATTGCCTGTTAGCTAAGAGACTCCGCTATGAATCAAGAAATTTCAGGTTTGACTCGGTCCCGCTGATTCCACCGACTGAAGCAAGCCGTAATGTATCTTATTGGCTTAGCGCGCAACACAAAACCGGCCAATTTGCTAAATTTATTCTGTGCAGGAAATCGACACCTTGCATTTTGGCCTTTAAAACAAACGGGGATTATTCAGGCAGACCCGTAGCCAAGATGTGAAGCAGGCTGACCTAACTCTATCCCAGAAATGGATATACATACGTTCTTAAAATCGTGTATTTCAAGGACTTCCTCACGACCCTTCCCAGTATGAAAGGTCTCCGTCCAGGCGAGGGGATCGATCTTCAGTAATATCTTCTGTTTTTCCATGTTGCTGACGAACATGTGCTCCAGTTCATAAATCTGAAAAACAGATTGGGGAAGAGTATGAATCTGTTGCAGTGGTTGATCAAACAGCACACTAAACCTTGGCATGGTTTGGTTAGGGCAGGGGTCAGCAAAATGGCTGAGGTAGACTTGAACTTTTTCAAGTTCTCTAGACTAAAATCTTAAGCACTAAAAATGGAAACAGTGCCTTTTCTGATGTGAATACAAGACTTTCTAGTTCAGGGGTCAGCAACCTGCAGCTCTGGAGCTGCATGTGGCTCTTTCATCCCTCTGCTGCGGCTCCCTGTCACTCAAAATATGCGTCACAACCGCCAATGTACGACACCCACCGGCACACGATTTATTGAGCTTTTCAACCCCCCGGTAGGCCAACCATGGATAAATCCAAGAAAAGAAAAGTTTCAGAAGAAAACAGAATGTTTAATTCGACTACATTTGCTAATTTTGTGGCCGCTCAAGGAATAGTCAGGCACGGGAAGGGTTTTGTGGCTCCCAGTGTTTTCTTTTCTGTGGGAAATGGATCCAAATGGCTCTTTGAGTGTTTAAGGTTGCAGACCCCTGGGTTAGAGAAATGTTGGTGAACCTTTTCGACACTGAGTGCTGAAACAGGAGCTTGTGCAGGGGAGCACCAGAAATCGGAAGAGCATTTCTCCGGCGTGCATGTCCGCACCGGGAACCTGAGCTTCCAGTTTCTGGTGTGTGCATGCGTGCCGATCACCTGGTCTTCTGGTTTCTGGTGCACATGTACGTGTAAAAACCAGGTGGCATGCGCACCGGAAACCGGAAGCTCAGCTCTCCCCCGCATGCGAAGACCAGCCTACAGTGTCAGGTTCTGGAATTCCGCGGAATTCTCTCTCTCTCTCTCTCTCTCTCTCCCTCCCTCCCTCCCTCCCTCCCTCTCTCTTTCTCTCTTTATTTTACTGTGGTGTGCTTTTTGTTGCCAACTCGGAGCCATTTTGAACCGAGCAGGCTACAAAGAAGGAAGAAAATGTTCTTGTTGTTCTTACTTGCGAAGTCTTGTCCAACCCATCATGACCCCATAGACAATGCTCCTCCAGGCCTTCCTGTACTCTACCATCCTCTGGAGTCCATTTAAACTCATGTCGACTGCTTCAGTGACTCCATCCAGCCACCTCGTTTTCTGCCGTCCCCTTCTTCTTTTGGCCTCAATCGTTCCAAGCATTAGGCTCTTCTCCATTGAGTCCATCCTTCTCATTAGGTGGCCAAAGTATTTGAGTTTCATCTTCAGGACCTGGCCTTCTAAAGAGCAGTCAGGGTTGATCTCCTTTAGGACTGACCGGTTGGATCGCCTTGCAGTCCAAGGGACTCGCAGGAGTCTTCTCCAGCACCAGAGTTCAAAGGCCTCAATTCTTTAGTGCTCAGCCTTCCTTATGGTCCAACTTTCACAGCCATCCATTGCAACTGGGAAAACCGTAGCCTTGACTATACGCACTTTTGTTGGCAGGGTGATGTCTCTAGTTTTTAGTACGCTGTCTAGATTTGCCATAGCTTTCCTCCCCAGGAGCAAGCATCTCTTAATTTCTTGGCTCTAGTCCCCATCTGCGGTGATCTTGGAGCCCAGGTAGAATATTTCTATCCTTGAAAATATTCTACGCTAATTCAAACTGGCATCCTTTTCATCCAAATTGCAGCCTTTTCTTCCATTCAGACTGTTAGTGAATTCTTGAAACTTCACACACCAATAGGTTTCACAGCATGGAAAATTGAAGGTAGATTCTTGGAGGGGGGGAGGGGAGAGGATGGAGTGTGTGGAGTTTGCCTCATGAGATAATCCCTGAGGACAGATTTGTGTTTTAGGCCAGACCTTGTGGCATCCAAAGACACAACTGGAAAAAAGATCTTGAAATTCCTCTCTGTTCCTCTCAGGAACTTTTTTTGGGTGGTGGTGGTGATGTTTATGGCTAACTCGATTTCATTCTTCTTCTTTTTTTAAAAAAAGAGTTTGGGTCCTGCTAACGCAGAATTGTGGCCAAGCTCCGAGAGAGAATATATAAGCTGCAAGAAGAACAGTTTTGTACAAACCCTATTTAATTCCGAGGCAATAAAGTTGAAATATTCATGGCGTTGTTTCACTGTTATCCTGAGGCAGCAGGGACTTTCTTTATGGCCTCATCACACGGCTCCAATCCCTAGGGACCTCTAAAAATATCTCCCCCCTCCCCAAATTGCAATGTTTAATGCATCAGAAAAGGAAGATGATGAAAGGCAGAGGGAGTTGTCATATTAATGAGATTTAATTAGCTCAATTCAATGCTAATTAATTGGACATTAAAATGAAAACGGATTTATTATCCTGGGTACAATGTTGTTCCTGGCTCTGCTCGAATGTCTGAAGACCGTAACATGTCATTCAGAGGACAGGCTGTTCTTGGCGTGACAAAGATTGAGCACACGTCTGCTGTAGACTCTTCCGATCATTTGGAAGGGACCTTGGAGGTCTTCTAGTCCAGCCCCCTGTTCAAGCAGGAGATACCTATACCATTTCAGTCTTTTCTTAAAAACCTCCAGTGATGAAGCACCCACAACTTCTGGTGGCAAGCTGTTCCACGGGTTAATTGTCCTCTGGAAGTTTCTCTTTGATTCCAGGTTGTTTCTCTCCTTGATTAGTTTCCATCCATCATTTCTTACCTTGCCTTTTGGTTTCTTTGGAAAATAAGTTGACCCCAGTGGTGAAATCCAATTTTTTTTTACTATCGGTTCTGTGGGCGTGGTGTGGTGTGGCTTGGTGGGCGTGGCAGGGAAAGGATACTGCAAATTCCCCATTCCCACCCCACTCTGGGACCAGCCAGAGGTGGCATTTGCCGGTTCTCCGAACGACTCAAAATTTCTGCTACCGGTTTTCCAGAACTTGTCAGTTTCTGCCAACCTAACAGTTCGAAAGCACGTAAAAAAGGCAAGTAGAAAAATAGGGACCACCTTTGGTGGGATGCTAACAGTGTTCTGTGCGCCTTTGGCATTTAGTCATGCCGGCCACATGACCACTTAGACGTCTTCGGACAGCGCTGGCTCTTCGGCTTTGAAATGGAGATAAGCACCTCCCCCTAGAGTTGGGAACGACTAGCACATATGTGCGAGGGGAACCTTTACCTTTACTGGGAGTTGCCTGTAACTATCTGGGAAGGCATCTCTACCGCTTCTCCAAGGGTTTCTTCTGAAAGGTTGGGCTTTGTTGAACCAAAGAATCCTTCTCATTTGAGACCACTGACTTTCCCTTCTCTTTACACTTTTTTCAGTGTGGCTTTAACTTTGAATGGTCAGGAACTAACTGTTGTAAGTTGAGGACTACTTGCATTGTGCAAACCCAAGACAATTTGGTTCAGTCAATGAATTGTGATTGAGAAAATAATAGAGCTGGCAACACTAAAGCCTCAAAATGGCCTTGGCCAGGTCAGCTTCAGGGTTGACAGGGAAACGCTTTATGAGGTAAAGAAAATCCTGTATCTAGATTGCATAGGGGCCGATTGCAGTACCTAGTGCAGGAGTCAGCAACCCGTGGCTCTGGAGCCACATGTGGCTCTTTCATTCCTCTATTGAGGCTCCCTGTTGCTGGTCAGCTCCACAATTGATAGGGCTTTCAGTTAGGACAGATAGAGGAAGAATGATGCCATGCTAGGAGGATACTCTATGGCGGGGGAACCGGACTTCAGGTCAGCAGAGGAAAAAGGACATCACGTTAGGTAGAGACTATGATGGGGGAACCGGACTTCTGGTCGACTCCATAATTGAATGGAGGCTTCCGGTTAGGACCTTTGTGGCTCTTTGAGTGTTTAAGGTTGCCTATCCCTGACCTAGTGCAATGGAAGGGGTACCCACTCTCCGAGGCAACCTGGGCCAAGAGCTGGGATGTGAAGGCAGAGAGGTTGCTTAAACAGTTCCATGACAAATCCCCAGAAACCTAGGGGGCCTCCAGGGGCTGGAAGAGGAGGTTAGAGTGAAACTTGAATAACCTCTCTACAATTTCTTTTCCTTGCAGGAATTTCTTTTTAATTAAGCGGGGGGCCAACTGTCAACCCTGAAGCTGACCTGACTGAGGCCATTTTGAAGTGTCAGTGTTGCCACACTGGAGCTGAGGGATAGGGAGAGGGGTGGGGGAATAGAGATAGCTGGCATTTTGTATCCAAAACAAAATATATTCTCCTGGGAACCAAGGACATTTCCATAGGTGGTCGGAGAGAGGAGGAGTGAAGTTACCAGGCAACCGGACGGTACCTTGATTGGACCATGTGACTAATTCTTTGGGGAAGGGGAAAAAACTTTTACTTTTAATTAGGTGAAAACCGTGGGGACATTCAGAGTTGGTTTTTACCAGCCTGTCAATATGATATAAAACTATTCTTTGAGGAACCTACCTACCTCGGAGTTCTGTTTGCTATGGGTGTATTACTTGGAACCCTGACAAGAGCATTTTGTTGTGACTTGTGAGCCAAGTCTGTATTTCGGAGCGATGGGAATCAGTCCTTCCATGTGCAAATCAGTGATGCTTATCATCTTACAGATGTCACAGGGCAATTAAAATAAATGGAAAAAGCCCGAAGGAAAGGCAGATAAACTGGCTTAATGATGGATATCTTCCTCCTGCACTTAGCTTCAGCGTGTTGGGCTAAGTCCACCATTCTCTAGAATGAAAATATGGAAGTTCCTCTCCTCTCCGTATTTACTTTTTGGGACAAGGATGAAAGTGATTTTTTTCCCCTTTCAAATTGCTTGGCTGTCCTTTCTTTGTTGTTTGCTAAAACGACATTTGAAACCAGACTTTCATCGAATTTGTTTTTTCTGGAAGGTGTTACAGATGTCTGGGCAAACAGTAGCTTCCTGATGCTGACTGTTTGCTCCACTGGGATGATTTGAAGCAGGGGACAGGAGCTGGCCTGCTAAATGTTGCCCCACAACTTCCATTCTCCTGGACAGCTGGCTGGTGATTGGAGTTAGTGTCAGGGGTGAAATGCTACTGGTTCGCTCCAGTTCGAGCGAACCGGTAGTGATAAAAAATCACTACCGGTTCTTCTGAACCAGTAGTGATAAAAAATCACTACCGGTTCTTCTGAACCAGTAGTGATAAAAAATCACTACCGGTTCTTCTGAACCAGTATTTTCGACGATCAGTTCTGCTGCATAGTTTAGCTTTGCTAGAAAGCAGGAAATCCTGCTTTCTAGCGAAGCTAAGTCATGTGGCACAGCTGATCCCCCTCTCGCTGTTCTACTTACCTTCCCAAGCCTCCTTTTGGCTCGTACTGTGCATGTGTGTGTATGCACTGCACACATGCGCACGCAGCATGCATTTGGCATGCACCACGCATGCGCGGCCAGCGAATCGGTATCAAACCGGTTCAGATTTCACCACTGGTTAGTGTTCGACAATATCTGGAGAGCCAAGAGTCTCCCATCTTTGATTGAAAGCAGCGCCCGCATTTGCTTTGCTCAACTGTGCATTTCTGAACTAACCCAATTTTCTGGATTTGTATGGAATGTTGAACTCTTTTGTGAAAGAAGGCAACATGGGGAAAGTTGGAACGAGGTATGTTGTGCACAGTATGAATTAATGATTCTGGGAAGAAGGAAACACGGGAGTTTGGAACAGGCAGTTACAAGAGTTATTTGAGATTTATATATGTCAACCTTCTAGATCTGGAGAAGGGGACGATGGTCCAGGCAGGACAATAAACCCAGTATAGTGGTACCTTGGTACTCAACAGCTTCAAAACTGGTCAAATTTGATACTCAATGCATTTTGATGTGCAAATGTTGCCCCGGTACTCACTGTTTGTTTGGTAGTTGATATGCTACAGTAGGAAGGCCACAGAGAATGGATAGGAACTCAGCCATGCTGGAAAGGTTGCTGACATAGGAATGGAATGGAATAGAACAGAATAGAAAACAGAAGAGAAGAGAAGAGAAAATAGAGAGTAGAATAGAGGACAAAATAGAGAAGAGAAGAGAAGAGAGAAGAGAGAATAGAATAGAATAGAATAGAATAGAATAGAATAGAATAGAATAGAATAGAATAGAATAGAATAGAATAGAATAGAATTCTTTATTGGCCAAGCGTGATTGGACACACAAGGAATTTGTCTCTGGTGCATAAGCTCTCAGTGTACATACAAGAACAAGTGATAAATCATGATCATCATCATTATAAAATAGGGAGCAGACAAGAAGTCCTTCCTGGCAAAACAAAATGTTGCACAGTAAGTCACATGGTTTGTTTGGTTCTCATCATTTTTAGTACTCATTGCACATCCTGGAACCAATGAAAGATGAGTACCGAAATACCACTGTATACTGAAGACTGATACTGACTATACTTTCCAGCCCCCGCTAAGCAGTTTACAGAGTCAGCTTATTGCCCCCAACAATCTGGGCCCTCATTTTATCCGACCTCAGAAGGACGGAAGGCTGAGTCAACCTTGAGCTGGTCAGGATCTAACTCCTGACAATAGGCAAAGTTAGCCTGCAATCCTGCATTCTAACCACTGTGCCACCGTGCACAGCACTTTGTCTTATATACCGCTCCATAGCGGTAGCACTTTGTGCAATAGCACTTTGTCTTATATACCGCTCCATAGTGCTTTGCAGCCCTCTCTAAGCAGTTTACAGGATCATTTTATTGCCCCCAATAATCTGGGTCTCATTTTACCGACCTCGGAAGGACGGAAGGTTGAGTCAACCTTGAGCCTGGTGAGATTCGAACTGGCAAACTTCAGGCAGCCGGCAGTCAGCAGAAGTAGCCTGCAGTACTGCATTCTAACCACTGTGCCACCGTGGCTCATAACTGATAATGTACTGATTACAGACTAAAAGAGTAACGGGCCATTGATTAAAGGGAAAGCTTCCCCTCGCACATATGTGCTAGTCGTTCCTGACTCTAGGGGGCACTGCTCATCTCTGTTTCAAAGCCGAAGAGCCAGCGCTGTCCGAAGACATCTCCGTGGTCATATGGCCGACATCACTAAATGCCAAAGGTGCAGGAAACGCTGTTACCTTTCCACCAAAGGCGGTCCCTATTTTTCTACTTGCATTTTGTACCTGCTTTCAGACTGCTGGGTTGACAGAAGCTAGGACAAGTCACGGGAGCTCACCCCGTTATGCGGCACTAGGGATTCGAACTGCTGAATTGCTGACCTTTCTATCGACAAGCTCAGCGTCTTAGTCACTGAGCCACCTTGTCCCTCTCGGGCCATTGATTATACACATGTAAATTTGTCTATATCCTAAGATCTTTTTTTTCTTTTCTTTTTCTTTTTTAATTAGCTGGCACCCACATGGGTACATCAAGTTACCAACGCAGTCTGTCCTCTCCAGTAATATCCCTGGGGTTACAGGCGTCTGGAATGCAAATGGTTTTTGCAGTCCTGCCTCCTGAACAGCAGGCAGCTTATTGGAAACAGATGCTGGCCTTGGATAGGGAAGGCAGGACGGCATAACCCGCCAGTCAGCTTTTGGCTGATAGAGATTTCTCGGCTGCCTTTACGGATAGTAGCAGAACTGATTTAAGAAGGGATTCCCAAAGAAGTTCCTCTCCCAAATCTATTAAACCGTCCGTGCCTTTTTTTTTTATCAAGCACTGCGTCACTTCAGAAATAATCTGCAGGATTATATAATATTTTGGGTGTATGTTGGAAAAGCCTTCTGTGGAAAAATGGCTAATTAAGTTATGGGACTGCATAAAAAAAAGCCTCGTATTTGAAAATGAAATCTGATGCAGAATTGAGGTCGATCTGGAAAGCATTCCTAGTTAATGATTTGATCCACAGATTTTGTACTCCAGCCTAAATTTGGGGGTTTCTACATTTAGAATTTGGTAAATAGTATTTCATTGTTCAATTTTCCTCTCAGAGAATAACTGACTTCCGTTCACCCAGAGAGTTTCTGGGGCTGAGGGTGGATTAGAATGCAAGTCTTTCTAGGCAAACCCAGTTCCTTAACCATCATATTCCCCACAATGCTGGGTTGTTGTTTTTTTTTTTTTGTATAAAGTTTTATTTTCTTTTAATACAAACATTTCGTCATTCATTCAACAGTGTGTTGTCTGGGTACAAATTTTTTGTGTCATAACAGTTTAAGTTTACCACCATATTCATTACTTATATCTACTCTTATTTTAATACTAAAACTTAATACTTAACATATCTATTATTGTAACATTTCTCTTCTTAACTTGTCTAACTTTATTATACCTTGCTTTCATATTTATTCTCTAACCATTGATAAAATAAATCCCATATATGGTAGTAATCAGATTCTTCCTTTCCTTTAATTGCAAGTGTTAATCTATTCATTTCTGCACATTCTAATATTTTCTTAATCACATTTTCATCTGTAGGGATCTCTTCACCCAATGCTGGGTTGAGGTGACAAACAAAGTGGATATAGATGTATATTTGGGGGTGGTATTGGCAGAAAGTAATTCTCATAACTATTCCATAAAACGACTGAATCAAATTCAGCAAGTTTTCAGCTGCAAACTCATGAAAGTCCAATTTAAATTGGCTAGAGATGAATCACTTTCCCAAAACAAGTGACTTCTGTAACGCGTGGTGGAGTGGATTTCTCCTCCAGTTCCTGGAAAGTTAATTGAAACAAAATGGCAAGGAACTTCTCACAATTAAGTGTGCTAGGAAAAAGAAATCACTGCCTTTTCCACAGCTAAAATCCCACTGCCATAAAACTTCGACAAGTTTCTCAGTGTCTTTTTCAAGTGTGGGATAGAAATATCCACTCCCCCATCTCCCTTTAAAATATCTCCTCCATATAATCCTGAGAATAGGACTTACCTTTTGGGGAGCAGGTTTCCAAAAATAGGAGACACCCAGGATGGTCAAAGTGAGGAAGAGGAGCAGAATCAAACTTAACACAGCCCAAATCTGGGCTCTTTTGTAGAGCCCCTTCTTGGCAGTGTGAGCCTGAAAGGAGAAGAGAGATCTTCAGGAAAGACCAGATTCGGACAGGTCACATAATAGAATTTTAGAATCATAGGGCTGGGAGGAACCTTGGAGGTCTTCTAGTCCACCCCCCCTTACTCAAGCAGGAAACCCTATACCACAAGCAAATGGCTGTCCAGTCCTAGGCTGCATTAACAGAAAGATAGAATCAAGATCACGTGAAGTGTTAATACCACATTATCATGCCTTGGTAAGTCCACACTTGGAATACGGCATGCAGTTTTGGTCGCCACGATGTAAAAAAAAAAAAGATGTGGAGACTTTAGAAAGAGTGCAAAGAAGAGCAACGAAGATGATTAGGGGACTGGAGGTTAAAACATACGAAGAACGGTTGCAGGAACTGGGTATGTCTAGTTTGATGAAAAGAAGGATTAGGGGGTGACATGATAGCAGTGTTCCAATATCTCAGGGGCTGCCCCAAAGAAGAGGGAGTCAAGCTATTCTCCAAAGCACCTGAGAGCAGGACAAGAAGCAATGGGTGGAAACGAATCAAGGAGGGAAGCAACTTAGAACTAAGGAGAAATTTCCTGACAGTTAGAACAATTAATCAGTGGAACGACTTGCCTCCAGAAGTTGTGAATGCTCCAACACTGGAAGTTTTTAAGAAGAAATTGGACAACCATTGGTCTGAAATGGTATAGGGTTTCCTGCCTAAGCAGGGGGTTGGACTAGAAGACCTCCGAGGTTCCCTGCCAACTCTGTAATCCGTATTCTCTTCTTGAAAACCTCCAGTGATGGAATACCCACAATCTCTCACTGGGGCAAGCTGTCTCACTGATGAATTGTTCTCACTGCCGGCAAATGTCTCCTTAGTTATGGAGCACCTGCTTACAGAAAGACCAAAGAATCACACTTTGGAGGCCCATGCATGCACAAGTCTTGCCTTCCCACACCCCAAAGAAGAGTCAAGTAACGGACTTACGTCATGCTTGCAGAATTCCTGGGACCCCTCCGGGAGCTGCTTCCCCATGCTGCTTCCCCCTTTGAGTGTCAAATCTTTCTTTTTGGTCACAGAGAGTGGGACGGGTGAGACGCTGGGACTGGGGTGGAGTCAGGATGCCTTCGAATCCTCCTTGAGCAGAGTGGAGGGCTTCCTTCTTTTCTTTTTCTTTCCTTTTTTTTTTGTCTCTCTCTCCAGGCGGCTGGGCTAAATGTGTGGCTGTTGGCACAGCCAAGTCTGCAAAAGTGCAGGAGAGGATACATTTCAGAAGGGGACAAGGGTGCTCTGTTTCTTCTCCGAACTCATCCTCCTTGCATGCCCGACCTTCCTGGAAAGAGATTTGCCATTTTTATTTCAAATGCTAATTCCTTCTGGGTTTTCCACCCACTTCTGAGCTGTTATTTTGCTAAGCGCCTTTCTAGTCTGGCTGGATTCTTGATGGCGAATAGAATAGAATAGAATAGAATAGAATAGAATAGAATAGAATAGAATAGAATAGAATAGAATAGAATAGAATAGAATAGAATAGAATAGCATTCTTTATTGGCCAAGTGTGATTGGAAAAAAATTGAGGGAAATGCAGAGGGAAAGTAAGTAGATTTCACCCTGGCACCAAATATCTGCTGAGGGCAGGGAGCTGAGGCTGAGTTTCTGTCTCCCTTAAGATTTCTCTTTCTCTTTTAGGGGAAATATAATATTCTGCCTTTTTAAATATTTCTCAAAATATTTCATTCTTCTAGGAGGGGTGGCTTCCCTCAATCCTATCTATCCATCTTATCCATCTTTCCACTATATAAGCTATTTTTCAAGGCACCCGAAGGCCAGACAAGGAATAATGGATGGAAACTGAACAAGGAGAGATTCAACCTGGAAATAAGGAGAAATTTTCTGACAGTGAGAAAATCAACCGATGGAAGAGAAGTTGCCTTCAGAAGTTGTGGGAGCTTCATCACTGGAAGCTTTCAAGAAGAGACTGGACTGCCATCTGTCAGAAATGGTGTAGGGTCTCAGTGAGGAAGCCAGATTCACTTAGCAACCATTTTACAGGTAATCCTTGACTTACGACCACAATTCAGTCCAAAATTTTATGTGGCTAAGCGAGGCAGTTGTTCAATGAATTTTGCCTCATTTTATGACCTTTCTTCCCACAGTTGTTAAGTGAATCACTGCAGCTGTTAAGTTAGTCACACGGTTGTTAAGTGAATCCGGCTTCCCCATTGACTTCGCTCCTCAGAAAGGTCGCAAAAGGGGATCACGTGACCCCAGGGCCTCTGCAATCGTCATAAATATGAATCAGTTGCCGAGCATCTAAATTTGGATGACGTGACCATGGGGATACCTGCCATGGTCGTAAGTGTGAAAAAAGGTCGTAACTTGCTTTTTTTTCTGTGCCGTTGTACATTTTGAACAGTCACTAAATGAACTGTTGTAAGTTGGGGAATGACCTGTACTAGTTTTAACGGCTGCAATGATTCACTTGGCAAGGAAGGTCGTAAAATGGAGCAAAATTCACAACGGTCTCATTTAGCAACCGAAACTTGGGGGCCCAATTGCGATCATAAGTCGAGGACTACCTGTGCAAGCTTTGAAGAGATATTAACCATAAGTGTTTGTTTTATGGAATGGTTTTTTTAATTATCTTCAGAGTAGACTAGAAAAAGGCTTATTAGTAATACTGACTGACAACTTGCCTAGTGGTTAGATCCGTGGGCACGCATGCATGCGCACCGGGGTGGGGCGCATAGAATTATGGGTGTGGGCACATGGCATGCACAACTCCCCCGTGCTTCCCCCGCTTTTGGCACACGATGGCAATAAAGTTAGCCATCACTGGGTTAGATCATTTATCCAACTGGTTATTTCTTCTGTGCTGGAATCAAGATAGAACCAAGCTTATTGATGTGTTGGTGGTGCTCTCTTGTGATCGGTGGTGGAACAGCAAGTAAGAAATTTCTAGATAACCTTTCTAACTTCCGCAGAGGTGAACCGGTATACAATTTCACCGTAATTCTTGAGAGGGTTTCAGGATAAGATTTGCTAATCTGCTGGTCGGCAGCCCATAATCTTCAGTAGAAGAGAGAGGATTATGCCATGTGGGATTTCTAAGAGGGCTTCAGAAAGGCCGTCTTAACGCGGTGTTCTCCAGATGTGTGGGACTTCTCAAAAATCTCCTGCCAACATAGTCTTGGGCTACCGATGGAAAAAAAAAAGCAGTGAGTTTAATTGCTTTGCACAAGCCATAGTCGGCTTTTCAGGAAGAAAAAAAAAAACAGTTTGCAAGAACTATTTGCAGGCGATTAAAAAAAGGGATATCATTGCTACCCTCTGCAACTCCAAATTTAAAACCTAGGTAAAACTGGGACAATGCTACGAATATCTAGATTCAGGTTAAGGAGGTTTTAACCTGAATATAGATATTCACTGAGTGGGACGTGGTAGCTCAGTGGCTAAGACGCTAAGTTTGTCGATCGAAAGGTCGGCAGTTCAGCAGTTCGAATCCCTTGTGCCGCGTCACGGGGTGAGTTCCCGTTACTTGCCCCAGCTTCTGCCAATCATGGAGATGTCTTCGGACAGCACTGGCTCTTTGGCTTTGAAACGGAGATCAGCACTGCCTCCTAGAGTCAGGAACGACTAGCACATATATGCGAGGGGAACCTTTACCTTTAGGGGAATCTTTACCTTTACTAGATATTCACCAGGCTTGAAATTCTGGGCTGTCCGAAGATGTCTCCTGGTCATGTGGCCGGCATGACTAAACGCCAAAGGCTCATGGAACGCTGTTACCTTCCCACCAAAGGTGGTCCCTATTTTTCTACTTGCCTTTTTTTCCGTGCTTTCGAACTGCTAGGTTGGCAGAAGCTGGGACAAGTAACGGGAGCTCACCCCGTTACGCAGCACTAGGGATTCGAACCGCTGAACTGCCGACCTTTCGATCGACAAGCTCAGCATCTTAGCCACTGAGTCACCGCATCCCTAATCTATACTATAAAGCCCCCTTAAATTGGGAATACTCAGAGATTGGTGAGGATCTCGGGGAGGTCCCAGGCCCCTCATTTCTAAAGAGTGCATTGGCCGCTAAGAGAAAAATCTCCCCAAGGCTGTGAGAAGTCAAATCCAGACTTTACAATGACTTGTAAACCGTGCATTTTCTCTTGGCTGCTTGTCGGCAAAGGGTAGCTTTTGCTTAAGCTGCAAAAAATGGAATTAAAACTTCCCACTTTCCAGGATGGTTGCTTTCCTTTCTGAGTAGCTGACAGCCTTTTCCCAGGAGGTGGGATCCTTTAATGTGGCCATAAAACAAAATGAAGGCATATATTTTCCTGTGTGGCTCACATCTGCAAAAAGTCAGCAATAGGAAGAAAAGAAAAAAAAAAAAGAGAGAGAGAAAGAAGAGCAGGTGTTATTCCCTTTCCCCTCTACTGAATTCTTGTTTGTCATTTTAATAAAAAAAATACCCCAGCATTAGTAGGCCTAATTATTGCCCTACATTTAATGGAGGCAGTGCGATGGCTCAGCGGTTAAAGATGCTGAATTTGTCAGCTGGAAAGCTGACAGTCGAGGTTCGAGACCCGGTCGCTATGCGATGGAGTGAGCTCCTGTTACTTGTTCCAGCTCCCGCCCATTTAGCAGTTGAAAAGGATGAAAGTGCGAGTAGATAAATTGATACCATTTCGGTGGGAAGGTAACAGAGTTCTGTGTGTGTTTTGGCATAGAGTCAGGTTGGTCGCATGTTTTTCATTGTTTTTGGACAATGCCGGCTACTTCGACTACGTAGGAAATAGAGACGAGCACTGTGCCCTAGAGTCAGACACGACTGAACAGGGGAAACCTTTACCTTTTCAGGTAGTCCTTGACTTCACTTAGTGACCGTTCAAAGTAACAAGGTGAGTTATGACTCTTTTTCACACCTCCCAAAAGACTAGTGTCAGGTTTCGATGCTATCTCAAAATAAAAGAATGAGAGAATGAGAACACTTCCTTAAAGGAAGGATATCGGAGCAAAGAACAAGACCTATTTTTGCCCACAACAGACCTGTGAGATAGATTGAGCTAAGAGAAAACAGCTAGTCCAAAATCACTCAGTGAATTGGCATGGCTGAGGGTGGATTAGAACTAGTAGGGCTCCTTGCTCTTAGACCAATCTTAACTAGCATCACAGAGCCTCGGTGGTGCAGTGGTTAGAATGCAGTGCTGCAGGATGCTTCTGCTGACTGCCAGCTGCCTGAAATTTGGCAGTTCGAATCTCACCAGGCTCAAGGTTGACTCAGCCTTCCAACCTTCCGAGATCGTTAAAAGGAGGACCCAGATTGTTGGGGGCAGTAGGCTGAGTCTATAAACCTCTTAGAGAGGGCTGTAAAAGCACTGTGAAGTGGTATATAAGTCTAAGTGCTATTGCTAGTCCTTCTTTCCTTCCTTCCTTCCTTCCTTCCTTCCTTCCTTCCTTCCTTCCTTCCTTCCTTCCTCTCCGTCCATCCATCCATGGTGGCACAGTGGTTAGAATGCAATATTACAGGCTGATTCTGCCGACTGCCAGAAGTTTGATCCTGATCGACTCAAGGTTGACTCAGCCTTCCATCCTTCCAAGGTGGGTAAAATGAGGACCCAGATTGTTGCAGGCAATACGTTGACTCTGTAAACTGCTTAGAGAGGGCTCTAAAGCACTGTGAAGCGGCATATAAGCCTCAGTCTATTGCTATTGCTATTCCAGTTCTATAAAGCTGACCAACGCATTGAATTTGGGTGGAACTGCACATACAGGTAGCTTTCAATTTAACAAAACCCAAAATTTCCATTGCTAAATAAGACAATTCTTAAGTGAGAGGTGCCCCATGTTACAGCCTTCTTTGCCCCCCCCCCCAGTTGTTAAACGAAATCACTGCAGTTTAAGTGAACTGGGGCTATTAAGCAAATCTGACTTGGTTTGTCGGAGGCCAGCTGGAAAGATTACCAACTGGTGAGTCCATGACCCCAAGACAGTACAATTGTCATAATTACATGCCGGTTTCCAGGCGCCAGAATTTCGATCACGTGACCGTGGGGAATGCTGCAACGGTCATAAGTGTGAAAACCGGTCATAAATCCCTTTTTCCCCCCAGTGCCCTTATAACTTTGAACAAACGATTGTAATCCGAGGATCGTGTACAATGGATACAGGCAGGGGTGGGATTGAAAAAATTTAGCAACTGGTTCTCTGCCCGGTTGTTGGGTGGGTGTGGCCATGGGGGCGTGGTCTAGTTGGTTTCCTGCACCACAGTGGCAGAGGGGCGTTTTTGCCCTCCCCAGGCTCCGGAAGCTTTCCTTGAGCCTCCAGGAGGGCAAAAATGGTTTCTACCAGGCTCCGGAGTCCGTCTGGAAGCTGGACATGAGCCCGTTTCCGGTCTTCTGATACTTCCAGTAGGCCCTCCCAGAGCCTCCACGTGGGCCCTGCACTTACCTGGCATACAAAACAGGCTGTGTGGAGACTCCTGGGAGGGCGGGGCAGGGCAGGGCGGGGCGGGGCGGGCGGGGTGGGCAGGGTCAGCCAGTCCTTGCAACTACCGGTTCGGTGAACCAGATTAAAATTAACATCCGATTTTCCCTAACCGGTCTGAACCGGATGAATCCCACCCCTGGATACAGGATGTGGTCCAATCTGGAATCCTCCTCCTGCATCTCATCATGTATCAGAAAGCAGACGGATAGTCAGCCCCCTCTTCAGGCTTCTGCTGAAATAAGGGTGGGAGATATTTTTTTCCACCCCCTCCCCAAACTGGCTGAGATCGTTAGAGCCCTGTTGTAATGGCGTGGAAAAGCTGCTTTCTGCGCGATCAGCACTAGCAGATAAATAGTCCGCAGGGACCGATTACAACTAGTTGGCATCAACAATAGGTCAGTGCAGAGCTAAGGAGATTAGACGTGATTGCTGGGTGTGCAAAGGAGGGCAGTTCATGTGTGCGAGCCTTGTACGCAAACAGGCGTGGACTTTCGCTGGGTGCTGGGGAAAATAACTGGGCGTTGTTTTTTCCATAGACTTATTTCCTGTGTCATATAACTTCTCATCATATTCTTTAACTATTTTTTTTTTTATGGACGCCTTTTGGAATTGTGTATGTCCCTGGTCATTTTACTGCAGGGAAAATCATTGGGCATTATTTTTTTTTCCATAGACTTATTTTCTGTGTCATATAACTTTTCATCATATACTTTTTTTTTTTTAATGGACTCCTTTTGGAATTGTGTATGTCCCTGGTCATTTTGCTGGGGAAAATCATTGGATATTAAGAGGCAGAGTTCAGTGGTGAAATCCTACCGGTTCGCACCGGTTCGGGCAAATCGGTAGTGATAAAAGCTACTGGTTCGGCGAACCGGTAGTAAAAAAAAAAGCTACCGGTTGGTCCGAACCGGTATTTCTGACGATCAGCTGTGCTGCGTGATTTAAAATTGCTAGAAAGCAGGAAATGCTGCTTTCTAGTGAATCTAAATTGCGCGGCACAGCTATCCCCTCCCTCGCTGTTCTACTTACCTTCCCAAGCCTCCTTTTTCTGTGTGCGGCACGCATTTGGTGTGTTTTGTACATGTGCATGCAGCGTGCATTTGGCATGCATTGCACATATGTGGGCAGTGAACCGCTGGCAAACTGGGGAGGATTTCACCCCTGGCAGAGTTGCTTTGCCTTCAAAATCTCTTGGGAGATTTAATTCCACAGGTTCCCCATCCTTTTTATTGTTATTATTATTATTATTATTTGAGGTTACAGGCAGTCCTGAGACTTAACGACCATCCTTAGGGTTGGGAAATTCGCCGTTAAGAGGTGAGCTTTGTTCAGGGAAGCATCGGGTGTACCGTACCCGATTTTAGGAACTTTTTTTGCATTAGAGACCCAAGGGATTGACTTTTATCGCCTCTTGGATATGTCCTTTCTGGCCAGTTTCATGATTTTTTATGAAACAAAGCTTTTAGGGATTGCAAACTGGCAAACGGCTGCACTTTGGGAAGGGCTCACGGGTTAAAATTGTTTCCTCTCCACTTTTCTTTTGGAGGGAGAGATGATTTATCCGGCTCTATTAATGATGTGTTTACTTTACAAGAGAGTGGAAGCGTAATTATGAAAAGTGATTCTGGCTGCTGATTCTAGCCATCGGCAGGATGGTCTTGGAGCCTTTTAGTGCCGTGCCTAGAAGAGCCATTGCATCTTACCCGAATGAGTGCAAGATATAGATAGATATATTACTTTCGTTCTTTTACTTTAAAAAAAACACACAAAATAAAAGAAATGGCAGCGATTGTAACCTCACCGTAATAGGATAAAAGCCACTTTTGCAGGGACGAAGGGAGGGAGGGGCCGGTGGAACTTCAAAATAACGACGGAAGGATATATCTAATATCTAAATTTGTATGGTGGGAGAAAACCCCTCAAGTTATCTTATAAGGTATTACAAAGTGCAAAAGAAAGAGAAAGATCGGTTCTACCAGATTGGAAATGGCACTTTGCTGCCTCTTCAGCTTGGGTGAACGAGAGCAAGTGGTTAAGAAATTGAAAGCGACTGGGTCTTTGTTACTTTTTATGCATGCATGCCCGGTTCGTGCATGCGCCAGTCTTCCACATATGCACCCGGCCTTCCATACATGTGCTTTGCTCGCATGCACTCCTTCCGTGCATGCTCCCGGCCTCAAAAACGTGCCTAAATAGAATGGCATAGAGCCAAGGCAGGCCCACACGTGATTTCTGCTACCATTTCGGGTGAACTGCTCCGAACCGGCTGAATACACCTCTGGCTACTGGAAGTTGGAAGGATATGATGTAAAATTTAGATGGCATCAGAGGTGGGTTTCAGCAGGTTCTGACCAGTTCTGGAGAACCGGTAGTAGTGGTGGGTTGCCTCCAGTGGGTTGCCTCCGGTACTACAACCGGCGGGAGACTCCGCCCACCGACCCCGACGTCATCAAAATGCTTCTGTGCATACGCAGAAGAGCATGTGAGCGTGAGTAAAGCAAGCGCGCGCGTACGCAGCCCCATTGCAAACTGGTAGTAAAGGTAAGTAGAACCCACCTCTGACCGGTAGTGGAAATTTTGAGTATTTCGGAGAACCGGTAGTAAAAATTCTGACTGGCTCCGCTCCCATCTATTTTCTGCCTCCCAAATCTGAGCTGATCAGGAGGAAATGGGGATTTTGCAGTAACTTTCCCCTGGATTGGGGAGAGAATGGAGATTTTACAATATCCTTACCCTGCCATGCCCACCAAGCCACGCCCACAGAACCGGTAGTAAACATTTTTGAAACCCACCACTGGATGGCATAGATCGTTACGGAATGACAAAGCTAAGGTTAAGGTAGATTTCCGAAAATCATTTTGTTAGTCAGGCCATTTGTTAGAGTATGGAGTAAATCTAAATCTAGTTTGTGCACAAGGAACATTTTATCATAACTAAACATACTGCAGTTTTTTCAAAGGAAGAAATCAAGAGAAGATCTGATAGCAGGAGGATATGCACGTTAATAGTTTTCTTCTTCTATCAGATTGCATACAAATAATAACACTAATTCAAAAGATTTTGAAGCCTAATATATGATTGAAACCAGAGACTTTCAGGATTAATGGACGGACAGCTAGATTTTTTGGGTTTTTTTTGCCTGAAACAGAAAAATTGCACTTATGACTTGTGGTTTTGATGATTAGAAAGAAAAGGGATAATAGAAAAAAATGAGCTTTTATTCTTTGTAGTCGTAGAGCGAGAGATAATTTTGTAATCGTACTTATAATTGCTGCAAAGAATATCAGAAGGTTCTTTCTATTTCTTTTTATCTTTTCTTTTTGCCCTTCTGACTTGGTTTCTCGTTTTCTTTTTTAAATTTTTGTTGTTCGCTTGTATTAGTTTTTATGTTCTATTTTAAACTTTTAATAAAAAATATATAGAGAGTGTATATAAAAAATGAAGAGAGTTAGTTGATTATATGGTTGTGAAAGAAAGGAAGATCAGAACAGTAAATGCTGAGGTTTATTTCCTCCCTCCCCCCTTCTTAAAAACAGTCTCTGGAGAAAGAGGAAATGGATTTTTGATGATTTGGAGAGGAGAAAAAGAAAAGGAAAATCTCCTTCAAGTTGAGATTGAGCCCCTTGATGGCTGTGTCTACATCACATGATTAACCAAGTTAATTATGGGAGGAGAAATTATGGTATTGTGCAATTTCCCTAACTCAGTTAATTAGCTCCAACATCTATCTTGGAAGGAATTAATGGTAGCCCACATTGGACAAGTGTTATCTCTTCTTGATTTCCAAATACAGTATTGACAAAATGCTAGAGAGGCCCTATGAAAACCAAGCCTCTCTAGGAACATAGTCTCTGTTATCTTTTGCCTCCATTGGCTAGGACAGGGTTGGGCAAATGTGGCTCTTTTACAACCTGTGGATTTCAACTCCCAGAATTTCTGAGGCAGCTTGGCCCTGGGCTAGGATGTACACGTGTTTAAAAGAGAATAAAGGGGAAGGGTAGATTAGCCTCCCAACTCTATGATAGTGGTTGTTTTGCTCAGGAAGAGAAATGACCTACAGTAGGTGACATTTGGGAGGACTAATAGTTTAGGGTGTTCAGAAGACAAGGTTGCAAGGAAATTGAGTGAGGTCAACAATAGATACGGACAGGGGTGGGCTTCAAATATTTAGCAAGGGGTTCTCTGCCTGGTTGCTAGGTGGATGTGGCCATGGTGGGTGTGGCGTAGTTGGCCTCCTGCACCATGGCGGGGTAGGGGTGTTTTTGCCCTCCCCAGGCTCCGGAGGCTTTCCTCGAGCCTCTAGGAGGGCAAAAATGGCCTCCCCAGGCTCCGGAGGCCTTCTGGAGGCCAGAAACAGGCCCATTTCCAGCCTTCCCGAACTTCTGGAGGGCTGTTTTGGGCCCTCCCCAAGCCTTCGTTGCAGCCTGCACTTACCTGCATCCAAAACGGGCTGCGTGGGGACTCCTGGGAGGGGTGGGGTGGGGAGAGCGGGGCCAACCAGGAGTGGGATTTGGGGTTCTCCAAACTGCACAGAATCTTAGCTAGAGGTTTTCCCGAACCCCTGTGAATACCCAGAAGCCCACCCCTGGATACGGAGCTCTACAGAGTGGAGAGTTGGTCTCTGACAGAAAGCCACTTGAAGAGACCAGAAGCATTTGAAATGTGAATTTACAGGCGGCTGTTATGTTATGTAGGTAAGTTGGGCTGACGAAATCAGAAATGAGGAGGTGATAAGCCGCCTGGGAAAGCCAAAGGGAAATCATCAAAACCATAAAAAAGTGAAAATTAGAATATTTCGGATATGTGATGTGACACCTGGAAAAATACAGCATATTTCACCTTAAACCTCCAAGGAAAGATTGAAGGCAAATGAGATCCAGGCAGAAGAAGAGCATCATGGCTTCAAAATTTAAGGGACTGGTTAGAGACAAAACTCAACAGCACTTTTTCGTGCAGCTATTGATAAAAATAGGATCGCCAACATGATTGCCAACGTCCCATGACGGATATGGCAGAAGAGGAAGAAGAAGAAGAAGAAGTAGAAGAAGAGGAAGAGGAGGAGGAGGAGGAGGAGGAGGAGGAGGAGGAGGAGGAGGAGGAGAAGAAGAAGAAGAAGAAGAAGAAGAAGAAGAAGAAGAAGAAGAAGAAGAAGAAGAAGAAAAAGAAGAAGAAGAAGAAGAACAAGAACAAGAACAAGAAGAACAAGAAGAGGAGGAGGAGGAGGAGGAAGAGGAGGAGGAGGAGAACAAGAGGAGGAGGAATAGGAAGATGAAGAAGAAGTAAAAGAAGAGGAAGAGGAGGAGAAGAAGAAGGAGGAGGAGGAGGAGAAGGAGAACAAGAAGAGGAGGAATAGAAAGATGAAGAAGTAGAAGAAGAGGAAGAGGAGGAGAAGGAGGAGGAGGAGGAGGAGAAGGAAGAAGAAGAGATACCATCTTGCGATCCGTGAGAAAGGTGAAAAATTAAAACACAGATAAACGAATAACAATTCTCAAAGGACAAGCATATTGCTTTTCCTTGGAAGTAAGACCCCGGAACTACAACCGATTTTTAACCTGGATAACCTGGATAATCTCGTGTCGCCCGAGATTGCAATTCTAGTCACACTTCCTAGAATGCAGGATTAGTTCCAGTCAACAATGCTGATGGCTTCCTAACCATTTTTGAAAAGAAGATTTGCTTGAAGTGAAACATGCATCAGTCCGGGAAGTTACTTCTGAGTAAGCCTACCGGAGGTTGGGCTGTAAATGAATATCCATAACAGGGTCATGATGAGATTAAGTTGGATTCCTCTAAATGAAGGTAGTTAGGCTGGATTTCCAGGGATTAACTTTAAAGACAGATGGAGTACAATAAACTGGGTAATTAGGCCCGATGGATCAAGGAACAATTTCGGGGAAAAAAAATTCAGGCAGGCTGTTTACTGCATGTTGAGGCTTTGTAATTCATTCAGGGCTTCCAAAATAACTATTAAGAGGCTCTTTAAAAGCTGGAGGGGGAGGAAGGGGTGTTGGAAAGGGAAGGGGAGAATTCACAAGGGCTGCTTTGCAGCAGGCGGAAGAAATCTATTGAATTGTTCTAATATTGTTCCTCATCTGTGTTTTCTAATAAATAGCAGAATAGGAAATAGCTTTTTAAGAGGAGATTGTCAAGGATTTGACCCGGCAAAAACACACACTGTATATTTTTTTAATATATATATATATATATTTCTTTTTTTGGTAGTTTGCAAACAACGTGTTTAAAGACATATAATAGGTAAGGAAAGAGATGGGGGTGTAGAGAGGCATTTCCCTCCCCCCTCTCTTTCCCCAGTGATATCATATGTGCCATGGCCAACGTTGTGCCTCCCATTTGAAAGCAAAATGTTGTTGTTAGTTGCAAAGTCGTGTCCAACCCATCATGACCCCATGGACAACGTTCCTCCAGGTCTTTCTGTCCTCTACCATCCTCTGGAGTCCATTTAAGGTCACACCAACTACTTCAGTGACTCCATCCAGCCACCTCGTTCTCTGCCGCCTCCTTCTTCTTTTGCCTTCAATCGTTCCCAGAATCAGGCTCTTCTCCAGTGAGTCCTTCCTTCTCATTAGGTGGCCAAAGTATTTGAGTTCCATCTTCAGGATCTGGCCTTCCAAAGAGCATTCAGGGTTGATCTCCTCTAGTTGATCGCCTTGCAGTCCAAGGGACTCGCCGGAGTCTTCTCCAGCACCAGAGTTCAAAGGCCTCAATTCTTTGGCGCTCAGCCTTCTTTATGGTCCAACTTTCACAGCCATACATTGCAGCTGGGAAAACTATAGTCTTGACTATACGCACTTTTGTTGGCAGGGTGATGTCGCTGCTTTTTAGTACGCGGTCTAGATTTGCTATAGCTTTCCTCCCCAGGATCAAGCGTCTTTTAATTTCTTGGCTGCAGTCCCCATCTGCGGTGATCTTGGAGTCCAGGAAAATAAAATCTGTCACTACCTCCATTTCTTCCCCATCTATTTGCCAGGAATTGAGGGGGCTGGGAGCCATGATCTTAGTTTTCTTAATGTTGAGTTTCAAGCCAACTTTTGCACTCTCCTCCTTCACCTGCATCAAGAGGCTCTTTAGTTCCTCTTCACTTTCTGCCATTAGAAAACACAATAATCAGCTTTTGATGAATGACACTTTTGGAATGTGTAATCTGGGGCTACTGAGATAGATGGCCCTCAGAGTTTCTGCAAAGTTCCCACCGAGTTGTGGTTCTTAACACAACCAAAGGGGAAATGGGTTAAGTCCACAGGTGAGACCTCTGTTAATAGGTACTTGAGTTTGTTAGGATCTGCCATTAGTCAAGGTTGCCAGTAGTCAACCTTGACTAATGGCAATGGCCTGGATAAATTCCTGCAGTTGGCTGGGCAACATTTTCAGAAATGGTTCACCACTACTGCCTTCTTAGGGCTAAGAGAGAATGACTGGCCCAAAATCACCCAGCTAACTTCCATGCCTAGGACAGGAGCTGTTAAAGCTCTCCTCCTCCTCCTTGTCCTCCCTCTCTCGTCTTTCCTCCTCCTTTCTCCTCTTCCTGCTCCCACTCTCGTCTCTCCTCCTCCTCCTTTCTCCTCTCCTCCTCCTCCTTTCTCCTCTCTCCTCCTTCTCCTTCTCCTCCCCACTCCTCTCTCCTCCTCCTCCTTTCTCCTCTCTCCTCTTCCCCCTCCCCCTCCCCCCTCTCCTCTCTCCTCCTCTTTCTCTTCCTCCTTTCTCCTCTCTCCTCCTCCTCCCGCTCCCCGAATTGTCACAGCAATGGGAACACCTTTAGAGCAGAAAGGATGAACAAAACTGGCTCCATTTTTTTCAGAGATACACAGATGGGATGCATTCACACCAGTGGCAGGCAATAATATGCAGTGAGAGGTTAAATATGTCTTGTGCAAGAGCCAATCCCCAATGTTTCCTTTCTTAAATCAATGGGCAATATGTTTCCTTTTAGAGTATTCTCTCTCTCTTTTAATTACTCAGCTGGCTGGAACAGAACACATTGGTGACTGAACATGCAGGTGGAATGTGTAATATTTGCTTTGCATGTTGTATCTTCAGAATCTTTATCTTAGTTCTCCTTATGGTTTCTCTTCAAGATGGAGCAAAGCTTCTGTGCTGAGATCGAAAGACAGGGAGTTGATTCTTCATACCTTGTCTTTCTGGTGAAAACATTTTCCTTAGGAAGACTTGGAAACAGAGAAATTGTGGGATGTGGGAAAGCTCTTGGCATCACCATTTGTAGCTGGATGAGAATGTAGCTGAAGGGTCTCCATGCTTTTCTGAGTCAACACAGACACAGACTCTTTACAGCTCACCAAAGGGTGAAATTTATGGGGGAAGCATGTCCAACCCACAAGATAATGAGATGTGAGTGGAAATAAGGAAAAAAAATTCTGACAGTGAGAGCAATCAACCGATGGAACAGACATTCCCTTTAGAAGTTGTGGGAGCTTCATCACTGGAAGCTTTCAAGAAGAGGCCGGACTGCCACCTGTCAGAAATGGTGTAGGATCTCCTGCTTGGGCAGGGGGTTGGATTAGATGACCTACAAGGTCCCTTCCAACTCAGTTAATCTGTTTAAGGATCTATTGGATAATATCCATTTCCTCAATTGCAACTTGCTGAGGTTACTCTCTAGTGCTCTTGAAGTGCAGATAAATTGTTTAATGGCTTATTGGCTGAAAAAGGCTGTAAAATGCTGAAATCAGCCTGGAATAGAATAGAATAGAATAGAATAGAATAGAATAGAATAGAATAGAATAGAATAGAATAGAATAGAATAGAATGAATATTGGAATGAAAGAGTGGGATGGGATGGGATGGGATGGGATGGGATGGGATGGGATGGGATGGGATGGGATAGAATAGAATAGAATAGAATAGAATAGAATAGAATAGAATGAATATTGGAATGAAAGAGTGGGATGGGATGGGATGGGATGGGATGGGATGGGATGGGATGGGATGGGATGGGATGGGATGGGATAGGATAGGATAGAATAGAATAGAATAGAATAGAATGAATATTGGAATGAAAGAGTGGGATGGGATGGGATGGGATGGGATGGGATGGGATGGGATGGGATGGGATGGGATGGGATGGGATGGGATAGGATAGGATAGAATAGAATAGAATAGAATAGAATGAATATTGGAATGAAAGAGTGGGATGGGATGGGATGGGATGGGATGGGATGGGATGGGATGGGATGGGATGGGATGGGATGGGATGGAATGGAATAGAAGAGAATAGAATAGAATAGAATTCTTTTATTGGCCAAGTGTGATTGGACACACAAGGAATTTGTCTTTGGTGTATATGCTGTCAGTGTACATAAGGAGAATAAAATACATTCATCAAGAATAAAAAGATACAACACTTAGTGATAGTCAAGATTACTAATAAGCTAGGAAACAAATAAAAACAATATAAATTGAAAGATACAAGCGACATGGTTATAGCAATAAGTGGGAAGAGATAGATACTAGTAAGGAAGAGAAGAATAATAGTAATACAGTCTTAGTGAATTATTTGACAGTGTTGTGGGGATTAGTTGTTAAGCAGAGTGATGGCGTTCGGGAAAAAACTGTTCTTGTGTCTAGTTGTTCTGGTGTGCAGTGCTCTATGGCGTCATTTTGAGGGTAGGAGTTGAAACAATTTATGTCCAGGATGTGAGGGGTCTGTAGATATTTTCATAGCCCTCTTTTTGACTTGTGCAGTATACAGGTCCTCAATGGAAGGCAGGTTGGTAGCCATTGTTTTTATATATAAAACCCAGCCAAACTCTTTGTATGCGAAGCCACTGTCTTTGCAGTAATATCTCCCATTTCATCTTTGAAAGTGAAACTCCGCTGCAGAGAGCTTTGAACATTTTTCAGGAATTCAAGTGTTGGGTTTATTCCTGGGTCGCTGCTGTCTAAGAAGATCTTTTTCAAATGGCCAGGAATAGGCTTTCATTTCCTACGCTTTTCAAAGGCTGAAGTGGTTGCCTTTATTTTTAAGGCAAAAAGATTAATTCTAGAGGGTGCTTCGATGGAAATGCTCTGTGTGCCAAACACATGAGAAACGGGGAAGGTTAATTGACTTGCAAACAGATCTTCGGCATCCGTTAGGAACCGGCGGCATGTGGGGTATGATTACTTCATTAGCAATAGCACTTATATATCGCTTCACAATGCTTTACACCCTCTCTAAGCAGTTTACAGAGTCAGCCTATTGCCCCCAACAATCTGGGTCCTCATTTGACCCACCTGGGAAGGATGGAAGGCTGAGTCAACCTTGAGCTGGTCAGGATTGAACTGCTGGTGGTGGGCAGAATTAGCCTGCAATACTGCATTCTAATGACTGGGAAGGAAGGAAGGAAGGAAGGAAGGAAGGAAGGAAGGAAGGAAGGAAGGAAGGAAGGAAGGAAGGGCAATAGCACTAGCACTTAGACTTATATACTGCTTCATAGTGCTTTACAGCCCTCTCTAAGCAGTTTACAGAGTCAGCCTATTGCCCCCAACAATCTGGGTCCTCATTTGACCCACCTGGGAAGGATGGAAGGCTGAGTCAACCTTGAGCTGGTCAGGATTGAACTGCTGGTGGTGGGCAGAATTAGCCTGCAATACTGCATTCTAATGACTGGGAAGGAAGGAAGGAAGGAAGGAAGGAAGGAAGGAAGGAAGGAAGGAAGGAAGGAAGGGCAATAGCACTAGCACTTAGACTTATATATCGCTTCACAGTGCTTTACACCCTCTCTAAGCAGTTTACAGAGTCAGCCTATTGCCCCCAACAATCTGGCTCCTCATTTGACCCACCTCGGAAGGATGGAAGGCTGAGTCAACCTTGAGCCGATCAGGATCGAACTCCTGACAATGGGCAGAGTTGCCCTGCAATAGCACTTAGACTTATATACTGCTTCACAGTGCTTTACAGTCCTCTCTAAGCAGTTTACAGAATCAGCATAAGGCCCCCAACAATCTGGGTCCTCATTTTACCCACCTCGGAAGGATGGAAGGCTGAGTCAACATTAGAAAGAAGAATTGATCTGCATAACAGAGTTAAGCCTATCTTACAGTGTGAGTCAGGTGGCAGGCATTCAGTAGCGATTGGCAACCTAACTTGGTCTCGGGGCCATGAGAATTTGAAGGTATTTTGTAGGGGCACTTGTAAAACTTTCTGCATGGTGGCTGTGGGCTATCACAGAATGCCTATCTGCTGGCTCAGTGGCTACGACACTGAGCTTGTCGATCAGAAAAGTCAGCAGTTTGACGGGTCAAATCCCTAGCACAGGTCTTCTGCGTGAACAGGGGGTTGGACTAGATGACCTACAAGGTCCCTTCCAACTCTGTTACTGTATGAGGTTGCTTTCTACCTTCTGGCTTCCTAGATTGCGGGACTGGGCAGCTCAAACCAAGAAACTTCCTAGAGGTCCCTGCTACACCAGAAGGGATCATGTAAGCATTCATAACCTGATAGCAAGGGGGGAAAAAATCCGTAACATCTAGCAAGAAAAACTAGCAAGAGTTTCTGATTAAATGCAACTCCCCTCTTATCTTGGAATGAACCAGCAGGAAAAAAAAAGAGCTTGCTACAGGTTAGACTGAGGGTTCCCCAGGAACGAAAAAGAGAAAACGGCCTATTACAGGGTAGGTGGTTTGCAGGATTCAATGAAGAATCAGTCAGGTGTAGACTTTTTCTAGGACAGGGGTCAGCAACCTGCGGCTCTGGAGCCACATGTGGCTCTTTCACTCCTCTGCTGCAGCTCCCTGTCACTCAAAATAGGCATCACAACCGCCAATGTGCGACACCCGCTGGCACATGATTTATTGAGCTTTTCAACCCCCCTGGTAGGCCAACCATGAATAAATCCAAGAAAAGAAAAGTTTCAGAAGAAAACAGAAAGTTTAATTCAACTAAATGTGCTAGTTTTGTGGCCGTTCAAGAAATAATCAGGCACAGGAAGGTTTTTGTGGCTCCCGGTGTTTTCTTTTCTGTGGGAAACGGGTCCAAATGGCTCTTTGAGTGTTTAAGGTTGCTGACCCCTGTTCTAGGAGGAGAAAGGAAGGAAGGAAGGAAAGAAGAAAGGAAAAAAGGAAAAAAGGAAGAAAGAAAGGAGGAGGAAGGGCAAAAGGAGTAAGTCGAATGCTCCCTTCCCTTCCCTTTTCCCTTCCCTTCCCCTCCCTTTCTCCTTTCTTTCTTTCTTTCTTTCTTCCTTCCTTCCTTCCTTCCTTCCTTCCTTCCTTCCTTCCTTCCTTCCTGTCTTTCTTTCTTTCTTCCTGTCTTTCTTTTTTCTGTCTGTCTTTCTTTCTTTCTTTCTTTCTTTTTCTTTCTTTCTTTCTTTCTTCCTTTCTTCCTCTCTCTCTCTCTCTCTCTCTCTCTCCTTCCCTCCCTCCCTCCCTTTCTCTCTCTCTCCCTCTTCCACCCTCCCTCCTTCTCTCCCTCCCTCTCTCCCTCTCTTCCTCTCTCCCTCCCTTGTCTGATGCCTTTCTTGACTATTTTTCCACAATGCTCCATCTCATTTTTTGGTCGAGCTTTACCTTCGGTTCTTTGTTTACACTTGCTTTTCAAACCCTTGTTTTCTCATCTGTAGTCCTCTGTTCAGCACTCTGTCCATTTTCTTAATAAAGTAAAATGCTGTTCCAAACAGGCATTTTCTTTGTACCCAGAGGGCTGTAATCTCGTAACTTGCCTCAGATGGCCAGAGCCTTTGAAAATTGACTACCGGTTGCGGCGCTGAAAAATACCTTGGTGTTTTCTTTTATTAACAGAAAAAAAAAAGAGAGAAAAGCATTTTCCTTATTTAAGCCTTGCTCATATCTCCCTGCTTAATGGGGAAAGAAAATATCTCCTCTAAGGGCATCCTGGTTACATGGCGAGGAGGCCTATTGAAGGGGGGAAGGAATGAGATTTCCCCTTGCAGAGCCTTTTCCCAGCATCCAGCATAATTTGCTGCTCTTTTTTCCTGGGCTAATGAGGACCCTTCAAAACAATGCACTGGACAGCAGTGTCTACCAATTTTTTTTTCTAAGAATGCCTATGAGGTCCCTAGGAAGTCTTGAAAACAAAGGGGATGCTAAGGATGGAATCTTTGCTTCTCAGCATGCCACTTTCCCCTCTTTTATCTCTGTCCAGAGAGTCCTCGACTTACAGCCATTCCCTTAGTGGCCATTCAAAGCTATAAAGACACTGAAAATTGACTTATAGCCTCACATGACCGTTGCAGCATTCCCCACGGTCACAGGATCAAAATTCGGGCGTATTTAACAATGGTTGCACACAGGGGTGAAATGTTCTCGGTTCGGACCGGATCGTCCGATCCGGTAGTGATGGCGGTGGGTAGTTCGGAGAACCAGTAGCAAAAATCCCTGCACCCGCCCCCCATGCCCAGCTGAGCCACATCAGAGGCTTTTTTAAAACTTTTAAAAGCATTTTTTCTACAACCTCCTCCGATGAAAAAATGCTTTTAAAAGTAAAAAAAAAAGCCTCTGATGATCGCGCGGCTCAGCTGGGATCGTCAGAGGCTTTTCAAAGCATTTTTTTCTGCAACCTCTTGGCCGAAGAGGTGGTAAAAAAAGTGCTTTGAAAAGTCTCTGAGGATCCCAGCTGAGTTGCCTGATCGGCAGAGGCTTTTCAAAGCATTAGAAAAAATGCTTTGAAAAGTTAAAAAAAAAAAAGTTGGCCACGCCCACCCAATCACATTACCCCCCACCACCCCCACCACCAAGCCATGCCTAGTTGGTTCTGTGGGCGTGGCTTGGTGGTGGGGGTAATGTGACTGGGTGGGCGTGGTCAACTTTTTTTTTTAACAGAGTTGGAAGGGACTTTGGAGGTCATCTAGTCCAACTCCCTGCTCAAGCAGAAAATCCCATACCATTCCAGAAAAATGTCCAAACTCTTTTTAAAAATTTCCAGTGATGGAGTGAGTGCCCATAACTTCTAGAGGCAAGCCATGCCATTGGTTAATTGTTCTCACTGTCAGAAAATTTCTCCTTAATTCTAGGTTCGTTCCCTCTTTGATTCATTTCTCTCCATTGCTTCTTGTCCTGTCTTTAGGTCCTTTGGAGAATAGGTCTTTATGTCTGTCTCTGTCTCTGTCTCTGTCTCTGTCTCTGTCTCTGTCTCTGTCTCTGTCTCTGTCTCTGTCTCTGTCTCTCTGTCTCTCTGTCTCTCTCTGTCTCTCTCTGTCTCTTTGTTTCTTTCCCTCTCTCTCTCTCTCTCTCTCTGTCTCTGCCTCTCTGTCTTTGTGTCTCTGTCTCTGTGTCTCTCTCTGTCTCTGTCTCTCTGTCTCTCTTCCCCCCTCTCTTTCTCTCTCTGTCTCTCTTTGTCTCTCTCTGTCTCTCTCTCTGTCTGTCTCTGTGTCTCTCTCTGTCATCTCTCTCTCTCTCTCTCCCCCTTCTCTGTCTCTCTCTCTCTCTCTCTCTTTTTCTCTGTCTCTCTCTCTCTCTCTCTCTCTCTCTCCCTCTCTTTCTCTCACTGTATCAGGTGAAGCACAGAGCTCAAGTGGTATCTAAAAAAACAACAACCCCGCACCCACGGGCAGGAAATTGCTAATCCCAGTGTGAATAATGGATGATGGCAGGAGCTGATGTTTAAACAATGCAGCAAGACTACCTTGTGGAGTAGACAACCTGTGTTTTCCAAAAGAGTTGAACTCTCGTTTTCACAATCCATTGTCATTGACAATGCAGCCTGGAGCTGACAAACCTTGAAACCCAAAGAGATGGGGGACATGTCCTTCATTTCAGCTATAACACACACCTTGCTGGAATTGCAGCTCTTGTTATGTTAGGTTAAGTCAGCACCACGGACAGTTCCAATATGAGAAATATTAGTGGTGCAGAAAAGCAGTCTTTTCTTAATTTTCCTACAGAGCCAAGTTGTACCAAATGTCACAACCAAGTTGAGATCGTGTCAGAAAGACAGGATTGAAGTTCAAAAACTGAAATAAATCAATCATGCCTGTCAAGACAATCAGGGAATAATCCCAGAAGAGAATATGGCTGAGGGATCTGATCTCCCCTAAGCTACTTGGAGGGCATTGAATAGGTTGAGGGTGGGATTGCTTAAGTGTAAAACCAATATCCTCAAGTGGGAAGTTGCTGGCAGATAACAATACGTTGTGCGAATGTGACGAGATATCGACTCCGGCCTGTTTGTTGGTTTGCCAATTACTACCAGTAGAACGCACCGAAAGTGATTTGTTTCTGGCCACACGATAAAAGCCAAAAAGGTGGCCCCCATTTTGGCAATTTCAGGTTTGACCTGGACACGAAATAAATAAATACATCACTCCTGCCTTCAAACCTCAACTCCATTTTTGTAAGCTCAACTAGGAGCCCTGTGAAGTTTGATTCTTCTTCTTCTTGTGCCATATCTGTCATCGGATGTTGGCGATCATGTTGGCAATCCTATTTTTGTCAACAGCCATATGAAAAAGAGCTGCTGAGTTTTGTCCAAACCAGTCCCTTAGGTTTTGAAGCCATGATGTTCTTCTTCTGCCTGGACCTCATTTGCCTTCAAGCTTTCCCTGGAGGATTAAGTGAAGGATGCTGTATTTTTCTGGGTGTCGCATCCCATGTCCAAAATATTCTAACTTTCGCTTTTTAATGGCTTTGATTATAAGCCCTGTGAAGTTTGATAGCAGGCACAATTCTAGCCCATGAGTTCCAGGAGGAATATAATTTTACATACTTTGCATTTCACACACATAGAGGTAAAAGTTCCCCGGCACATGCGTGCTAGTCGTTCCCAACTCTAGGGGCGGTGCTCATCTCCGTTTCAAAGCCAAAGAGCCAGCGCTGTCCGAAGACGTCTCCATGGTCATGTGGCCGGCATGACTCAACGCCAAAGGCGCACAGAACGCTGTTCCCTTCCCACCAAAGGTGGTCCCTATTTTTCTACTTGCATTTTTTACCTGCTTTCGAACTGCTAGGTTGGCAGAAGCTGGGACAAGTAACGGGAGCTTAGTCTGCCACGTGGCGCTAGGGATTCGAACCGCTGAACTGCCGACCTTTCAATCGATAAGCTCAGCATCTTAGCCACTGAGCCACCACATCCCTCTTTCATAAACATATGCTCACCCAAAACATCTTGGAAAGTGTGAGGATGGACAGGGGAAATGAGACTTGTTACAGGCCACCTGTACAGACTGAGCATTAGCTTCTGTTAAAAGAGAGCTTGCAAGTCTGTTTCCATTCCCTTCTTTTTGACGTGCCCTTTCTCTTCCCCGATTTCTCCCCAGACAGGATGAGAGTCAGACTTTGATCTCCAGGAACTCAAGCTGAGATGGTTGCCCAGCTTTCATTGAATAAGCTCACATTTGGCATCGATATGCATCTCGCAACACTCATAAATGCTAGAGGAGTTTTCTTCTTTGTTGAGAGCTTTATTTTTCTCCTCCAACCCAATCAGGCTCTCTGCTCCATCAAGGGTCTTTGAACTCACTTTGGGCTCATCTAATCCAAGAAAGAAAGAAAGAAAGAAAGAAAGAAAGAAAGAAAGAAAGAAAGAAAGAAAGAAAGAAAGAAAGAAAGAAAGAAAGAAAGAAAGAAAGAAAGAAAGAAAGAAAGAAAGAAAGAAAGAAAGAAAGAAAGAAAGAAAGAAAGACGGAAGGAAGGAAGGAAGGAAGATAAAGCCATCAGTCTGCTTCCTTGTCTTCGCTGCCTTCAGAGCTGTTGGCCTTTTTTGAAAAATTCTTTCACCCTTTGTTCCTCTCCCGCCCCATTGCCAAGAAAACTTATTAAAGATGGGCAGAAAAATCAAGACATTCTTCCGACAATGATCCGTATTTTAATCCCCAAGTTCCACAAAAGCTTTCACTGGGGTCATAGAATTTGTCCTTCTTTATCGACTCTTTTGCATTGTATGTCTAGTTTAATGAAAAGAAGGACAAGGGGAGACATGATAGCAGTGTTCCAATGTCTCAGGGGCTGCCCCAAAGAAGAGGGAGTCAAGCTATTCTCCAAAGCACCTGAGGGCAGGACAACAACCAATGGGTGGAAAGTAATCAAGGAGAGAAGCAACTTAGAACTAAGGAGAAATTTCCTAACAGTGAGAACAATTAATCAGTGGAACAACTTGCCTCCAGAAGTTGGGATTGCTCCAACACTGGAAGTTTTTAAGAAGACGTTGGATAACCATTTGTCTGAAGTGGTGTAGGATTTCCTGCCTAAGCAGGGGTTGGACTAGAAGACCTTCAAGGTCCCTTCCCACCCTGTTATTCTATGTATTCTATGTATCTTGTCTTGGTGAGAATCCAGCTTTATCTTTCTTCTTCAGGGAAGTCTTCCTGGACCTTGGCCAACTTGGAGAAGAGGTTGAAGCTCCCTAAGAGTTACAGCTGGCAATTTTGTTAGGTTCTTATGACATTTATACCACATTGTTCTTCTAGAACAACAATGAGGGAAATTTTGGAGTTGATCTGAAATGATATCCCACTGGAGATCCATACTCCACACAGCCCCGTTGCGAACCAGTAGTAAAGGTAAGTAGAACCCACCCCTGCTTCCAAGGTCAGTAAAATAAGGACCCAGATTGTTGGGGGCAAGATGCTGACTCTGTAAACCACTTAGAGAGGGCTATAAAACACCGTGAAGCAGTATATAAGTCTAAGTGCAATTGCTATTGCTATAAGCCCCCATGACCAAAACAAGACAATAACAATGTTTAGAATTTCAAATTGGAGCTTCCTGCATTTCTCCTTTTCTCAAGGAGCACCTCGGCTTTCAACTCAAAGAACTCCTTGGCTGACATAATAAAACCTGACCTATTATATGATGAGTTAGTGATTTCTGGTGGAAGTTAACAAGCCCACAAGACGAGAGCAGAGCAATGAAAGTCATTTAAAGGAGAATTCCTTGGGTATGCTATTTTTCCCCTCCCCTCTGGCTTTTACTTCTGCAGAATTGTCAGCACCACTTCCTAGGACATTTATAGTTTTGACATTTGAATCCCACCTTCAGTAACTTTGTCATAGTTCCCAGTACTAAATAATTCAAAAATAAGATCTTGTTTATGAGGGGGGCGAAAAACAACAACAGGGAAGTACCATCTCTCAAATATTCCTGTCAGCCTGGGGGCCTAAACCTACAGTAGTGGCCAAAATTTTGGAAACCTTTTGGGAAAAGTGTATTTTCTAAAACTAGCTAATAACACCACTTTTTTTGTGTGTGTGTAGTACTATAAAATTATATATCAATGGAAAGATAATTTAATCAAGAATGTTATGCAATAACTTTTATGAAGGATTTGCTATTAGAATAGCAGTTACAGTATAAAAAAGAAAACTGAAACACGTAGAAAAAACGGGATATAGAAAAATTACCACCATAGAAAAAACGAGATATACACAAATTATCATCATGTCAGCTAATACTTCGTTGGGTAACCTTTAGCATGAATTATGGCCTTACAACGTCTTCCCATGGAGTGAACCAAGTCTTTTAGTTCTGCAGCTGTTCTTATAATGCGAAACCAAGATTGAATGATGGCTTCTATTAACTGGGTTTTATTGCTGGGTCACTTCTGACTAACAAGTTTCTTTAGTCGGCTCCATAGATTTTCAATTGGGTGAAGGTCTGGTTATTCCCAGGCCATTCCAGAAGTGGAATAGGATTATCTTGAAACTAAAAAAAAAAAAAAGTGGTGTTATTAGCCATGAAACCTCAAAAATACACTTTTCCCAAAAGGTTTCCACAGTTTTGGCTGCTACTGCATACCTAAGGCTTAAAGTTTTTTTATGTCCCTGTTCCTGTTCTGCATGGAAGTTTCCCCAATAGCTCCATCAGTTCAGCCGTACTGCGAGACCTCCCACATCCCATCATCCTGATCGAGCCACAGCCCTGATTAATGGACAACCTCATGAGTCAGGCTGCCCAAGGCCCATAGCTATCCATGGAGTATATCCCTCGAGGAACCAGCTAGATATGGAATTCTGGAGCCACATGTGGCTCTTTCAGCCCTCTGCTGCGGCTCCCTGTCACTCAAAATATGCATCACAACCGCCAATGTGCGACACCCGCCGGCATTTATTGAGCTTTTCAACCTCCGGTAGGCCAACCATGGATAAATCCAAGAAAAGAAAAGTTTCAGAAGAAAACAGAACGTTTCATTAAACTACATATGCTAGTTTTGTGGCCGCTCAAGAAATAGTCAGGAACGGGAAGGGTTTTGTGTCTCCCAGTGTTTTGTTTTCTGTAGGAAACGGGTCCCAATGGCTCTTTGAGTGTTTAAGGTTGCAGACCCCTGTTCTAGCCTTATGAAGAAGACATGGTTAAAAACAATGGGCCTTAAAAATTCATATATGGAAGTTTTTGAGCTCTAAACAAGACTGCTATGTCTGAATGACAGCTGAGTTCACACTTTGCACTAAGCCAAAATCTGATTTATTTGCTTTAGGCATATCCTGTTGTTTGGACCCAGCTACAATAAATTGCAGTCCATCATTTATGGCTTAATGTGTTGTGCAAACTCAATGAACTGTAGTTTCTTTCGCAAGCCATTGCTTGGCTGATGTGCGAGTCCAGCTGTTCAGAGCAGCGTCTAAAGGAAGACTCAGATCTTAATGCTTTGTGCCAGTCTATAGCCGAATATACGGTACTTCTGGTCTATTACTAAGGTTCATAAACATGCATTTGCCTGAATTAGCTCTCACTCAGATAAGTCATTTGCTGGAGAATGTTCAAAAGAAAACATTAACCTTGATTTCATCTGCACTAGTAAGGAAGCTAATGTAGTTTCATTCACACCATTAGGAGGGGGGGGAGAAAAAATTCTAACTGAATTTTATTTTTTTGCATTAAGAAGTCAACTGATGAGAAAGAAAAGTTGATATAGGCATGGGCTAAGCTTGTTGGCATTTGGAGGAATTGTAGTTTAAAGTATCTGGAGGGCATCCGTTTTAAATTTCTTGCACCAGCCCTGAACGGCATCACTTGACCAGAAAATCCAAGAATAAAATTTCTAATTGCAATTGGTGCTCTCTTCTCCAGACTGCAGTTTTGGAGAGAATAGAATAGAATAGAATAGAATAGAATAGAATAGAATAGAATAGAATAGAATAGAATAGAATAGAATAGAAGAAGAGAAGCAAAGAGAATGGGAATAGAGAATAGAAGAGAAGAGAATAGAGGAAGAGAAGAGAATGGGAATAGAGAATAGAATAGAAGAGAAGAGAAGAGAAGAGAAGAGAAGAGAAGAGAAGGGGAATAGAGAATAGAATAGAATAGAATAGAATAGAATAGAATAGAATAGAATAGAATAGAATTCTTTATTGGCCAAGTGTGATTGGACACACAAGGAATTTGTCTTTGGTGCATACGCTCTCGGTGTACATAAAAGAAAAGATACATTCGTCAAGAATCATAATACGGTACAATACTTAATGATAGTCAAAGGGTACAAATAAGCAATCAGGAAACAATATCAATATAAATCGTAAGGATACAAGCAGTTACACAAGATAGATAGATAGATAGATAGATAGATAGATAGATAGATAGATTGATAAGAGAGAGAGAGAGAGAGAGAGAGAGAGAGAGAGAGAGAGAGAGAGAGAGAGAGAGAGAGAGAGAGACAGGTAGGTAGGTAGGTAGGTGGATATTTAGACGGATAGAGGCAGATGGATAGATTAGAATAGAATAGAATAGAACCCTGCCAACAAAAGTGTGTATAGTCAAGACTATAGTTTTCCCAGTTGCAATGGATGGCTGTGAAAGTTGGACCATAAGGAAGGCTGAGCGCCAAAGAATTGAGGCCTTTGAACTCTGGTGCTGGAGAAGACTCCTGTGAATCCTTTGGACTGCAAGGCGATCAAACCGGTCAGTCCTAGAGGAGATCAACCCTGACTGCTCTTCAGGAGGCCAAATCCTGAAGATGAAACTCAAATACTTCAGCCACCTAATGAGAAGGAAGGACTCACTGGAGAAGAGCCTAATACTGGGAAAGATTGAGGGCAAAAGAAGAAGGGAACAGAGAATGAGGTGGCTGGATGGAGTCACTGAAGCAGTCGGAGTGAGCTTAAATGGACTCCAGAGGATGGTAGAGGACAGGAAGGCCTGGAGGAACACATCCTGGGGTCGCAATGGGTCAGACACAACTTTGCAACTAACAACAAGGATAACAGGGTTGGAAGGGACTTTGGAGGTCTTCTAGTCCAACCCCCTGCTTATGCTGGAAACCCTACACCACTTCAGACAAATGATTATCCAATATCTTAAAAACTTCCAGTGTTGGAGCATTCACAACTTCTGGAGGCAAGTTGTTCCACTGATTAATTTTCTAACTGTCAGGAAATTTCTTCTTAGTTCTAAGTTGCTTCTCTCCTTGATTAGTTTCCATCCCATTGCTACTTGTCCTGCCCTCAGGTGCTTTGGAGAATAGCTTGACTCCCTTCTTCTTTGTGTTTCCACTGATCTTTCTCGAGGCAGGATGTAGTTTGTAGAATTCTCTCCTTGGACCTTTTAATTCTAATATTCTAGAATGATTACATCTCATTGACATCGTTAGTTTACAGTTTCTCTCATTTATCTCATTCTATTGGACAACCAACATTTTTTAGCCCAACTTGTAGAATGATTACTTCTCAAAGCCCTCGAGGAACAGGCAACCCAACTCCCCGAGCCAGATTGCTAGCCCCTCCCTCCCAAGAACCAGATCAAAGAGCCAAGTATTTTCTTCCTCCAGGCCTACACCTGTTGTGGCAGGATGCACAACCAGGCTTGGAAGTCGTACTTCGCCAGGAACCGAGGCTAACCTGAACCCTCAGAGGAAGTTGTTGGCCTGGCATCTTTCAGCAATGTGGTTTGTATGCTTGCTGGGAAGCCAAAACCAATCCTTACAGACAATTAATCTTGGGCTTGGATCAGATTCCCGTCCAATTGCTGCTGCGGTGCTATGGATGCCAATCCCGGAGAAGTTGGATGAGTTTTGTACACATATTGATGAGTTTCGATGCGAGCTCATGATAGCTCCTTGGTGAGCAAAAAGCAAGAAAGATAAATTTCTCCATCTACAATTAATCTTCAGGAGTCTTCAGAGCTGCTGCCTCTGAACTAAGCTGAGTCAAAGAGCAACATAGCTATCATAGAGAGAAGGGATTAAAAAACAAACAAACAAAACAACAACAACAACAACAGAAGGTTCTGATCAGGATCAGAAGTCTCAACTTTGAAGTCTGAAGGGAAAACATTCTGACTTCTGCTACCTATATTTTAAAATAGGTTTTGAATCTGAGAAGTAGGTGAGTTGGGAAAAAAGAAATCAAGCAAAAGCACTTAGATTTATATACCGCTTCACAGTGCTTTACAACCTTCTCTAAGCAGTTTACAGAATCAGCATACTGTATTGCCCACAACAGTCTGGGTCCTCATTTTACTCACCTTGGAAAGATGGAAGGCTGAGTCAACTTTGAGCTGGTGGGAATTGAACTGCTGGCAATGGACAGAGTTAGCCTGCAATACTGCGTTCTAACCACTGGGAAGGAAGGAAGGAAAGAAGGAAGGAAGGAAGGAAGGAAGGAAGGAATGGAAGGAAGGAAGGAAGGAAGGAAGGAAGGAAGGAAGGAAGGAAGGAAGGACAATAGCACTTAGACTTATATACTGCTTCACAGTGCTTTACAGCCCTCTCTAAGGGTTGACAGAGTCAGTATATTGCCCCAATAATCTGGGTCCTCAATTTACCAACCTCAGAAGGATGGAAGGCTGAGTCAACCTTGATCTGGTATGAATAGATGGATGGATAGGGAAGGGAAGGGAAGGGAAGGGAAGGGAAGGGATGTGAAGGAAGGAAGGAAGGAAGGAAGGAAGGAAGGAAGGAAGGAAGGAAGGAAGGAAGGAAAGAAGGAAGGAAGGAAAATAACTATAGCACTTAGACTTATGTACCACTTCACAGTGCTTTACAGCCCTCTCTAACCAGTTTACAGAGTCAGCATATTGTCCCCAATAATCTGGGTCCTCATTTTACCCGACTTCGGAAGGATGGAAGGCTGAGTCAACCTTGAGCCAGTGAGAATCGAACTGCTGAACTGCTGGCAGCCGGCAGTCAGCAGAATTAGTGCGCAATACTACATTCTAACTACTGCGCCACCACTATCTGTGTCCATTTGAATTTTATTCTTTAGATTCTGAGAACCCAGTTTAGATGGTTAGTTTATGGATCTGTGGTGTTAACCGGAGCCAATTATATAAACCATGTTTCAGTTAAGCATTCATATATCCTGTGAACATATTCTTTGCGATGTGGCAATGGATGGTCAAAGGCAGGACCCTTTGGTTCAAGGACCAGAATTTTGGTTAGAATTATAATCCATAATATTGATTGGGTCAAAGATCAGCAAAATTCAGGAGAATAAGACAAAAAAAAAATGCTTCTGATTTAGAAGTGGTTAGAATTCAGACTAAGCTTAGGAGCTCTGGTGGCTCAGCAGACTAATTAACATTCACTTACATCTGCTGCCTGCAATTACTGCAAGTTCAAATCTCACTAGGCTCAAGGTTGACCCAGCCTTCCATCCTTTCAAAGGTAGGTAAAATGAGGACCCAGATTATGGGGGCAATAAGGTGACTTTGTATAAATATACAAAAGTATGAAGGCTATTGCTTAACGCATTGTAAGCCGCCCTGAGTCTCCGGAGAAGGGTGGCATATAAATCAAAATTAAAAAAAAAAATATGCCAATGTGTGTTTGAAATTTTTCAAGATTCTTGGTGGAAGCACCAAGCCATAAAACCAAATACAGTTGACCAAATACAGTTGCTGCATTCCTGTAACATGGAAGGGGGTATGAACCAGTGGTGGGTTGCTACCGGTTCGCCCCGGATCAGGCGAACCGGTAGCGGCAGCTGTGGGAGGCTCCACCCACCTGCCCGGATGCTTCTGCACATGTGCAGAAGCTTCTTCGCATGCACAAAAGCATCTCACGCACCCACCAGTGAACTGGTAGCGATGGGTTTTGAAACCTGCCCCTGGTATGAGCTAAATACCATATCAACTAAATAAATTTATAGTTGAATGTGGCAGCCTAAGAGAATGGCTGAGAAACAGGCTAGGCCTTCAACTATCCAACTTCATTGTCAACGAACCTGGCATGCTCTATAAAATTGGCCTCTGTTTTTCGGAAAAACAGACTTCAGAAAGGAGCGATTGACAGCGGAGAACCGGTGTGATGAAAGGACTGCTTGCATCTCATCCCCTCTTCTGATTCTCTTCAAAACATTGTTACCTGCAGCTGTTTTCTATCCTTACTGCTCCAGGCTGACTGTTGTTGAGAGAACAATGTTGGAACGTAACAGTAGGTGGGGATAATTTGGAGCTCGAAACAACTAGTGGTGGCGCGCTCTTGTCCAATCCTTTTCCCACCCGAACGACTCTATCTATCATCAAACTAAGGAGCTACAAGTATTTAGAGAAATATGCCATTGGTTGCAAATGCTGGTTGCCAGGTTTTGACCCACATCCTCTTGAAATGTAATGGCATTTTTAGTGAAGCCGTGTTTTCGGCACCTCTTTCACAATCCTGACCCTTTACCATGCCTCTTACAATCTCAGCCTGCTGCCCGCATTGAAGGGTGGGCTTCAAAATATTTTAGCAAGGGGTTTTTTTTCCCGGTTGCTGGGTGGGCATGGCCATGGTGGGTGCTGTCTAGTCGGCCTCCTGCACCACAGCGGGGGTGGGGGGAGATATTTTTGCCCTCCGCAGGCTCCAGAGACTTTCCTCGAGCCTCCAGGAGGGCAAAAAACAGCCTCCCCAGGCTCCGGAGGCCCTCTGGAGGCCAGAAACAGGCCTGTTTTCGGCCTTCCTGAACTTCCAGTAGGCCTGTTTTTTGCCCTCCCCAAGCCTCTGCGCTTACCCATATCCAAAACGGGCCACATGGGACTTCTGGGAGGGGAGGGTTGAGGTAGGCGGGGCCAGCCAGGAATGGGATTTGGGGGTTCTCCGAACTGCACAGAATCTTAGCTAGAGGTTCTCCCGAACCCCTGCGAACCCCCAGCAGCCCACTCCTGCCCCCACCCCAAAATTCAGGGTTTATTTAGCTTTCCTGATTCCAAGAAGCATTATGACAGGAGTTTACCATGTTTCTTTTTGTTCATTTTTTTTTTTTTGCTAAAAGCAGCGGAAATTGGCTGTTGCATTCAATCTGGAACTAGCAGGTTCTTATAACCGCTGCAGTGTCTCCCAGATGAAATGGCCTGCGTGCTCCATCTTTTTGGCATCGCTGTGATCTCTTTTTCTTTTCTTTTCTGACTTTCAGGGAGGAATGTCAGAGCTGTTATTCAGGAGAGGAGAATGGTGTACAACTGAAGGAACTCACCCCTCCCTCCTGACAGCAGGCCAGGAGTTAGCCCAAGTCAAGTAGAACTTGACAGATTGATCTCTTCTTCCTTTGGAAAAAAATTAAAAAGTCAGCATCGAGGTAAGTGGCTGGGGGCAGCCTTTGTGTGCATACCAGGGGACTTTTGTGGGCTCGGTGAATTTATTTTATTTGATTGATTGACTGATTGGAGTGTTTAGATCTGGTCGTCAATTGCAGAGGTTCTCCAGAACAGCTTACAAAATCACAGAAATAAGCTTTTAGGCATAGATTTTTTTTTTTTTAAAAAAGACATGCAATGGAAGGAAAAATGATGAGGAAGGAAAATGACAACAAGGAATGAGACAAATAGAATAGCACTTATATACTGCTTCATTATATTTTACAGCCCTCTTTAAGCGGTTTACAAAGTCAGCATATTGCCCCCTACAATCTGGGTCCTCATTTAATCGATCTCTGAAGGATGGAAGGCTGAGTCAAACTTGAGTCAGTGGGAGTCGAACTGGAAGGAAGGAAGGAAGGAAGGAAGGAAGGAAGGAAGGAAGGAAGGAAGGAAGGAAGGAAGGAAAATAGCAACTGTGCTTAGACTTATATACTGCTTCATAGTAATTTATTTATTTATTTATTTATTTATTTATTTATTTATTTATTTATTGGTTCGATTTATATGCCGCCCTTTCTCCGGAGACTCAGGGTGGCTTACAATGCGTTAAGCAATAGCCTTCATACTTTTGTATATACCTGCTTAGTAGGGCTTTGCCCCACCACCCCCAAGCGGTGTTCTTTTTTATACAAAGTCAGCTTATTGCCCCCACAATCCGGGTCCTCATTTTACCCACCTGAGAAGGATGGAAGGCTGAGTCAACCTTGAGCCTGGTGAGAGTCGAACTTGCAGTAATTGCAGGCAGCTGGTGCTACTTAACAGCACTTTAGCGCCACCAACTTTACAACCCTCTCTGTTTACAAAGTCAGCATATTGCCCCGAACAATCTGGGTCCTCATTTTACCTACCCTGGAAGGATGGAAGGCTGAGTCAACCTTGAGCCAGTCAGGATCGAACTGCTGGCAGTCAGCAGAATTAGCCTACAATATTGCATTCTAACCGCTGCGCCACCACAGCTATTGCTGAATTGGTTTGTGTTGGAAATAAGCCTTTTAGGGTGGATAGATCATACCCTTCTTAGAAGGCAACTAATCCTGACACCTTCGCTGAGAACCAACGAACAACTTGCTTGGCTGGTAATAACCTGAAGTGGGTGGGGTTCCCCCCCACATCTTCTGCTTTCTTTTCTCAAAAGGCAATTGATACTATAAATGAGTATTAGGAATCTGGCAAAACCTCTTAAACGTCTGATGTGTTCCTTTGATGTCATCTTTCTGTTTCGGAATATGGTGTGGTGCTATGGTTAAGATGTTGGGCTGTGATGGTGGGGTTTTTTTTTTTTTGAAAATCTCGACAACTTTAAGATTTGTGGACTTCAACTCCCAGGATTCTCTAGCCAGCACTGAAGTTCACATACCTTAAAGTCACTATGATTGAGAAACATTGTGCTAGGATCTAGGGAAACTCAGATTTATATCCACCTCAGTTGCGGAAGTTCTCAGAGTGACTTCGGGCCATCCGGATTTCCAAGGCCAACCTAGGAAGGTGGAAGGAAGGTTTGCTATAGATCAGCCTTGAGCTGTGGAAATAACAAACGGGTCACAAATCTGATGAAGAAATAAATATTGCATGTTCACAGCAGTAGTGGGTTTCAAAAATTTTTACTACTGGTTCTGTGGGTGTATCTTGGTGGGTGTGGCATAGCTTGGTGGGGGTGGCAGGGGAAAAATACTGTAAAATCTCCATTCCCACCCCACTCCAGGGGAAGGATACTGCAAAATCCTCCTTTCCTCCCGATCAGCTAGAACTTGGAAAGCAGAGAATAGATGGGGGCGGGACCACTCAGAATTTTTACTACCGGTTCTCTGAACTACTCAAAATGTCCGCCACCGGTTCTCCAGAATTGGTCAGAACCTGCTGAAACCCACCTCTGGTTCACACGGGTTAGAAGGTGTGATCAGGAAAAGCAGTTTGTGGATTCTGTGGCTAGCATTGTAAAATAGAACAGAACAGAACAGAATAACAGAGTTGGAAGGGGCCTTGGAGGTCTTCTAGTCCAACCCCCTGCTTAGACAGGAAACCCTACACCACTTCAGACAAATGGTTATCCAACATCTTCTTAAAAACTTCCAGTGTTGGAACAATCACAACTTCTGCAGGCAAGTTGTTCCACTTATTAATTGTTCTGTCAGGAAATTTCTCCTCAGTTCTAGGTTGCTTCTCTCCTTGATTAGTTTCCACCCATTGCCTCTTGTCCTACCTGTAGGTGCTTTGGAGAATAGCTCTTGACTCTGTCTTCTTTGTAGCAGCTCCTCAGCTACTGGAACATTGCTATAAATGGAATATGGTTGCTTTGTTTGTGGCTTAGCTTTGTGGGATCCAGGCATTTTGTCATTTATTTATTGAACCATGGTCAAGCAATAGCAACGGTAGCTGGAAAAAAGAAACTTTGCAGTGATTGGGCCGTCTGGTATCCTAAATCAGCTCAGTAATTTTAGGAACTGGATCAGAAAATCTCATTTCTTGGCTCCCTTCTCCAATCATAAAAATACAATAGTGACAGAATCAACAACTAAGAATTTATCTGCCCTTGTTTTAGCCAAGCCTGCTGCTTCTCTGTGTAGGAGACTCACCCTGTATATGTGTAGAGAATGTTTCTTTTCAGGAATAAAACTGTTTTATCATACACACACACACACACACACACACACACACACACACACACACACACAACCAGCAAACCAACCAACCAACTAACTAACTAACTAACTAACCCTACATCAAAAATGTCATCAAAAAAAGCACAACAAAGAATGTTCTTTCTGCACCAACTCAGAAAACTCAAACTGCCCAAGGAGCTACCGATCCAGTTCAACAGAGGAATTATTGAGTCTGTCATCTGCACCTCTATAACTGTCTGGTTTGGCTCTGCAACCCAACAAGACAGACACAGACTTCAGAGGATAGTTAGAACTGCAGAAAAGACAATGGCTACCAACCTGCCTTCCATTGAGGACCTGTATACTGCACGAGTCAAAAAGAGGGCTGTGAAAATATCTACAGACCCCTCGCATCCTGGACATAAACTGTTTCAACTCCTATCCTCAAAACGACGCTATAGAGCACTGCACACCAGAACAACTAGACACAAGGACAGTTTTCCCCAAATGCCATCACTCTGCTAAACAAATAATTCCCTCACTGTCAAACTTTTCACTAAGTCTGCATTACTATTAATTTTCTCATTATTCCTATCACCCATCTCCTCCCACTTATGACTGTACGACTGTGCAGGGTGGAGATGATGGGATGGCTTCACATACTGTAGCAACTGGTTTGCCCAGCACTGGAAATGTGAGCGTGCATGTGTGCGGTGTCACAAAACACAGCAATTCGCTCTTGTGCATGGTCCATGCATGCGTACACCGTCAAGCAACATGGCAATTCACTTGCGCGCGCCGTACACAAATGCATGTTGTGTCAAAAACACAGCGATATAGGACAGGATTGCGGCTGGGTAGGTGGTGCAGGTTGCTACTACCGGTTCGGTCTGAACCGGCTGAATACCACCTCTGGATGGCATAATCCATACCCAATTGGAGGACATCAGACAAGGGAAACCTTGTCTTGTATTAATTCGTTTTGGGGTTGTTGTTTTTTTTGCACGTATCCGTTTGCAGTTTTTAAAGCAACGGATCCTTTAACAGAAACTCCATCTGTTGACCGCTGGTTGAACTCCTCTCTTAAATTTGAACATTTCCAAATTAGAGATGTTTGTTTTTGATAGGTGATGCAAATAAGCATAAAACAAAGTAGCTTGGAAAACAGAGACATATTTGTATGGATAAGTAAGTAAATAAATAACTGAAAACAGCTCAGCTCTAGTGATGGAGTTCATTAAAGAATTGGGGTTTCTTTTTAGAAGAGATATTACAACGAAGCACTGGAGTTTATTAGAAACTTCCTAGCATATGGTCAGTCTCTTTGCCAGATGCAATTTGTTAGGCCCTGAAGATTTAAAATTATTCAAAATAAATGAGCGATTCCTTGATCATGTAGCTACCCATGTCAAAAATACAGTGTGTTGTGTATCACACACAAAAATTAGCAAGGAAAAAGTTTATTTGATAATACATGTAGTAACAGCTGCAAGGATTGTCTATGCACAAAACTGGAAAGTGGAGGGAATACCTTTGGAAGAAGAAGTAATAAAAAAAAATCTTAGATTGTGCAGAAATGAATAGATTAACTCTGATGGCAGAGTTTTAAAATTTCAAGCCTGATGGTATAAGGTATTCTGTTGCGAGCAGAGGAGTGGAGGACTCTTCTTGTGAAATATCTCTGGACTCTCTGAATTGTATTAATGTCTGATATACAGTGCGGATTCCAGGCAGATGAGCTGTATTTGAGAATTGGTCTAGCAAAGGTTTAAAATAATAATAATAAAAGATTTAAAATAGCTTCATTCCAGTAACATAGGTGACAAAGTATGATATTTAGATACTAACAGGTACTGGATACATGGATAAGAGCCTTGATAGTACAGTGGTATACGCACCCTGTTATTAACACAGCTGCCTGCAATTTCTGCTGGTTCGAATCTCTCCAAGGCTCAAGGTTGACTCAGCCTTCCATCCTTTCTAAGGTAGGTAAATTGAGGACCCAGTTTGTGGGGGCAATAAGCTGACTTTGTATAAAATATACAAAAGGATGAAGGCTATTGCTTAACGCATTGTAAGCCGCCCTGAGTCTCCGGAGAAGGGCAGCATATAAATCAAATAAAAATAAAAATAAAATAAAAATAAGTGGGAGAGACCAGTGTGACTGGATGGCAAAGAAATATATATGAGCAGTCCAAGCATGTTCTTTTCAATTTATGAATGAAGTGGGTGAAGACACAGAGAAGGGATATATATTAAATCTGTTTGGAGGGATAGCTAATAACTACAAAGACAGTAATAAAATTCGAAACCACCTTGACGGATGAGAGAAAGGAGTAGAAAATAACAGCAAGAAATTCCACAAAAACAAAAGCAATAACAATAACATCTTTATGATGCTTCTTAGTCCAGAACAGAAATAGTATTACAAGGCTTAAAAATATAATAGCATTAATACACTTAGTAAATGTCGGCTTCTATACAGCTATTCACTCCCGTGGAGATACAGTAATATGTTGGCTTCTTGTGCAAAAAAAATTGCTGCTAAGTAAGTTAGTGCTAGTCTCTTTCAGTAAGTAAATAATCAATATATGGTAGAATGTGTCTGCATGATCTGGGAAATTAGTTAATAAAAACCGAATTAGTCTCAGCTGAGAATCCGTACGAAGCTTGCAGCGTCAAAACATGTGTTTGATTTTGTCTCATGTTCTCCGCTGTGTTGGGACAGAATTTCTGGGAAGTGGAAGCATGCAGCATTCTCCATTTTGGAAACAGAAGTCAAGTCCGAAATACAGAGAGGGGTTTATTTATCTGGCTTGGCAATAATCTTTGTGAAAAAGATCTTGGAAAGTTTGTTGAACACAAACACGAATCAGCAGTGTGGTGGGACCGCTCAAACACTGTTTTAACATTATTAACTTTTAATATTTAATGTTTTAACATTTTAATTGTTTTACATTGCTGCGTTACGATGTTAGAAGCCAGCCAGCGAGATAGGCGGCTCGTAAATGTAATAGCTATTAATATTAAATATATATTAATATTAAAATGAATTAAATAGCATTAATAGAAGCATAATTTTCCAAAGTGTATGAAATATTAGCTCCGCTCTTGGTTAAACCCATCTCAATGTGGCGTCCAGTTCTGGAGGCTATATTTTAGCAAAAATTTGGGCAAAGAGAAACAGTCTTAAAGAAGGCAGCGGCAATGATCAACAGGCTAGAAATCGGTTCTGTGATCCAAGTCGTGATATATTTCGTTTTGAGAGAAGAATTGTCAAATTTCTGGAGGGAAGCCCCATTGGGAAGAAGGCTGGTCCTTCATCCATCATCCCACTCTGAAGGGCGTGGAATAATTACTTAAGCTACAGGAAAGCCAATTCTAATTTAATTTACAGAAAATTTGCAGGCAGAAAAGAACAACTTGACAAATAACACTAATTACTCAAAGAAGCAATGCACTGCCCATCACAAAGAGTGTGTGAACTTCCATTGGTTTGAAATGCAATGCATGGGAGGGTTTTTATACTCGGCAGACAATTGAACTAGGCAGCCTCAGTGGTCCTTTCCAAATTTATTATTCCACGTTTCTATGTTCTCACACGTAGATACATACACACCAATGTGGCTCACACATTTTGCAAACTCTAAGAGTGGAATGTACTATATTTTGAAAACTCACCACTGCAATTTGCAGGCTGCCGATTATAGGTGAGGATCAGAGGTAGGCTGCTGGGGGTTCGGGAGAACCTCTAGCTAAGATTCTGTGCAGTTCGGAGAACCCCAAATCCCACTCCTGGCTGGCCCTGCCCAACTTGCCCTGCCCTTCCCCGGAGTTCCTACGTGGCCTGATTTAGATGCAGGTAAGTGCAGGGTGCGCATGGAGGCTCGGGGAGGGTGAAAAAAGGGCCTACTGGAGGGCCTCTGGAGCCTGGGGAGGCCGTTTTTACTTTCCTGGAGGCTCGAGGAAAGCTTCTGGAGCCCAGGGAGGACAAAAACATTCCCCCCTACTATGGTGCAGAAGACCCACTAGGCCATGCCCACCCAGAAACCAGGCAGAGAACCCCTTGCTAAAATTTTTAAAGCCCACTCCTGATTCAAAGATTCAAACTTGGTAACTCTACGAATTCTGTCCTACTATCGCAGCACCATCGAGAGTGTCCTGACATACGGCATTCTTGCGTGGCATGGGAGCAGCTCTGCAGCGGACAAAAAAGCTCTACAGAGAATCATTAAAACTGCCCAGAATATCATCGGGCTCCAGCTACCAGCCCTGGACGACATCTTCGAATCTCGCTGTTTGAGGAAGTTGCACAACATTCTCAGAGACTCTTCCCATCCTGCTTACAGTTTTGGACTGCTGCCTTCTGGCAGAAGATAAAGAACAATTAGAACTTGGACCACATGGTCTTCTGAATAGTTTTTATCCCGGAGCTATAATTGCACTCAACAATGAACTAAAGGGCCACCATTAGTCAGCTGTTGGACAGCATTACTTGGTCTGTTGTGTGGATGTTTGGGTGGTTTAGGGGTGGGGAATTGTGGTGGGTGGGGAATTTGTGGTGGGTGGGAGTGTGTTTGGGGATTGTTATGTGTGTTGGACCTGGTCTTTGGGTGTTATTTGAATTTTGGGTATACTGTGTATGTACATACAATGACAATAAAGTATATTTATTTATTTTTATTTATTTAAGATAGGTCGATTTCAACTCCCAGAATTCCCCAGCCAGCATGTAACATGGGAGTTGAAGTCCAACCCATCTTAAAGTTGCCACGTTTGAAAAAACAAACAAACCCCAGTCCTAATTCTCATGTTGTATGCTGGCTGGAGGGAATTCTGAAAATCCACCTATTTTAAAGTCGCCAAGTTTGAAAAAAAAAAGACTGCATGAGAGTATGAAATAAATGTAGTCGACGGTGATTTGTTTTCCATAAACGCCGTTGAAAGAGAAACTCGCTGATGATTATGCGAAACAAGTTCGAATGGGTCATTTAAAATTCCCCGGGACTTGACAGTGCAAATTCTAGCTTTGTGACTAACATCCCTTTCATTGGCATCGGAGTCCAACGTCTTGGCTGCTGAGCCAACATCCTTGGCTGGTTGCTAGGAAACCAGATGCTCCTGCTGGGTGTAAAAAGGAAAAAAAAAAAGAAAGAAAGAAAAGAAAGAAAAAACAAGAAAAACAAGAAGCGAGTTCTTTTTCTTTCGTCTGTCACTTCTTTCCTGTGGTGGAAAATGAACTCCACGAATAGTAGCTACAAGTTGCGTCCTTGTTATAAACATGTTTTCTGGGCTTTTGTAAAACTAATTACCTTCCCAGGGAGAAGAAGGGGACACTTAGGGATCAAAACCCAATCTTCACTTCTCTTCGGTGTCTTTATTCTTACCCCCAACTTCAGCTACTTTGCAAAAGTGTTATAGTTTTGTTCGTTGTTTCTTCCCTTTCCCCCCTTCTCTCTCACCCCAAGTTTATCTGGACCGGTAATGGGATTATTTTGCTAGCAATGTATGCACACATTGAATAAGGCCGGCTGTATAATGGTGGGGCGAGCGGCTTAGTCCCAAAGCTGCTAAATCTATTTTGAGTAGCAAAGTGGATGTGGTATTAATGGCTCCAGCTAAACTCATCCTGATTAGGGGTGGAGAATATCAGATAATGAACAGGCTGACAAGTCACTCCAGCTTGGATCCCTAACTGGATCTTGGCGCTCAGATGTGCCAGAAAACTGGGATTAAACAGTTATCTCCTAAAGACATCACCCTGATCCCTGCAATTTCATAATAGCAGTGGTGTCCTTTTGCGTCAGAACTGGGAAACTTGGCATTTATACTGCAGCCTTTCCCTTTAGTTCAAGGCCGTTTTTATTGCCAGAAACAAATTCAGGTCAGTTGTTGATAGTGTAATTAACACAAGGCCCATCATTACATGAAACTAGGGGGCTTTTCAGAATGAAATGAGAAAGGGGAAAAAAACAAAACCAAACCAGTGGCGAAGGGAGAAAAAAGAGGAGATCTTATCCGTGTAGGACAGGGCTTTGCTTGTTTATTTATTTTTATTTATTTATTTTTTTCATTTGATTTATATGCCGCCCTTCTCCGGAGACTCAGGGCGGCTTACAATGCGCTAAGCAATAGCCTTCATCCTTTTGTATATTTATACAAAGTCAGCTTATTGCCCCCACAACTGGGTCCTCAATTTACCTACCTTAGAAAGGACGGAAGACTGAGTCAACCTTGAGCCTTGGCGAGATTCGAACCTGCAGTAATTGCAGGCAGCTGGTCTTAATAACCAGCTTAATAACAGGGTGCCTTAGACCACTGTACTACCAAGGCTCTTATTTATTGATTTGTCAAGTATGTATTAGGTAATATATAAAAGTATAAACATGATTATGAATACATGAGAGGGATACAAATAAAAGGGACATTAGGACACGGAAGTTAGGCACGCTGGTGCGCTTATGCACTGCCCTTACAGACCTCTTAGGAATGGGGTGAGGTCCACAGTAGGCAGTCTTAGGTTAAAATTTTGGGAGGTTTGGGTTAGGGTTAGGGTGTGCTTATATCTGGCCCATGGGGTGCTTTGATCTGGCTCCTGGGATTCTTAGATCTGACCCACGAGGTCTGCTTAGATCTGGCCCATGGGGTGCTTAGATCTGACCCATGGGCTGACTAATCCTTGGATTAGTCAGCAAAGACCAAACTTGATCCTCGATTTAGCCATGACAGTCTGCTTTGAAAAAGACTCTCTGTTACTCTGGCTGCTATCATCTGAAGTAAACAGCAGATAAGATGGGTCAAGGCCTGTTTGATTTAGCCCAACCCAGCTTTGTGCGTCTTTACTGTTCAACCAACCAAGGCTCGTTTCTTGCCTAGTTCTTGCGTTGGGTACATGATCCAGAATACCGGATGGACTTGTTTCTGAGAATTTACATTTTCACCACTGTACAACCCAAGAAGAATGAACATATCCCTCGTTTTCTCCTTTCTCAATAGTTTTCTGCAGGCTTTCTTTGATGGCTTCCAGCTTTCGTTTCCGTTAGCACCACCGATGGACGCTGTGTAACTCCTATGTTTCATCTCCAGGTATTAAAAACCATTATTGGAAACGCATTTGTGTTGCTGTCCTAGATTCTAATCTCTCTTGGCCTGTTTGTATTAATTCCCTCCACTCTCCAGCGTTCCGAAACACTTCCCCATCTACCGTCATCTGCCAAATTCATTAACATGTTGTTTACACTCTCTCCCAGGGTCATTAATGAAGGGATTAAATAAGAGCAGGCCAAACCCAGCTCCCCACAACACCCCATAAATGCTTCCCCCTGTTTCTAATTACCTTTGTTTATGACCCTTCAGATAGTCTTCAACCCACCGGGTTGCTCATCAAGTGATTGGAATTAATTTTTCAAGGAAGGCTTTGTACCACATAGTAGTGATTAGCTGGCTGATTCTGGCTATATCTCTAATAGAAGGTTGTTTCTTTCATAGCTGCCCTTCCCCGCCTGTGATTTGCCAGCTGTTTCTTCCTGGAAATCTGGTACAACAGGAACTGCTTCAGACTAGATTTCAAATTAATACCGTGCTGCCATTTGTCCAGTTTCCTGTCCCTGTGGAGGAGACTTCATTTCTCCAACATGTTGTCTTCCAATATCTATGAAGAATGCCATGTCTTTTTTTTTTACAACACTTTATTAAACTTTTATTACATTAAAAACATAAACAGTTATATCACTCAACAACAGCTATTTGTGGTGTTTTTCTTGTGATAATAATTCGTGCATTATTTACAAAAATTAAATTGTGCGTATTTACATTCTTAGTTTATCTATTACTTATACTTAATAACTATCTATCTTTAATCTATCTCCGTTCTATCCAGTTATACCACTTTTCCCACACATTGTAAAATATCGATGCCTCTTTATCTTTTAAACTCAGCGTTAATTTGTCCATTTCTGCGCAATTCATGACCTTTTGTATGACAAGTTTCTCTGCGGGTGTGCATGGCTGTTTCCAACATTGAGCAAAGGCCATCCTGATAGCGGTTAATATGTGTAGTACTAGATATTTTGTGCTCTTCACATATTTTTTTTTGAAAATCCCCAATAGGAAGAGTTCCGGTTCTAAATCTAATTGTTCGTTAGTAATTTCCTGTAGCCAATCTTTAATTTTAAGCCAATATTTTCGAGCCTCAGGGCAGGACCACCACATATGTAGTATGTTTCCTCTTTCTTTTTACATTTCCAACATAAAGAATGCCATGTCTTGTAGGATATTTTTTTTAATCAGTTTTTTAAATTTTTTAAAAAATCTAAACATTCCATCTTCCTTTAAACAGAGTGTCGTCTGGGTACAAATATCTCTGTGCAATAACCATCAAAATTTACAACAGGATTCATTCAGGAGCGGGTTACAAAACCTGTCGCTACTGGTTTGCTCATGGAAGCATGGGTGCTTGTGAACGCAATGCTTCTGCGCATGCACACAAGCGTCTGGGCGGGTGAGCAGAGTCTCCCGCCAGCACCGCTACCGGTTCGGCACTTCAGTGATGGGTTTCAAAAATTTTTACTGCCAGTTCTGTGGCTGTGGCTTGGTGGGCGTGGCTTGGTGGGTATGGCAGGGGAAGGATACTGTAAAATCTCCATTCCCACCTCACTCTAGGGGAAGGTTACTGCAAAATCCCCATTTCCTCCCGATCAGTTGGACTTGGGAGGCAGAGAATAGATGAGGGCGGGGCCAGTCAGAATTTTTACTACTGGTTCTCCAAACTACTCAAAATTTCCGCTTCCGGTTCTCCAGAACTGGTCAGAACCTGCTGAAACCCACCTCTGCCCCACTGTATTCATTACTTTGATATTAATTAATCTTACCATTATAGTATTGAACATAGTAAACCTATTCATTTGTCCGCTTAACATATCTTCTAATAAGAATATAATAATAATATTAAGCATAATAATCCTAATAGTCATAATATTAACAATCATCGTATTGTTTACATCTCTATTTTTTACACATTTTCTACTCTTCACTGATCTCCTTTTATTTCCTACTTCCATTTTTATTCTCTAGCCATCGATAAAATAATTCCCATATCATATAATATTCAGTTTGTTCTTTCTCCTTAATTGCAAGGGTTAATCTATTCATTTCTGCACATTCTAATATTTTCCTAATCACATTTTCACAATCAGTAGGGATCCCTTCACTTTTCCAGTTTTGTGCAAATACAATTCTAGCTGCAGTTAATACATGGATAGTTAAATATGCATTCTCATCTTCTCTACTCATCTCCTCTTATTTGTATCATTATTATGATTTTTATTACTCTGTTGCTATGCATGTACACCAAGAGTTTCTGCACTGGAGACAAATTCCTTGTGTGTCTAATCCCACTAGTTCAAATAAAGTTATTCTATTCTATTCTATTCTATTCTATTCTATTCTATTCTATTCTATTCTATTCTATTCTATTCTATTCTATTCTATTCTATTCTATTCTATTCTCCATCCCATCCCATCCCATCCCATCCCATCCCATCCCATTCCTTATCCTCTCCTCTCCTCTCCTCTCCTCTCCTCTCCTCTCCTCTCCTCTCCTCTCCTCTCCTCTTCTAAGTCTGGATAGTGGACATTGCAATACCTGGAGACAACAGAATAGAAGAGAAAAGAAGTAGAGAAAAATCACAAAATACAAAGTCCTGCCAATAGAAATAGAACGACTGTGACAAAAAAGAGCAGAGATGGTACCGATAGTGATAAGCACTTTACTGTAGGTGCAATCCGAGCACCCCTTGAACATTGCTGGGATTGACAAAATCTCCATCACTCACTCTGCCTTCTATATGCAGCATGGTTTGAAGGCTTCAGTCGGCCTTGTTTTAAATACTCATTACCTGAAAAGAAAGGGACATGATGGCTCAGTGGCTAAGACACTGACCTTGTCAATTCGAAAGGTCAGCAGTTCAGCAGTTCGAATCCCTAGTGCCGCGTAACGGGGTGAGCTCCCGTTTCTTGTCCCAGCTTCTGCCAACCTAACAGTTCGAAAGCACGTAAAAAATGCAAGGAGAAAAATAGGGGCCACCTTTGGTGGGAAGGTAACAGCGTTCCGTGCACCTTTGGTGTTTAGTCATGCCAGCCACATGACCACGGAGACGTCTTCGGACAGCGCTGGCTCTTTGGCTTTGAAACGGAGATGAGCACCGCCCCCTAGAGTCGGGAACGACTAGCACATATGTACGAGGGGAACATTTACCTTTTACCTGAAAAGAAAGACACAATCCCATTGATTGCAATCTGTGGCTGGATATTTGATTAATCCTTCTTCTTAAGCCCTCAGAAATGTTACTCTGTCCCACAGAGGAGAACCTTTGAGGATCGGTGATACACTTCGAACATCAGGGCTGAAAATGCTTCACAGATAGAAGTGGCCAATTCAGAGTTGCATCCAGTTCTGAGTTAATGAACTGCAGAACACCAGGGAGAGTCCATGATTATTTACCTATGTGTGCTGCCTTGTGTAAATCAAAAAATCCTCTGTGCTCAGCGCCATTCTTTGGCAGCCTTATTTTCATTTAGAGTTCTGTTTAAAAAGCCCCCCCGAAGAAATACATAGAGCAAACGAGGACCGATAAACCTCCTTGTAAAAAATGTACGATGTGGTTGAGGGATCTCTTCCAGCTCTGTTTAACTTTTAAAAGTCTGGCAAGCAGAGAGGATTTTCTTCGCCGAAAGGGCCTCCCATCTTCCCTGATCCAGCTCTTCTTCGAATGATCATGTATCCTGCAACATCGCTGCTAAGTGCCCTGGAAAATAACCTTCAATCACTTTGTACATTTCTTTCTAAAGCGAGATTACGTTTGCAACTCTCATTTCGGAAGAAAGGGACAAACATTAGCCAGTCTGCATGGTCCATTGCAAAGGATGATGCCGGGGGAAAATTCTAGAACAAGTTGGACAAGAATTCTTATCAATAAAGGAGAATATTTTTAGCTCAGAGTTAGTGGTGGGATTCAAATAATTTAACAACCGGTTCTCTGCCCTAATGACCGGCTGGGTGAGCGTGGCTGTGGTGGGCATGGCCATGGTGGGTGTGGCCAGGGGTGTGACAGGCAGCACTCAGCACCCTGGGAGCAAAAATGGGCTGCGGGTGGGGGGAAACGTGCTGCCCCCTCATGGCCTGTTTTGGGCCTAGGAGGCCTCCCTGAAGCCTCCTGGGAGTGAAAATGGGCTGCGGGGGGTGGGGCACGTCGCACCCTCCCACGCCCCATTTTGGGCCTAGGAGGCCTCCCTGCACTTACCTGGGAGCCAAAATGGGGACTCGTTGAAGGGGTGGGGCAGAAAGGGGCAGAGCCAGCCAGCAATTTAACTACCGGTTCGGGCCGGTTCGGGCTCAACATTCGCCCAAACTGGCCCGAACCATCTGAATCCCACCACTGCTCAGAGTTGAAATGAGGAGACCTCGGTTGCTCTCTGAGCATGGTGGTTTTCTCGCAGACGTTTCATTACCCAAACTAGGGAACATCACCGGTGCTAGTCCAGAGAATTCTTATTGTAAGTTTGGAAGGGACCTTGGAGGTCTTCCAGTCCAACCATCAGATGTTCTGCTACCTCTGTAGTAGAGACCATCCTTGAAATGCACACGGCTCACTTCCGAGAAGCCATTTTTGTCCAAACCGTGAGACGGCGAAGAGTGTAAACGTGTCCAATCACTCACTGCTTACCTTTGCGCCCATTCTCACAAACTCAGATTTGCTTGGCTTCTCTCCCCACGGCTAAAGCTTGGCACCAAATGCCTTTGGGAAGTCACAATGTCTTGGTTGCAATACGAAGATATATTAGCCTCAGCACTTTTGTAAAGATTGCTGAGATTGTATGTATGTGAAGCAAAGTACTTTAAGTGGTCTAAATAAAGTACAATGGGATGCATTGGGGGAGACCAATACTTTGCATTGGTTCAGAAACAAGACCAGAAATATATTGGTTAAGTTCTCTCAGGCCAAAGATCTTTCTCTTGTATATCCCACATTGCTTAAAGTCCCAGCACAAATGTTCTGGCAAGTATTCACTGATCTTTTCTCCTTTATGTTTAAAACTCCCAGGAAGAGCTGGAGATTTCTTTTTAAAATTAAGGAAAACATAGGGACTGCCCCTAAACAAAAAGTTCATAGTATTTCAACAATGCATCTTTTGAATATCCAGATTCAATGGGTATTCATAAATAGCAATAGCACTTAGACTTATATACCGCTTCACGGTGCTTTGACAGCCCTCTCTAAGCGGTTTACAGAATCAGCATATTGCCCCCCAACAATCTGGGTCCTTGTTTTACCCACCTCAGAAGGATGGAAGGCTGAGTCAACTTCTGGCAGTTGGCAGAATCAGCCTGTAATATTGCATTCTAGCCACTGTGCCACCATGGACGGACGGAGAGGACGGAAGGAAGGAAGGAAGGAAGGAAGGAAGGAAGGAAGGAAGGAAGGACTAGCAATAGCACTTAGATTTATATACCAGCTCACAGTGCTTTATAGCCTCCTCTAAGCGATTTATAGTGTCAGCCTACTGTCCCCAACAATCTGGGTCCTCCTTTTAACGACCTCGGAAGGATGGAAGGCTGAGTCAACCTTGAGCCGGTGAGATTTGATTTGCTGAACTGCTGACTATTGGCAGTCGGCAGAAATAGCCCGCAATGCTGCATTCTAGCCACTGCACTCTTTAGTGAAGAAGGGTCCAACAAGGCCTTATTTAGAAATAAATCAGACACTTAAACTAAAAAAATAACATAAAATGTGCAATAATTCTTCAATTTCTAACTTGGAATCAAATTAAGCCATGGCGCACCTGCAGAATAAGTACAGGTGGTTCTTGAATTGCGATAATAATTGAGCCCAATATTTCTATGGCTAAGCGAAACAGTTGTTAAGTGAATTTTGCCCCATTGGATGCCCTTTCTTGCCACCGCTGGGAAGCAAAACCACTGCAAGTTGTGAAGTTCTTAAATGTGTAAGGTGGTTATGAAGTGACTCTGGCTTCCCCATTGATTTTGCTTGTCAAGAAGGTCGCAAAATATGACGCTTTTCAGGAAGCCTGCCATCGTCACAAATATGAGTCAGTTGTCAAGCGTCTGAATTTTGATTGTGGGACCATTAAGATGCTGCAACGGACGTAGGGGTGAAAAACTGCCATAAATCCCTTTCTTCAGCGCTGTTGTAACTTGAAATGGTCACTAAATGAACTGTTATAAGTTGAGGACTGCCTGTAATGTATTTCTTTCTCTCTCGCTCTCTCTCTTTCTCTCTCTCTCTCTCTCTCTCTCTCTGTGTTTCTCTTCTTTCTCTCTGTTTCTCTTTCTTTCTCTTTCTTTCTCTTTCTTTCTCTTCTTTCTCTTTCTCTTTCTCTCTCTCTTTCTATTTCTCTTTCTCTTTCCTTCTCTCTGTTTCTCTCTCTTTCTCTTTCTTTCTCTTTCTTTCTCTTCTTTCTTTCTCTGCTTCTCTCTCTCTTTCTCTTTCTTTCTCTCTCTCTTTCTTTCTCTCCTCTCTCTCTCTTTCTCTGTTTCTCTCTCGCTCTTTCTCTCTCTATTTTCCTCTCTCTTTCTCTCTCTTTCTCTCTCTCTCTGTTTCTCTCTCTCTCTTTCTCTCTGTTTCTCTTTCTCTCTCTCTCTCTCTCTCTTCTCCCTTCCTCCCCCCTCTCTCTCCCCAGACTGAATCAGGAAAAAAAAAAGGTACAGTCTTATCAAGGGCTGTGTTAACTGAAGATGCTGAAGATGGTTGTGGCTCACCCATAAAATTATCAAATTTCTCCCAGTGAAATTTGGCAACTCGTTCTCAAGGTTGAGCTACCGACAAGGAGCAAAGAGATTCCATGCCAGGATTCCAGTAAGATCCTGGGTGGGGAAGCTTTGTGAGGCTCAAATGGGCACAATATACCTAACTGTCTAAACTCTGAAGCTGGCAGAACCCAGGCAGTGCCACAAGCTGCTGCTAGATGTCCTCCTTGCGTCTTTAAAAGAATCGGTGTCCAGATTTTCTCCTTTGTGCTTTCACAGATAGAGACGCTAGGAAGAAAAAGGAGGCTGCTTCTGCAGAGTGTTCAGGCCCCTTCAATGCACAATCGGTTTATTCCTTCCTTCACCATAAATCCCAGTTCCGAGGGATCTGCTTTCAAAGACCGTTCGGTCGATAACAGTTATTAAAATATAATATAAACTGATGAGAGGGGAAGGGTTGCAATTACTCAAAGACAAATAATGATGACGTGGAGATCTGGACAATTGGATCCTGAAGTTAGATACAGATTAACAGAGTTGGAAGGGACCTTGTGGGTCATCTAGTCCAACCCTCCACCCAAGCAGACCCTACACCAGTGGTAAAATTCATCTGGCTCTATCCGGATCGCGCGATCTGGTAGAGCCGGCGGTGGGAGGCTCCCCCCACTCACCCAGATGTCATCACATCCCATTTTTGACCTTCTGTACATGCGCAAAGCGAGCACATGTGCTCTCATGCTCACATTTGCAAACCGGTAGCAAAGGTAAAGAATACCACCCCTGCCCTATACCATTTCTGACAGATGGCGGTCCAGTCTCTTCTTGAAAGCTGCCAGGGATGAAGCTCCCCCAACTTCTGAAGGCAATTTCCATTCCATTGGCTGATTGTTCTCACTGTCAGAAAAAGTCTCCTTATTTCCAGGTTGAATCTCTCCTTGATCAGTTTCCATCCATTATTCCTTGTCTGGCCTTTGGAAAACAGTTTGACCCCCTCCTCTCTGTGGCAGCCCCTCAAATATTGGAAGACTGCTATCATGTCTTTTAATTTTTATATTATCATGGTTTTATTTTTGGCTGTACACCGCCCTGAGTCCTTCGGGAGAAGGGCGGTATAGAAATTCAAATAAATAAATAAATAAATAAACAAACAAACAAACAAACAAACAAACAAATAAATAAATAAATAAATAAATAAATAAATAAATAAATAAATGTATGTATGTATGTATGTATGTATGTATGTATGTATGTATGTATGTATGTATGTATGTATGTCTCCCCTGGTCCTTCTCTTCACTAGACTAGCCATGCCCAGTTCCTGCAACCGTTCATCGTATGTTTTAGCCTCCAGTCCCCTAATCATCCTGGTTGCTCTTCTCTGCACTCTTTCTAGAGTCTCAACATCTTTTTTATAGTGTGGTGACCAAAACGGGATGCAGGATTCTAGGTGTGGTCTTACTAAGGCTTTATAGAGTGATATTAGTACCTCCCTTGATCTTGATTGTATCCCTCTGTTAATGCAACTTCGGATTGCATTAGCTGTTGGGGAGTTGGGGAGAGCCCTGCATTAGATTAGAAGCAGAAGGCAAGAGATGGAATATTTTGGGGTGATTGCTTTTAAAAAAAAAGAGAGATAGAATGTCTTTCTTTCTTGGTCAACCACATTCCCCAAATTGAACTAAGTGTGTCAGTCAAAAAAATGCTCTGGAACAGTGGTGAAATTCATTTTTTTTACTGCAGGTTCTGTGGGCGTGG